>CM066986.1:26588699-26948699 GCA_033977485.1 Hydrangea macrophylla
GGGATGTTACTTTGGTTGTCAATAGTACGGTGCATTTGTGCATGTATCAGCTTTTTGATTGGTATTTTCCAGATTCTTATCGAATTTGTCGTTCTTTGTGCAAATGTAGTTTGTCTATCTATATAATATATGAGGAATGGTTTTGCTGACTAGGACACTTTGAACCCTTGATGTGTGTCATCATCTAAGGGTCCAAAATTTATCCCGCTCGTCACCACTTTCTTAAATGTAAATTTTGAAAAATTTGAAACTCTCCACACGTTTACGCCTTTTGCGTTTCCCTCCCCTCTCTCTAAATTAAATATGTATCTAAATATTAATATTCTGAATATTATTTCTATAAAAGAGAAATAAAAGTATGACTAATTTAGGTTTAAACAAAATTAATTTTTTTTGGTAGTGCCCATGGGCAGGGGCAATTTCTAGTTTATGAATAGTATACATGTTAATCTTCACTTTCTAATATTGTTTCTAAATTGTTATTCAAAAACAAAATATAAAATCGGAAAGGGAAAAACAAGAGGAAAAGGAAAGCTTGACTTCAAGAAGGTCTTGAAGTTGCAATCCAAAAATAAGTGGTCATTCTCCTTATAAGAGCTGAACTACTGAGTATGGGTAATGCTTCATATTTCTTTTCCTTTGCATTCAGTTATGTTCCATCCTTTTCATCTATTCTTAGGATTGGCTTTCATTTTCAGCTGCCATTTTCTTAAAGAAAGAACTTTTGTACCATACCTAATATACCAAAATGGTGCAAATTTGCGCTGCTGTAATTCATTGATGGTGGATGCTATCCTGAACATTAACTGAGTCTGTAGTATGAAGGGACCTGTTTCAGTAACTTACTGTGTAAACTTGCTGTTTTCTTCTATATATATTGCTATGTTTTTGCATCATCAGATGATACTTCTTGGTTACATGGTCTTTCAGGTAGATTGTTAATTTATCAGCTTGCTACTAGCTATCAATGCTTATATCTTCTTATGTGACGTGCATGGTAAAAGTTTTTTCCTTTGGTGTTGGACTTTTTCAGAGAAACCGTATGTGCATATCAATGGAACTGGTAACTGCTGTTCTAGGAGACCATGGACAACGCCCCCGAGACGATTTTGGTAGTATATCCTTTTCCCTTTCTTCTACAGAGAGTAGTTCGTAAAGGAGGTTAGGAAATTCGTGAATGTGTAGGTATATGTAGACATTATGCTGTGTTCTGTGGTTGCCTTCTAGGAAGCACGAGTACTTCATTTTGGTTACCGTACGAGTATCGGGTACTTCATTTTGGTAAATGTCGGACACTCTGCTGGCCGTGTCCTAGTGCTTTTAATTAAAACTGGGTACGGGATGGGTACGACATGGACACGGGTACTTTTAGGAAATTGAGATTGAATCTATGACTTCTTTTTTTTAAATGTTGTGGACTTGTAATGCTAAAACAAAATTGTTAAGTTGCTAGACTGTTTAGTAGCTATGCTATGGATGAATAATATGTATTATTGATGTTCAATCTTCTTCTTCTTCTTTGTTTTTTTTTTTTTTATAACTAAAATGTATTTTTATTCAACGTACCCTAGCCGTACCCGTACCCTACTTTTAGGAATAGCCGTAACCCTGTACCCGTATCGTATCGTAATCGTGTCACGTGTCCGTGCTGCAAAGGTTGCCTTACTCATGCAAGTTACATGATACTGTAATGTATGGATATTGTGTGTATATATATTTTGAATATGCTCTTGTTGCAGCATATTCAATTTGTCAGCTAAAAGGTTACTTGCTTCCCTTGCTTTGTCTTGTTTGTTCATATCAGAGAACTGCCCAAATCTTGGTACTTAATCTACATTCTATTCTTCTGTTGGAAGTTTATTTATGGGCTTTGTTGAGATTATAATCCCACATCGGAAATTTAGAGCCTTGCTACTCAATATATAAGATCATGGGGCTACTCCACCCATTGCCAATTGGTTTTGGGTTGGATGCTCCAATTCAACATGGTATCAGAGCGGGTTATTGTCAGGCCCAGTTTGGCCACAAGTGCTCCACATTACCCTATCTTTGTAATCCACGTGTTTGGCTCTTAGTCATGCCACACGTGCGGGGGTGTGTTGAGTTTATAATCCCACATTGGGAATTTAGAGCCTTGCTACTCAATATATAAGATCATGGAGCTACTCCACCCATTGCCAATTGGTTTTGGGTTGGATGCTCCAATTCAACAGGTTTTTATATACATTTATCTTACAATATGAAGTTCTATGGAAATAGTTGGGCTGAGAATAAACATTTGCAAGGTTCCCTGGTTTGTAAAGCTTCATGTACTATTACCTGCCACCCTAAAGCTCTGTTTGGTTCATGGATTTACCTGCCACCCTAGGGCCTCGTTTGTTTGCCGGATAGTATAAAGGGGTATTGTATAAAAGTGTAGTTAGTTATCCTAAAATAATTGACCACAGGATAAAGCATTGCTGTATTATTTTTATATTGTGTTTGGTTCGTGCCAGATTGTAAACCCTAATGTGAGGTGCCTTTTATATCAACGATAGAGTGGTCATTTGATTATCTTATCCCACTTACACCTTATCCCAACAATTTTAATACCATCTCCCCACAGTTATCAAGTTATCCCCCCTAGTCAGCCTAAATTATAGCCACATATTACAATACATTGAGTTAACTTATATTGAAAAGACACAAACAAACACAGTATAGGACCAGATTGGACTATTTTAGTCCAATCCCCCTTGGTTATCTGGCAAACAAATGAGGCCTAAGGCTCTTTTTATATACATGTATCTTACTATACGAAGTTCTATCAAAATAGTTGGGCTGAGAATAAACATTTGCAAGGTTCCCTGATTTGTAAAGCTTCATGTACTATTTTCCTGCTACCCTAAGGCTCTGTTTGGTTCATGGATTTAGGGAGGGGAAGGAAAGGAGATCACGAAGGAAAACACTTTTCTTTGTTTGGTTAACAAGTAAAATAGGAAGGAAAAGAATAAATGGTGAGAAATAAAATTGAAGATTTTGAATTTTGTGAGTCACTTCCCTTCCTTTTTCTCAAGTTACAATTATATTATTTATCTCTGTAATATTATTTATGCATGGAAGAAAAGACAAGGGAACTAGTTTTCCTTTCCTTTTTCTTTTCCTTCTCTAGATCCGCAAACCAATCAGATTGAAGGGGGAAGGTATAAGATTGAAGGCCCACTTCGATGTGGGTTGACGTGCCTCAATAATACGAACTTGCAACTGATATTACAGGGCCCAAAATTAAACTTTGGTGCGATTACAGGGCACTAAAATCAAAATGTGTTTAGCCTTAAAGATTTTTAGGTGTGCCTTCGTAAAATAGGAAGGAAAAGAATAAATGGTGAGAAATAAAATTGAAGATTTTGAATTTTGTGAGTCACTTCCCTTCCTTTTTCTCAAGTTACAATTATATTATTTATCTCTGTAATATTATTTATGCATGGAAGAAAAGACAAGGGAACTAGTTTTCCTTTCCTTTTTCTTTTCCTTCTCTAGATCCGCAAACCAATCAGATTGAAGGGGGAAGGTATAAGATTGAAGTCCCACTTCGATGTGGGTTGACGTGCCTCAATAATACGAACTTGCAACTGATATTACAGGGCCCAAAATTAAACTTTGGTGCGATTACAGGGCACTAAAATCAAAATGTGTTTAGCCTTAAAGATTTGTAGGTGTGCCTTCCACGTGGTCCAGTCCATCATTTTTTGTGTATGCCGTAAACAATAGATGACATGCATTTTCAAATTGAGGGCCTTAAGTAGTGCAATTAATAATACAGGGTGCAAAATGAAACTTTGGTGCAATTTTGGGGTACCAAAATGTTTTTTAGCCAAAAGGAGAAGATAGATAACGTTCCTGAATTTGAATAGGCACTGTCATTAGAGATATTGGTCATGCAAATTTCTGGAATCTTGAAATGTTATGCATAATAGTCATTGAATATTCTAAATTTCCTGGAGCATGTTGACGTATTTATGACATATCTTCAACCTTGTTTAGGCTTTTGAAGGTTAAAGATAATAAATTTTCTTCTTTGAGAAACTTTATTCACTAATTTGTGGGACTCATGGCATAATAGGCTTTTGTTAGCACATTGAATAATGGGGTTGAATAATAGGCTTTTGTTTCTTCCAAGCACTATGTCATTGAAATTATAACATGTTTCGATATATGACCATACACTTTATTTCACTTACCTTTTACTTCTTTGTTATCAGCTTCTTCCCGCAGTCATTCTGAGTTCCTTATCCTAAAATATTTAATCTTGAACTTGTTTATTGTTCATTATTTTGTGACAAAGCTATCTCATATAAGGGGATTTTGCACTCAATCTTCACTCAAATGATTGTTGATTTTTTTTTCCCCAATGCCCTAATATACTTTTGTTCTTTTCATATGAGCAGTGGTAGTGACGGCAGTTACAGAACTGGGCAATGGAAAACCTAGGTTCTACTCCACTCCTGATATAATCACTTTCTGTAGAAAGTGGCGCTTGCCGACAAATCATATTTGGTTATTCTCCACAAGGTAGTGAGCAAGTATTATATGTTAGTTTAATGGGCCATTGAGGACATTTATCTTCTGACTATGCAGCATGGACACTTGAATATGGGTGCTATGTCTGTGTCTTACTTTTGTATTACCTCGGACACACAGCTGGACACGGGAGTGGACACGGCGCAGTGGCTCCTGTGAATATGTTTTAAAGTTTTAAGATGAATTTCTTAATATTGTAGAACGGGAGATAAGGAATGGGTTTATTTGAAAATTTGGGAAATTGGAGTGGACACAACATGATATACTGTATAATTCATTAAAACAATGTAATTTGATATTCTCCGTGTCCCAGCCTTGTTGTGTCATAACAATGTCCCATGTCCGTATCCGTGCTACAGTCTTTTGGCAATCTATACTAAGAATATGGGTTCTTTAGTTATTTGTGGCTTAATTGATCTTAGAGCGTCTCCCTTCGTCCCAAAATAAGAATCCACTCCAAGTTTGCACATTTTTTAAGAAAGATGTATTTTATTCATTTTTTTGGTTCATTAGATTACAACTTTCCTATTGTACCCTTGATGTGATGGGTGTTTGGCTTTTCTACTCATTTTTGGGCCACACATAAATGTTAGTATTTGTCTTTATTGTAAGGGTATTATAGGAAGGTTATGTAAAATTTGTACTAGACTTTCAAAAGTGGACACTTATTTTGGGACATCCAAAAAAGAAAAGGTGGACACTGATTTTGGGATGGAGGGAGTATTTCTGCACCTCTCTCTATTGTAGTATTTTTAATTTTAAGACTTTGGGTGACAGATTATTGTAGAGTTTTATAATTAAAGAGAAAGAAATTGTATTCATCTAACTTGTCACATTTATCACAATCAAGAGCCTTTATATTGGCTTGTACATCAACCATTTATGGTTATCAATAATATAAATTTAAATTCAAATCCTTCCTAATATTCAGAATATCCCCCAAATCTGTTCTAATCAAATCATATCACAATATCTCCAAATCATATCATATCTTTCCAAATATTTCATTCTTCCATATCTTCCAACACTCCCCCTCAAGTTGGCACACGGATACTTGTTGAAGTGTCCAACTTGCACACGAATATGGAAGACAATCTGATACCGAACTATCCTTTTTTAAAACTCCACCTTGTAGACTGTTGTAGCGGCCCCTCTTTGGTAGTCTCTCGTCCACGTGCAACCCCTTCTTGGGTGGTCCACGTGCGGCTCCTCGTAGGTGATCTCGTCATACAAATATCCAAAGCTCCAAGATCACATGGAGAAAGGAGAGAAGTGCCCACGGAAACAACCATCGTGTGACACATAAATAGAGGTAGTTGTCTTGTCTTCAACACTCCCTCTCAAGTTGAAGGGGGGCTGTGTGTTCAAACACACCAATCCGTGCGGTGTAGCGGGTCCCTCTTCGGGTGGTCTCGTAGCGGTCTCGTCGCCCGTGTGAAACAGCGGTCCCCCTCCTCGGGGTCCCGTCACCCGGTCCTGTCTCCTTATATTTTCCCCCTCAAATTGAAGGTGGGAGTGAACACGAACACCGAAGTTTGGAAGACTATAGAAAAGAAACATTGAAGCCCAAAGCTAACCATGGCTTTAAAAAAAAAAACTACAATTTTTTGGAATATTTGGGACTATTCTCTAATTTTCAAAAATTTGTGGGACATATTTGTAAACTCCAGAAACTTTGGGGCTGGTTTGAAAACTCAGAAAAATTGGGGGCAAATTTGTAAATTTAAAAAATTTGGGGCTGATTTGTAAAATCAGGAAATTTTTTGGGTTGTATTTGAAAATACCAAAAAAATAATTTTTGAGATGGAATTGGGTGTCCCCACATTTGTTTGTAAAACCTAAAAAAAAAGGAAAAGAAAAGGAGTGCCAGCAGCTTTCCCCTTTTTTTTTTTTATATGTTTTATTTTTGTATGAAGACATTGAAGAGACCATCTTTCTCTCATTCTCCCTTGTTCTCTCTCTCTCCATCTCACTCCCTTCTCATAGAAAGTTTTTTTTTTAAAGAAAAATACAGCCCAGGGCCACACCGGACCACCGGGCCACCGCCAGCCTGTGCTGACTCCAGTCGAGGCCTCACCACCAAGCTACCACCAGACCAACGGCCCCTATCATGGCCATCGTCGGAGCATGGCGACCACCTGAAATGGCAGCCGGAGCTTTAAGTTCTCGGCCCTTTTGTGGTTGACTAGGGTTTCGAACGTCCTCCCCCCCCCACCCCCCCATTTTTTTTTTCTTCTTGTGTGTGAAACTCTCCTCTTACTAGAGCAGCAGCAATGGAGGAACCAACTCCTCTCTCTTACTCTAGAGACGAAAGACCCCCTTTTTTTCTCTGAACTCACCCTCAGATTTTGGACTGAAAAATAAAAAACACTCATTGTTTATTTGTTTTGTCCGGCGGAGTGGCAAGTCGCCACCGCCCGCTGGCGAAGCGGAAGACTGAGAAAAGTCACCAGAACCCTATGGCTCTGATACCATGTAGAGTTTTATAATTAAAGAGAAAGAAATTGTTTTCATCTAACTTGTCACATTTATCACAATCAAGAGCCTTTATATAGGCTTGTACATCAACCATTTATGGTTATCAATAATATAAATTTTAATTCAAATCCTTCCTAATATTCATAATATCCCCCAAATCTGTTCTAATCAAATCATATCACAATATCTCCAAATCATATCATATCTTTCCAAATATTCCATATCTTCCAACAATTACTTTAGGCTTCTAAATGTGGAATTAATTTTGAGGACCCTTTGATTTTGATTGGATCTGATCATTTCAAACGAAATATCTTTTTTTACACAGAAACGTTCAATTTATTTTCATTGATGCCTTCATCGGGCCATCTATGATCTATCTTAAGGTTGGCTCTTTTAGACTGAGGCAGATCCGCTTTCTCCAGGTCCTCCATTTGGGGCCTGTTTGGGTCAGCTTTTAAAATAATCCCTTTTGGAATAAGAGATTTTTTAAGAAGCTACAAATTGGAGCTCTTTCTTTCTTTCTTTCTTTTTTTTTTTTTTTTTCCTGTAAGGTTTTAGAAAGGAATGAAATATTTTACAAAGTTGTGATAAAGCTAATCTGGACAGTCAAATCATTTTAAACAGTCACTTAAATGATTGTTGGCCCAAGAAAAAGCTGTCCTAATAGGCTGTAAGTCATCTACTCGTGCCTATTTTTTTTTTAGAAGAGGGGGGGGGGGGGGGGGGTGAGGGAGGCTGTGTGATTGCAGGGAATCAGGGATACGTTAGGGTTGTTACCATTTTGTTTTAAGTTGAAACAAATACTTATATAGGTTACGCAAATCTCTATGAACAACGTGGTTCCTGAGCCATTGCGTCAGCTAATACACCCTTTATTGCATGTTAATAATCATGCTTCTCTCTGGAATATGCTGTCTATATTTCTTTGTATATGGATAATAGTAAAATTTAAATCTGGTTATGCATGAAGGACGTCCATGGGTTGGATTTGACGGTGGGAAAGCCCCTGATTTTGTTTATGATGCTGATAGGTGCTTTTGATTGAGGAGAGAGTAATAAGAACCTGAGTGAATACCATGTTCGGTTGCTCCACTTTAAATTGAAAAAGAGCATACAACCCAAATACTGTGGGTTCTACTGCAAGATGAAATGAATTCTCACAATGAATCATGGTAAAGGTGGAAGAGAAGTGGGTTAGTGTTGGTTACGGTTTATATAGTATCCTTAACCGACATAAGCTAGGTCTTCATCTAGTTCAACACTCTCAGTTCCCAACTGTCAGAATAAGTGGGGCTAACATTGATTGATGGCTTTTTTTTTGGCTTTCAGGGGCGATGCGATTAGCGGGTTGGTGGATAATTTCTCTTTTTCTTCATGGATCTTTTGCATGTCCATAGCACTTATATTGTCATGTTTAATCTACTCTATCCATCTTTGAAAGGTTCCCGTCCCCCTTTCCTAGACGATCGTCCTTGTGATCTTGCAAACATATTCATTTTGGGTTGGAGAAACCAATTAGTTGACACTAGGCGCACAATTCTCGCGTTTAACTCCCATGAGTATATTTTAGGCGCATTCCGCATCCAGATGCTCTTGTGCAAGTTACTAGATGCTTAAAAGTTCACTGTTATGTTTTTTCACTTGTTCTATATGCATTATTTTACTGAAATGTTGGACCCCTACTTCCGTGCATACTTGTCATGTTCAATTTTACTTCTTTTTCATGGATTAGTGTTTAATATCAGGTTTATGGCAAATGTGCTGTTGTAACATGTTACGCTCTGTTTGTTTTCCGGCTTTTCTGGAATTTGTTTGATTGTAAAATGTTTTCCGAAGATTTTCAGGAAACTGCAAGAAGTATCTTGAAATTCAAAAATTGATTTACGTAAAACGCTTTAGAATTGAAGTGCTCCAATTAATCAATATGTTTGACGTTAACATTGTGTATGTCAAAAACTGCATTTGTCCTTATCATTGTGCTTAAAAGTGCATTGTTTTGTTACTTCTAAAATATTTTCCAAGTGTCAACCAAACACCAGAAAATAAGAATGAAGATGATTGTTTTCATGTAAAACAATTTGCTTGAAAATATTTTCCAGTGCAAAACATTTGCTTCGAAACAAACAGAGCGTAAGGCCAGAACATTTACTTTAACTTCTTCCTAGAAAAATCGATTTAGATGATATTTTTGACCTTGAGGTTAAAGTTCATTGCCACTGATGTACATCTTTATTCGATACTCAAGGAAATCTGTGACATCATTTTTTGCTGCTTATGATGCACTTTGCGAGGAGGGAACTGCAACATCTGTATGTAATGCTCTCGATGAAATTGCTGATATCTCTGTACCAGGTAGAGTATATTACTAGAGGCCACCTTGATATTTTTTCTGTCTCTGTTTCTCCTTCAGTGTTCCACAATTTAAATGAAATTTTAATTTATAAATTTGCATGTTAAACAAGGGACTTAAGCAACATGAATTATTTGATTTTTGGGCTATACAATATATCAAACATGTGGTGGCCCATGGTTTGCCAAAATTATGGCAAATTATGAATTATGAATCGTAACAAATTGTGATGGAAGATTCACTTTTCTTTTTTAGGTAAAGTAAATAACAATGTATATATGTATATACTCTATACCTACAAAAACACATTTACTTTGCTTAAAATGAACAAAATGGCAATTTAATACAAGTTTCATGCAATATCAAGGCTAATGTTAAAAGTTTTTCACTTAAAACTGAAAACTTCAAAGTTGCAAATTATGGATCATGAATTGTATTAATCGTGATTCGCATCGGGTTGTATGAAAATTGAAACAATTCGTATGAATCGACTCGTGAAAGAATTACCAACAGACCACCGCCTCAATTTTTCTTCAACTACCATAGCATCATATATATCACACCCTGGTGGTCCTGCATCACGTTTCCATTGTTATCAATGCCAGTACCACCTCATGACCACTAATACGATTCACCATAAAAACGATACAAATCGATACACCAATTGGCAAGTGAATCGTACGATTCGATTCGCGATTCTTACTATTCATTTGACTCCCAGGCACAAAACTTAATTTTTTCAATATTTTTATTTTTTATTTTTAAAAATTGATTACCAACCCTCTTTTAAAACACTTGGGATATGTTTATATAAGCCTAGAAAAAAAAGGATATGTTTATACAAGTCTAGAAAAGAAAAGGATACGTTCATAGGTTTTTTTTAATTTCTTACCGAATCTTACGATTCATGATTTGTGAATCCCGATTTGATTCACATGTATCATTTCGATTCACGATACGAATCCCGATTTGACAACCATGCTCATGGCCAACACCACTAAGTCTTGATGCCACCTACTTTTACCTATTGCACCAAGAAATGCTGTGATTATGGCTATATAATTATCTCGGCATATGAAACCACCACCACCACCACCATTTCTGCTACACCACTGTTGCCTCTATAGCATCAATTGCAAGTTTTTCTTGGAGGACCGTTTTGCTTCAGAGTTGTGATTTGAAGCTATGTAGCATCGACACTTAAATTTGGGTGATGTGTCCGTTTTGGCACATATCGGTGTCGGGCATGCGTCATACACCAACACGTATCAGCCACACGAAAAAAGGTGTCTTATTTATTTAAATTTTATTTGTTTATTTATTTTTATTTGTTTATTTGTTTATTTTTTCTATTTCAAACAAGTGGCCACATAGGAGTGGGTATGACACAGTTGCTCCATTGATTTTTTTTTTTTGAGACTTTTGATGTAATTCTTTTCTTTTAGTAATATGGGGGACAAGCAATGGGTTTATTTGAAAATTTAGTAAACGGGAGTAATACGGTATGGTACACGTATAATTAGCTAAAAAATTAATTTACGTATTCGTTGTGTCCTAACTGTTGAATTGTCCCACATCGCCCGGGTAGAGACCCCGTATGTGCTTCTTATAAGCCTGGGCAATCCTCCTGTCACAAGGTGTCTTTTTAGGGAGTTAGCCCCTGTAGGGCTTTTTACGGTAACCACGTACCTTCATTTTTTAAAGATTTTTTGTGTTGCCGTGGCCGTATGTGTTGTATTCATATCTCGTGTGACCGTGTCTGTGTCCGTGCTACATAGATTTGAAGCTCCTGATGGAATATTCTTGAAAGTTAGTTGTCTTCTTTGAAATTACAGACATGTTTTAAGTGTTACCTCAGGATCTGCTTATTACCTGAGCTTGCAATGTTTTTGGGTACTACTCAGAAGATCACATTCATGTACTCAAGAATTCAAGACCCACCTTTACACTGCAACCCCTCTTGGGCACCCCTTGGGCTACAAGCCTTCTTGAGTTACTGTGAACTTTAGTTACATATGCCCAAGTTTTTAATATGTCGTGGTTTTGATACTTTATTGTTTTTTGAAAGAAATGTGAACCTCTGGTTTGACTAGCTTCCGCTATTTTTCTCCATCTATATTTAACAGGGTGGTCCATATTTTAGTTGAGATGGTGGTCTTAATAGGAAAAGTCTTTTGACATGCAGGATCAAAAGACCATATAATGGTGCAGGGGGAAATCTTGGAGGGTCTTGTGGCTCGTATTGTAAGCCATGAGAGCTCAAAGCACATGGAACAGGTTTTAAGAGATTTTCGTCTACCGCCATCAGAGGGAGCAGGTATGCTGATATTTCCATTGTTTTTATTTCTGTGAATCTTTTCGTTACGTTGTATAGAACTCCTCTGGTCATGTACTTTGTTCGCTATATAGCATTTTGTCCTTCAATTTTTTGCTGAAAATGTGTGGCGAGCTCTTTTTTTTTTTTTGGTAGTTTTCCAAGTTCAGTTTTTCACAAGATCTAATCCATGATTATAATAAGAATTGGAATTACTATTTTATGGGGATTCGGGTTTGTGTAATTAGTACTTACTTCCTATAAACATTGCATCTTAATTTGTTGTTTCTGTCCAAAGATATGAGCAGGATTTTTATGAGTTACCATTGGTTATCTCCACGTGATGGCCTACTATATGTTATTGTAGTTACTGAATAGAGAGTAAAATTACCATTTGTATTATCATTTTTGGAAATTTGATAGGAATTTCCAATTTAGATATCTTCTGAAGCCGAGTCTTCCAGAAAGGTAGTATATTATAGCTGTTAGAACATTTGGAATATTACAATGATGGGCGATCTTGTACTTTTCTTTATAATATAGCTAGAGCAGGAATGATGTGTTTTCATTGCACAACATTCTGAACAACCCTCTCTTTATTTTTCTTCCATCTTTTTCCATATAAACCGTAGTGTATGTCATCTGATACAATCCAGCTATAACCAATTGTTTCTAATTTTCAACATTCTTATTTTCTGCTATGTCAGGCAAATTTGTCTGGTTTTTGTTGGGCATGCATTTGTGGACTTTAATCATTTTCTTGTATGTTTTTCTTTGTGCTTGAGTTGTTCCTTCATTGATTACTGTTTTGTAATCTTGTTGGAATACTGGAGCCAAGTATTCTCAGCTGATAACAATTTAATTCAAGAATAATAGTGGTAGCTCTGGGCATAAGTCTAAATTTCCCCCTTCATATTTTTTTTTTGTAAATCTTTATCTTTGCCCATGCATGTATGTGTGTGTTGCTTAAATGCATTTTGTGTTCAATTTTTGACCTGTGGACCTTTTATTTCAATTAAGATACAGTCATCGTATGGTTAGAGTCTTTTTCATTTTCCATTTTTTATGTCAGTTGGCTCAGATTTGGGACCTAGCCTGCGGGAAATATGTGCTTCAAATAGGTCAGATGAGAAGCAGGTAATATGGATTTCTTTTATATGTATATGTTCTGATTTTGCGAGTATGTAATGCTGTTTTGATTGGATAAAGTAGACTTGAGGCAATGGGTACTTAATTATTAATCTATATTTTGGACCGTAATACTGCAGCAAATAAAAGCTCTTCTTGAGGGTGTTGGGAACTCTTTCTGCCCTGATTACCTGGATTGGTTTGGAAATGAGTCTACTGATTTAGAGTCAAGAAATGCAGATCGCGCTGTTCTCTCAAAATTTTTACAAGCACATCCAGCCGATTTTTCTACCACTAAATTGCAAGTAAGGCTTACTTCTAGTAGTTTATTTCGAAGTATTAAAATTGTATCGGTTTTACTTTAATTATTGCTTAGCGCCTTGTAATAGACGTAATCTTGTGTATATGTTGGATGTTCATTTGGTTGATAATTTTCATACTCACTTAAATACTTTGTATGTCTCCAAGCAAAAGGAGAAAGCTGATCATATAATTTCCTCCTTTATCTGGTTACTTGATGTTCTAAGTGATTATCAGTTAGATCTTAGGATGGCAACTTATCTGGTGTAGGGTCTAAATTTTCTTTAGCTTCCAGAGGTCACCCGTAAAAAGTAAGGAAAAAAGGAGAAAAATAAAAACAGAAAAAAAAAATGTGTGTGTAATTTCCTCCTTTATTTTAGCTAATTGATTCTCTTCATCTGCTGAATTTCAATTGCCAATTTATTGTTCTTATCTGATATGCGGATCTAGCATTACTCCAGAATTTTCCATGTATAATAATGCCTCTGAATAGCAGTTGTCAATGTCGTGATAGAGGATTCTCACTTACATTGTATTTTTGACTTCATTTTTTCGTTTGAGCCAGGAAATGATTCGTTTGATAAGAGAAAAGCGTTATCCTGCTGCTTTTAAGTGTTACCATAACTTCCACAAAATCGGCTCAGTATCTAGCGACAACTTGTATTTCAAAATGGTCATCCACGTACATAGTGATTCGACCTTTCGACGATACCAGAAAGATATGAGGTCTTGTTTGAACTTTTGCAATTAAGCTATCTATCCTATTTAGCTATGATGCACGGACACTCCAAAAATGGTGCCGTAGGGGAATTCAGTGCGCACTCAGTTCGGGTGCTAGTTCTTGCTGAGTTCTTTAGGTGTTTTGGGTGCGGTCGGGTGTGGCAGGGACACGTGTGGCTGCGGAAGGGATACGCAAGGGGGGGGGGGGGGGGGGGGGGGGGGTGGTGCAGCGGGGCCATTTTTGAAAAAAAAAAAGAGAGCTTAAAAACATATTTTGATAAACTTAGGGGTCCCAAAAATAAATTGTACAAAGTTAAAAAAAAACCCTAGTTATCCTAAAGAGAGATAGACGACACTCACACACTCATCAAAGTCCAACCAAAGAAAGGAAATAAGGGAGAAGAAGCACAGACGATCGACTTCACTCCCATCATCACAGAGACGATCGATTTCACACAGTTAGTCTTTCTCTCTCGTTCGTCTCTCTCTCTCTCTCCTTCGTCTCTCTTTCTCTGTCCTTCATCTCTCTCTTTCTCTCCGTCTCTCGTTTGCATCTCTCTCTCTCTCTCTCTCTCTCTCTCTCTCTCTTAACTCTACTTCAATTGTGGTCAGGACAGCTCACGAGGAACTCTACT
This sequence comes from Hydrangea macrophylla, assembly GCA_033977485.1. NCBI lineage: Eukaryota > Viridiplantae > Streptophyta > Magnoliopsida > Cornales > Hydrangeaceae > Hydrangea > Hydrangea macrophylla. The sequence continues at coordinate 26,603,188 of CM066986.1, forward strand.
TCATTTCTAGGTTCGATTTGTGACAAGAAGCATAAACTAGTATTTTTTGTATTTTTCAGATTTATTTTTTCAGTTTTTTTTCCTTCCTAATTGCAAATGTTTGTTACTTTTGTCAGTTATGTTAGTTTTGTGAATTTTATTTTCTTTGGTATCAAATTATTTGTAGTTTGAACTTATAGTCTCATACAATTAATTATATTGCTAGGAATAAGTGCGTGTAGTGATTCAATGGTTCATATATAGTAATATATGAAAATATATTTTTAATATTTTATATAAGTACCCCGCCGCACCCGCACTCTTGATTTGGAAAAATTGCCGAACTCCCCGCACCCATGTCCCCGCACCGGCGTCCGTGCTTCATAGCTATTTAGTTGTTGACAAACCATTGCTTCTTTATTTATTTGTATTATTGTATATCATTTAAGAAAAAGCATAGCATCTTTCAGGTACAAGCCAGGATTGTGGCCTCTATATCGAGGTAATCATTTTTCATTGTTTATATCTTATTTTTCTTCTTTTTATTTTTATTTTTTAAATTTTTTTATATATGTATATATATATTTTTATATTGAGGTAAATGTCTTTATATCAAGGTGACCCGTATGACTAGTATCAATAATCATATTCATGACTAGCCATAAGCTGATGGGAAGAGAAAAATTGAGAATTGTTACATTGTTTTTATGCAAGCTTCGGATAAAATGTTGATAGGAGCTGGGGCAATACTATGTTTATTGACAAAATCACCCTTGTGACTGAGTGGTAGTACAGAAGTTGTAATTTTCAAATCAAAGAAAATGAGAAAAGCCTATACATCTATCAAGAGAATTATGTGAGTTTTTGACAACTTACTATAGCAGTTTCTTTATTGGGCTCCTGCCTGCCACCAACGTCATTTGTGGCATCTTGCTTGTCAATCAAGGAACTTCATTTTTCTCTATAACCAAAATAACAAAGAAATTGGAGAAATTCTCTCTTGGTAACTGAAGGATGTCAACATGCGATGTAACAATTTGTATAGTAAGATGTTGTACTGGTATTTATATGTGACAACTTGTTTATTACACTCATGCACACACAATATTAAACAATCTCTATTGTAGAACATATGACAGAATGGTGTAAACTAACTGCTAATGTTTCTTATGTATCTTAGGTTTTTTTGTTGACATCAATTTATTCAAGGCGAACAAGGAGAAAGCAGCTGAAATCGTAAAAAACGGCGATGATATGTTAAAAGATGTCAACGGTCACAATGGCACATTGGGAAAAGATGGTTTAGCTGATGAGGATGCAAATTTGATGATCAAATTGAAATTTCTTACGTATAAGGTGTGAAAGTTTGTAAGTGAAGTGTGTAGTAGAGGATGATGTGTATATGATGCTTTTTTTTTTTTTTTCTTATTTGATAAATGTTTGTTCATGATAGGAAATATCCGGTACAAATCACCATATCATTATGAAAAAAATGGGCTTGTTATTTATTTTTAGTCCATTTGGTACGAAGATGAGGGGAAGGAAGGAGAAAAGGGGGCCGTGGGGAGTGAATAGTGTCTCAAGGAATTTCTAAAAAAGGGCAGCCCAGTGCACGAGGCTCCCGCCATTGCGTGGTCTCTACAAACTTTTACGGAGGAAAAAGAAGGGGGGGGGGGGGGGGGGGGGGAGGGGTGTTGTGGTATGTGTGATCTCCCGCGATGTTATTTCCTATGTTTCATGGACTCCCTAATTGCATCAAAGTACCCTTGTCAACATGATAATGACATCAATATACGTACGAGATTGTCCATATCTTCATTCGGGGTGAGTCAAGCTCATTGGTCTTTCTATTTGGTATCAGAGTGAGGTGGGCTCCCTCCCCTTGTTGGGCTTTACCTGGACCATGGTCCAGGGGGTGTGTTGGATTGTCGCACATCGCTGGGCATTGTCCCCGTTAGTGCTACTTATAAGCCTGGGTAATCCTCCCCCTTCATACAAAGGGACCGATTAAAAAAGGGCAAACCCAGTGCACAAGGCTCTCGCTGCTGCGTTATCTGGGGGAGAGACCTATATCAACCTCTTATAAAATTATAATAAAATATATTATTGAAAATTTACGTCACACATCACAATAGAACATGACAAATAATATATTTATATGTTCATGACATGTCCGCATATTACTATCCAAATTGTGGACACATTTCAAACCGAGTCCTCATATCCGAAGATTTGGAGTTTAGAGAGGTTAGACACCAAGGGACACACGTGCATCCATTGTATATAGATTCTTTGCTCCTTACAATTTGATAGACATGAGTAAGAAAGGGGCTCTGTGTTTTTTTTCTTTTTCTTTTTCTTAATGTATTTCCTATAATATCTAGGAGTGTAACAATAAATTTATAAAACCTCTTATCCTTTTCAGTTCATTTGCTTTCTGAAGCTAGGATGTTTTTCCTCGAGAATACTCTTATGCCGCTCATTTCCGTTGCTTGTACTAAATGAGGCTCTTTACTTTTAGATGTGTAAGTTACAGTTGCTCCAAAAACTTAAGCTCTTAGAGAATTGGCCCAACAATGCATATCATGTTAATTATCAGGAAAGCTTTGGATTCACAAATGTGACCCTCTCTTTTATTAATAGAACAGAGAATAATAACAATGTAATTATTATGCAGAGATCCCCTAACAAGAGATAAATAAGAGAACTAATGAAAATAAAAGACCAATACTCAACACTCCCCCTCAAGCTGGTGCAAAGATATATCTCATGCCCATCTTGCTAAGTATGAAATGTAACGGACGACTAGCAAGGCCCTTTATAAGAATATCAGCTAGCTCACCCCTGATTTCACAAAAGGAGTACATATGCTTTCATTAGTTAATTTTTCCTTGACGAAATGTGTATCTGTTAGAGTTTTTATGTTTTTCTTGTTATTTAGTTATTCAGTGTGGGTCATATTGTAATATCTTGAATATTGTTTTATATATAAAAGGGGGTGAGACAATTAGTCTAACCCTAGGCTTTACCAAAATATTATGTTTGACATGGTATCAGAGCCAACCTAAAAGGATCCTTCACCCACCACCACCAATCCCTACTGCCGGACCACCCTAACCCTGCGCCTACCAACCTAACCCTACCAGCCGCAGCCTACCTAGCCCTCCCAGGCTTGCGCCGCAGCCTACCCAGGCCCCAGGCTTGCGCCGCAGCCTACCCAGGCCCCCAGGCCTGCGCCGCAGCCTCCCAGGCCTCCCCAGCCTGCGCCGCAGCCTGTCAAGGCTCCTCCACCCTTCGCCGACCACTATGGCTCTCTAAATCTTGCACCTCCACCATATACTCCATCTACACCTTCAGAATCTCACTTCTCACTAAAAAAAAAAAAAAAAAAAATCCATATAATCCACTGGTTGATTGAAGTTCCTGTTTCAGCAGTTTTTTTTTTAGGTCCATATATGGACCTTTAAATTGACCTAGTTGGTCTTCCAATACCCAACTTCCCTCGTTTTCCTTCACCTTGTTGTGGGTTTTCCATTTGTTATCTGGAACTATGACCGACTTTGACAAGCCAGCGGCTACAAGTTCCACTACAGTTCAGACTGTGGTTCATCCCTTGGATCCCAATCTAAAAATCACTACCGTTCCATTCAATGGCCAAAACTACTTGAAGTGGTCACAAGCGGTAGAACTTTATTTGAAGGCACGCGGGAAGATGGGTCATCTTGATGGGCGTATTGTGGCCCCTTCCACTACCGATCCGGGTTATGACAAGTGGGAGATTGAGAATTCTGTTATTATGTCTTGGCTCATCAATTCCATGGTTCCTGAGATTGGTGAGAGTTTTTATCGAATGAAGACAGCTAAGGCTATTTGGGACACCGTTGCTTCTACATTCACTCGAAGGGGGAATTATGCTCAGGAGTTTGAGCTTATCCGCTCTATTGACTGTTCTGAGCAGGGTGAGATGACAGTTACCCAATATTATACCTTCCTTACTACCAGTTGGGACAGAGTAGATCATTTACAGTCCTTTCAGCCTGTTTGTACCACTGATGCAGCAGAGTACCGAAAGCTACTTGAGAAACAACGGGTCTTCAAATTTCTTCAAGGGCTTCATTCCGATTACGATGCTGTTCGTAGTCGGGTTCTTGGGATGGATGTTCTCCCTCCTCTTCAGGAGGCCTTTGCTTATGTTCAGAACGAGGAGAGTCGACGTTCTGTTATGCTTCCGTCTGCATCCATTGAGCGTTCAGCTCTACTTTCTGTTCCACCTAGAGAGGGGATCCAGCCGAGTACTCCCTCTGACCGGCCTGTTTTGATTTGTGATTATTGTAATCGGCCTCATCATACTCGGGCCAATTGTTGGAGCCTTCATGGACGTCCCCATGGTGGACGTGGGGGTCGTGGAGGCAGTCGTGGAGGAGGCCGTGGAGGTCGTGGAGGCAGAGGAGGTGGTCCTCGTGCCCATCATACTACTACTGATACTGAGACCCCAGCTAGTGTGGAGACTGCTCCAACTACTGATACGACTCCTTTATCTCCTGCTGAGCTTGACACTCTCAGAAACTTGATGTCCAGGTGTACTTCATCGCCAGCTACTAGTGCCTCATCCTCTTTTGCACAATCAGGTAACACAGTCGCGCCAGCAAGAGCTTTTCTCTCTCTTTCATCATCCCATTGGATTATAGATTCCGGTGCTTCTGACCATATGTCTCGTTCTTCTGACCTTTTTTGTGATTATAAGCCCTGTTCAGGTCAGGACAAAGTTAGAATTGCCGATGGTACCTTTTCCTCTGTCTCGGGAAAAGGTCTTATTCAAGTCACTCCTTCCTTATCCCTAAACTCAGTTTTACATGTTCCTAGTTTTTCTCATAATCTTTTATCCTTGAGTCGTATTACTCAAGATTTGAATTGTTCTGTGACCTTTTTTCCCTCTCATTGTGTCTTTCAGGATCTCATCACGAAGAGGGTGATTGGCAGTGGTAGAGTGACACAGGGGCTTTATATCCTGAATGAGGAAGAGAAGAATCTGACTGAAGGGGAGAGGACTGCTAATAATTCTGTCGTTTTGGTGAATAAAGCTGAAGATTTGATGCTTTGGCATAGGAGATTAGGACACCCATCTTTGTCTCTACTTAAATTTATGTTTCCCTCTCTTGTTACGAATAATCGTATTTCTAGTTTCAAGTTTTCTTGTGATGCATGTGAACTTGGTAAACACTTTCGAGCTTCTTATGCTCCCAGCAATAATAAAACTTCTGTTCCTTTTGCTTTAATACATTCTGATGTTTGGGGCCCTTCCCGTACTGGGTCCTTGAAAGGTCATAGATGGTTTGTGTCCTTTATAGATGATTGTTCCCGTACTACATGGTTGTATATGATGAAAGAAAAGCGGGAAGTTTTTTCTATATTTCAAAGTTTCCATAAAATGGTGTGTACCCAGTTTGGGGCAGTTGTAAAAATCTTAAGGTCTGACAATGGGGGTGAATACATAGATTCAGGTTTAGGTCAGTATTTCAACTCTCATGGCATTCTTCACCAGACTTCTTGTACTGACACCCCACAACAAAATGGCGTGGCCGAGCGTAAGAATCGTCACCTTTTAGATGTAGCTAGGTCCTTGCTTTTCCAGGCTCAAGCCCCTCGTTCTTATTGGGGAGAGGCAGTGTTGACCGTAGCTTACCTTATCAATCGCCTACCTACCCGTGTGTTGGACCAGAAAACACCTCTTCAGGTTCTTTCTCACTCTTCTTTTACTTCTTCCATACCTCCTCGTGTATTTGGTTGTGTTTGCTTTGTTCACAATCACAGTCCAACCCGTGGGAAGTTAGACCCTCGTGCTTTTAAGTGTGTGTTTGTCGGTTATTCCCCCACTCAAAAAGGTTACAAGTGCTATCATCCTCCGTCTAGGAAATGGTTTGTAACTATGGATGTCACATTTAATGAGTCCCAGTCCTACTTCCTTGCCACTCAGGTATCTCTTCAGGGGGAGCAGAGGTGTGAAGAGATACCAGTTTTACCTGTGCCTGTGCTGATTGAGATGGAGACAGAAAAGGAACCTATGATTGAGGTAGAAATAGAAGATGAACCAGAGATAGAGGGGAGTGAGAGGAGGGTGACAGTCATAGAAGGAGTAATTGAGGGACCAAGGGTGAATGAGCTGAGGGTATATTCCAGGGGGACATGGAGTAAAAGAAAAACTAGAGAGACTCCAGAAGTTACTGCTCCTGTTTCTCCACTGCCATTGCCACTCTCTCTTAGTGATGAAGATTCAGGTAATTCCTCTGATACACCCTCTCTTAACATAGATGATTTAGATGTCCCTATTGCTGTTCGAAAGGGTGTTAGATCCTGCACCCAACATCCTATATCTAACTTTGTATCTTATTCTCATCTATCTCCTTCTTATAAAGCCTTTCTGTCCAAAATTTCCTCTGTTAGTGTTCCTAACCATGTTCAGGAAGCTCTTGCTGATCCCAAGTGGAAACATGCCATGATTGAAGAGATGAATGCTCTTCGAAAGACTGGTACTTGGGAGTTGACTATATTGCCTACAGGAAAGAGGACTGTGGGGTGCAAGTGGGTGTATACTGTGAAGCACAGGGCTGATGGTTCTATTGAGAGATATAAAGCTCGGTTAGTAGCAAAAGGGTTCACTCAGACCTACGGGGTGGACTATGAGGAGACCTTTGCCCCAGTCGCAAAGATGAATTCCATTAGAGTTCTCCTTTCTCTGGCAGTTAATCAGAATTGGCCTCTTCACCAGTTTGATGTGAAGAATGCTTTCTTGCACGGTGATCTAGAAGAAGAAGTTTACATGGACATCCCTCCAGGGTTTGGGGACTCCAAGACAGATGGGAAGGTGTGCAAACTTAGAAAATCTCTGTATGGTCTCAAACAGTCACCAAGGGCCTGGTTCGAGAGATTTACGCAGGCTATGCTTCGGTTTGGGTTTAAACAAAGTCATGCAGATCATACATTGTTCATCAAACATTCCTCACAGGGTAAAACTACAGCTCTTATTGTGTATGTTGATGATATTGTTCTGACAGGAGATGATCTGGAGGAAATGGATCGATTGAAGAAGCAATTAGCCACTGAATTCGAGATAAAAGACTTGGGGGCTCTTAAATTTTTTCTTGGGATCGAAGTTGCTCGATCCAAACATGGGATCTTTATTTCCCAGAGGAAGTATGTTCTAGATTTGTTAAAAGAGACAGGAATGCTGGGCAGTAAAGCGTGTGATACGCCTATGGAGCAGAATCAGAAACTTGGTGAGGACAGTAGTGGGGAGCTAGTTGACAGGGGGAGTTATCAGAGACTTGTTGGTAAGCTCATATATCTCTCCCACACTCGTCCGGATATTGCTTTTTCTGTTAGTGTCGTCAGTCAGTTTATGCACTCTCCACGACAGTCACATCAAGAAGCCGTTTTCCGGATCCTTCGATATTTGAAGTCTGCTCCAGGGAAAGGTTTGTTCTTTGCAAAACATGATCACCTAAGGGTGGAAGGGTACACTGATGCAGATTGGGCTGGCTCTATTACTGATAGGAGGTCTACCTCAGGGTACTGCACATTTGTGGGAGGTAATCTCGTTACCTGGAGAAGTAAGAAGCAGAATGTAGTGGCCAGGTCAAGTGCAGAAGCAGAATTCAGGGCTATGGCCCAAGGTATTTGTGAATTATTGTGGATTAAGTCATTACTAAAGGATTTGAATGTTGATCAGACAGAGTCTATGAAGCTTTTTTGTGACAACCAAGCGGCCATTAGTATAGCTCATAACCCGGTCCAACATGATAGAACAAAGCATGTAGAGATCGATCGACATTTCATTAAAGAGAAGATTAGTAATGGTACTATCCGTGTTCCCTTCGTGAAGACTGGTGATCAAGTTGCTGATGTTCTTACCAAAGCTATTGGGAGTCGTCCTTTCCACACTATCTTAGACAAGCTGGGAATGAGAGATATTTTTGTACCAGCTTGAGGGGGAGTGTTAGAGTTTTTATGTTTTTCTTGTTATTTAGTTATTCAGTGTGGGTCATATTGTAATATCTTGAATATTGTTTTATATATAAAAGGGGGTGAGACAATTAGTCTAACCCTAGGCTTTACCAAAATATTATGTTTGACAGTATCAACCTCCATATGTTTCATCCTGTCATGCTGAACTGGATTGTGTGCAATACTAATAACAGACTTGTTATCACAGTATAACTTCATCGAGTCTTTTGGACCAAAACCAAGATCTGATAACACAATTTGAACCCACAACTCACATAACCCTTGTGCCATGGCCCTAAACTCTACCTCTGTGCTAGACCTAGCCACTACTAATTGCTTCTTACTCCTCCAAGTCACCAAATTGCCGCCAACAAACGAGCAATAGCCTGTGGTTGACATCCTGTTAGTAATTGACCCGACCCAAGCATCGGTATAGGCTTCTACCAAGGTATTACCATATTTAGCAAAGCATAAACCTTTCTCTCGTGCTAACTTCAAATATCTTATGATTCTAAACACAAAATCTAAATGGAGTTGTTTGGGATCATGCTGAATTGGCTGGCTAACTATACTAACCGCAAAAGCAATGTTAGGTCTCATATGAGCCAAATAAATTAACTTACCTACCAATCGCTGGTACCTCCCCTTATCAATAGATGGGATCATCGCCAAGTTTTACATTTGGATCCATTGGGGTATCCACTGCCTTACTTCCTAGCATGCCATAGCCACAGCTCTCCAGGAATATGCTCTCTTTGTGAAGTATGAGCAACTTGTGTCAATCTCCCCTTTTCAACTCCATCGTGCAATAGAAGATAGAGACCATTCTCCTCTCTACCACTGCCAATTGTCTTCTTCGTGGAGAGGTCCTGAAAGACACAGTGAGATAGGAAGAAAGTTACACAACAGTTTAAATCACGAGTTAAACGACTAATTGAAAGGAGATTAGTCGAAAAATTAGGAACATGAAGAACTAAAGATAAGGCAAGAGAACTAGAAACATTGATAACACCTTTACCAGAGGACAAGTTGCCATCCGCAATTCTAATTTTATCTTTCCCTGAACATGGATTATAAGTTGAAAAAAATACTAGGAAGATCAGTCATATGATCGGAAGCTCCAGAATCAATGATCCATGTTTGTGAAGAAATGACACTCAAAGCACTTGAAAAATTAGCATAATTACCTTTATGAGTAAAAGGAGTAGAGGCACTAGTAGAGGTGTCTAACTGAGCCGTTATGCGCCTCATTGTCTTAATATGAGTACTGCTATGCTTCCCGGCACAGATGAAGAAGTGGAAGCTGGTAACTCCTCCTGATAAGCAGATTATGATCCTGTAGTCAAGTGAGCCCGTGGTCCACTACGTCCACCACTACCACGACCACCACTTCGGCCACCATCCCTTCCTTTTGACATAGGAGGACGTCCATGAAGACTGCAACATGTCTCATGGGTATGTCTCGGACGGTTGCAATGGTTACACCAAAGTTTATCTTTATCATCGCTTACCTCATAGCCAGAATCCTTACGCTGAGTGGAAGGCTTGCCGCCTTGATGGTTAGAAGAAACCAAAGCAGATCTGTCAGTAGATGCCTGTGGAAGCATAACAGAGCAACGACTTTCTTCATTCTGGACATAGGCAAACACTTCCCTAAGTGATGGCAAAGGTTCCATACCAAGTATCTGACTCCGTACTGGATCAAACTCTGGATTAAGACCAGCAAGAAATTTGAAAATCCGTTCACACTCAATATATGTTTTAAAAACTAGCAGCATGAGTAGGACAAACTGGGTGATGAGTGATTAGATGATCAACCCTCTTCCAAAGGGAACCCAAAGCACTAAAATATTGCAAGGTGGAGCGATCTCCCTGAACTTCGGCTTTTCAATAGTCCGTCGCAACTCATAAATCTGGGCAACATTTACCTTGCAGGAATATGTCTTAACAAGGGTATCCCAGATGTCTTGGGCAGTTTCCAACCCGAAAAATCTATCAGCAATCTCTAGCACCATGGAATGAGTCAACCAACTTATTACCAACCTCCCACTTTGCATAAGTAGGATCTTCAGGACTAGGCACCTTGATGTTCCATTCACATAACCAAACTTCAATCTACTTTTGGGCCAGAATGTGGCAGACTGAGACCAAGACATACTTTTCACCATTTAGTAACACAGTGGTGATCTTGGACCCAGGGTTCTCAGTAATGGGCAACCTCTCATTACCTACAGAAGAACTCGTACCAATGGTAGTCTTCTGAGCCAAATCGTCCTTCGTCAAGCTGAGAGAGGACTTCTTACAAATGAAGTGGTGATGGAATCAAGGCACCTAGTATCTCACATGTGCAATCGTCGAATTTATGGACAAATCATTGAGCCAAAAATGGATCTGACTGCGGGAAGAAAGAAAAAAAAGTTAGATCGATTGTGTTGTATGTTGCTCTATTGAACTAGAAGTGCAAACTTGAAAAAACAAGGATGTTGAGTGGTGATTTGATCAGGCCAGAGTGAGAAAGGCTGTCGGAATGGCTTATAGAAGGGCCAGGGGGACTGCGACTGGGTGCAAGGGCGGGCTGCGACGTGGCTTAGGGTTGAGCCAGGGCTTGCGGCTAGGTGGCTAGGGCCGGCTGGGCTGAGTGAGGTGGAGGGAGGATGGAGTGTGGTCCGGTGGTGGCAGGGGTGGTGGATGCTGGATGAGAAACCCTATTTTAGGGTGGCTTTGATACATTGTTAATTTTCAGGAAAGCTTAGGGTTCACAATTGTGACCCTCTCTTTTATTAATAGAGAAGAGAATAATAACAGTGTAATAATTACACAGAGATCCCCTAACAAGAGATAAATAAGAGAACTAATAAAAATAAAAGACCAATACTCAACATATCAAGCTTCAACACCATCCCTCACGTGCGACCCCATCTCACACGTGGAGAGCCAACAAACTAAACTCCATCATAGTGTCAATTAACAAAGTGCAAATTTGCTCACCAATGCGGAGATGGAGAGTCGAACTCAAGAACTCCCACAAACAAGTTTCGATACCATGCTAAGTTACCAGTTGCTCCAAAAGGTTAAACTGTTAAAAGAATGGGCCCAACAATTCATATCAGGCTTCAACAAGAAGGACAATTTATGAGGGGTCACATGGAGATCCCGAATGGGTCCAAATTTTGTACAATAATATAATGTGATCGAATTTTTTCTTACTTCCTGTTGCTCACTTGAGAGACACTATTACCAAGTTGAAGAATGAGCACTTACTTGAAATAAGCCATTTTCCAGTAAAAACAAGATGTTTGTGTATCTGCAGTTAGTTTTTTTTTTCCCTGTTTGGGCCTGTTTTTATGTGCTAGTTGGATGATGTATGCGAGTTTCGGTGTTGTGCAGTTTTGTATTTCTTTTGAATTTTTTTTTGGCTTATTTGATGAGTTACTTTATGTGAGTTGTGTTTTGAAAGTTCTAGGGCATTATCATTTTCCTCGTTAGTTGAATATCAAAAACAATATCTATAGGGTCTATTACTGAGTGTATTAACTTCGGTTCCTGAAGGATTTTTCTTTACTGTGATGATATGTTCGTACTTGATAATGGCATATAGTGCGTTGCATGTTTTGGCTGCATCATCCTTTTCATCGTTATGGTCCATGATGTCTTCTTCACCATCTCGATTCATTTTGTTTTTTGGTTTTCCCTTTTGTGTTTCCTACCTCCTTTGTCTCCAAGATTAGTTAAATTGCTCTTGTTGTTTCCCCTCTATGCATACGTCATCAAGCCATCTTAAATGACTTCCCCATTTTCTCCTTAATCAATGCTACCTTTTTTTTTTTTTTTTTTCCCTTTCTTTCTTTCTTTCTATTTATGCCTTTTGTTGTCCTTTGCTTGTTGCATTAAAATTGTATGCTCTAAATCCTCTCAGACAAGTCTTAATGTTCCTTGATGTTTCTCTTGTGTTTGCCAACTCTTTCCACATTTATGGTTCTTTCTTTTTGTTTGCACAGTTGCGAACCTTTCTGATCCGCAATGGCTTATCAATTCTATTCAAAGAAGGTCCAGCTGCCTACAGGGCCTACTACCTAAGGTAAGGCTCTAGATGTGTTTTTACTGCATTAATATCACTACCTAGGAGATTTGAGGTTTGTCTTGTATTATTTGTGAGGGAATTTTTTTTTGATTGTTCACTGTCAAAATGGAATTGAAAATTGCTAAAAAAATACAATGACTCTTGAAGATGATGATCAGGGTGAGGTTTGAATGATTACTTAAGAATGCATTCTCACCAATTGTGATGGCATTTTCCCCTTCATTATTAACTTATTTTATTGATGAATACTAATAGAATTTTTGCTTTTTTCACAAAAAAGAGTGTTGCTTGTTTATTCTTTTGAGCTAAAGATGGTGTTTTGCTGACAAGTACACGAATTGGGGGTTGACGAAACCCCATGCTTTGACAAAACCCATGCTCCTCAACTTCTATATCAAATAACTTTTGCAATAATGTTTCTGTCTCCATCTGATGCAGTATTTGATTGTGCAACATGCTAAAAGTGTTGTACATTTTCTCTTAAATTTGTTTTGTTTGTTGTTTTGGTTTGTGACCAACATGTGAGGGTAATGTAACCTATTAGGGGTGTGAATAAGTTGGTGTAGGTTGTGAGAAAGGAGTTTTGGGATATTTTGTATTTGATTTAGTTGTAAACCAAGTGAGCCTTTGAGATCCTTAATGAAGTTTGCCTTCGTAAAATCCTAGTCCATCAATTATTTCTCAATACCTCTTATAATTGCAATTTATATTCCATCATTTGGTATCAGCGCATTGAGTTGAGCCTAGGTTAAAAGGAATATTGCTTGAATCTCTACCAAACAAGGCCCTAGAGGTCACAATTACATCCAACATACTCGATCGACAAGCACTGGGCATCGCGATTGACAAGCGAACTGGATACGTTGCAAATTTTGAACAACGAAGCCTCTAATCAGTGCTAACCAGAAATTGGCTTCACGAAGTGAATCGAACAGTCGCAACTTTACAACGCCTAAACTGAACTGAGAAATTGCAGAATAAAGCCAAACAGAGCCTTCCAACACTTGACGAACCAGTTTTGGAGCTTGCGACCTGCAAAGTTATTTATTTATTTATTTATTTTTTCTGTTGAAACCGACCCAAACAAGGCCTGGATTTTGTTCGAAGCAGCCTTCGAATCGTGCGACTGAGTTTGAACCCAATCTCGTAACAGTTCGGCAAATTTTCGAGAAGATTCAATTTGCGGTGATGTCGAACTAGTCGAAATCCTTTCGAACTGTGACTTGCTACTAAAGCTGCATCAGAACAGAGCCTTGAACCAACGTTGAAGCAGGTCTTGGGGTTGTGAATCCACTCCGCAAGTCTATCATCAGCTTTCGACCATGACTCAACCAAACTGGCCTTGTGTCCAGTACGTTATGGCCTTGCAATTGTTGCTGGGGCTTGTCGTTACCTGGGCTGTCTTCTAGTGGTATTCCGGAGGCTTCAATGGTGCGCAGTGTTAGAGTTAGTTTGTTATTATGTTTTATTTTATTACAAGTCCAAGGACCTATTTGTAATATTTGTATTCTTCTCCTTCATGGTTAATATAAAAGGTTCTAACTAATGTTAGAAACCTAAGCTTTACCAAATCAATATTCTTAACATGGTATCAAAGCCAACTAAACCCTAACCCCAAACCTTAGCCACCACCAGCCCCCAGAGGCTGCGCCGCCCCAACCCAGCCCCTACAGACCTGCGCTGAACAAACCCCAGCCACCACAGGCTGCGCCGAGACCCCATCACCACCCTGGACCTCACCGACTCTATTTAGCCCTACCCAGCCACACCGCAACTCAGCATTAGCAACCAGCACCTTCGCTACACACCTTAGACCACCTACACACCTCGCTGCAGCCCTATAGGGTCTACTAACCCTAGCCGCAAGCCTCTCTAATCACATCATTCCGGACTTCTCGGTTTAGTTCCCATCTTTCTTCATGGAACAATTTCGTGGGTTGGTTTGGCTTGAACTAGGGTTTCCCTGTTCTCTTTCCTTTAGGTTTCCTTATGGACCCTTGAATTGGTTTTATTGACCCGTGAGTACCCCTCGTCTTCCTTCACTTGGTTGTGGGTTTTCCGTTTGTAATTTGGAACTATGACAGACCTTGATAAGCCGGCGACTGCAAGTTCCCCCATTGTTCAGATTGTGGTTACCCCCTTGGATCCCAATATCAAAATTACTACCGTTCCATTCAATGGCCAAAATTACTTGAAATGGTCACAGGAGGTAGAACTTGCACGGGGGAAGATGGGACATCTTGATGGGCGTGTGACCGTCCCTTCTACTACTGCTCGGATATGATAAATGGGAGATTGAGAGCTTATTTGTTGACACAAATTTTCGTCATCCCGCTGAGTTGTGTTTGTTTTGTAGGATTCAAAAATATGTGTTTAACAAATTACCACTGTCGTTTGAACGACAGTGTTTATTGTTTGTTTTGTGGTGTCCCTGTCTCCGATCTGCCTAAATGGCAGATCGTTAATTTTTTTTGACCTCCGATTAACGATAAGAAGAAAACAAAATTAAACAAAAAAAGAAACGACAGATGGCAAACAAGAAGGAATTTTTATTGATTGAAAGAACGGATTTTGGTCCGTTTTTACATAGCTAGAATACATTAGATTCGAATACATCCTTTTTTACCAGAGGGTTTGGAACCCTTTACCTGATGAGCTCCATTGTGTTTGATACTTCGGGAGTCTTGTATTGATGTCTTCTTCTTCTGTTCTTTTGCTTCTTCTTCTTCTTCTAAAGAAGTGTTTCTCTCTCTAGCTTCTGTAGCTTTGTACGTCTGTTCTCTTTGTATTTCTCTGAACTCTTCTTTTTTAACCCTTTGTTTTGTTCTGTCGATCTCTATCTCTATCTTCTTCTATCTCCTTTGATGCTTCAGCCCTTTATTTATAGAGGCTGTCATAGGATGATACCATATCTCTTTGGATTTGAAAGAGATAATACGTATCTTTTGAACCTTTCAACTGACGTTAGAAACATCCATGTCTTTAGGATAATACGTATCTTTTGAAAGAGATATTCGAATATTGATATATATATCATCCTCTCTTGATGACAAATGTCTCTTTTTGTTTTGTACCATCTCTATGTGAGATGGTACATATTTCCTTTTATTCAAAATTCGAATTAGGATATTATCTTTGACTTGGTGTGACATCCATTTTGTTTGTATCATCTCTATTTGAGATGCCACATATAAGGATCTCAAGCGATATTCCGATATCCTGTTTGAAATTCGAATATTGATATTTTTTTTTTGATATATCATCTCTTTTATTCATATCGTCTCTATTTGAGATGATACGTATATCTGACGTTACAAATATCATTCAAGATTCGAATGTTGATATATCATATTTGACTTGAAATCCCTTTGTATCATCTCTATGTGAGATGACACGTGTCTCATTTTCAAGGATCCCAAATGATGTTCCAAACTTATACTTGAAATTCGAACATTGATACGTCATTCGCAATATCAACTTCGCTTTGGGATTCGAACTTTGTATCTCACATATTTTGTGAAGATATGTGAGTCATATTTGGACTATAATGACTACTGTTTGGGTTTGAAATAATTTTGTGGGTGGGTTCTTATTGAGCCATCTAATCTTATTGGGCCAATTGATTTTATTGGGCCAAGCGGAGCTTAATCTTCATTTGAATTTTGGCCAATTGACCTAAGTGGGCCAATTCGACTAGCATTGAAGCGTTTCTTTTGGTTGGACTTGAATTTGGGTTGAAATTTATGTGCCAACACTATTATCATGTCTTGGCTCATAAACTCCATGGTACCTAAGATTGGTGAGAGTTTTTATCGTATGAAGACAGGGAGAGCTATTTGGGACATCGTTGCCTACACATTCTCTCGACGGGGGAATTATGCTCAGGAGTTTCAGCTACTCCGCTCCATTGACCGTTCTGAGCAGGGTGACATGACCGTCACTCAATACTATACCTTACTTGCTACTAGATGGGATCGTCTTGATCACCTGCACTCTTTTTAGTCAGTATGTATTTCTGATGCAGAGGAGTACAGGAAATTTCTAGAGAGACAACGGTTCTTTAAGTTTTCTAGAGAGACAACGGGTCTTTGAGGCACACTTTTGGTACGTTGGGCGTTGATGATAAGCCAAAATTTGATGAATACTTGGATGAGAAATCACTACGTGATAATATGATGCAGAACTTTTAGCTTTATTATTTGTACTTTGTTATTAGTTACTTTAATGGGTTGTTATTTTGTGTTGGTCACAACCATGTACGGTTAGTGAACCTAGTAGTAGTATAAATTTCTTATTCTCAGCATTGTAAGCACTTTTTGACATTACTTTAACAGAAATTAACCTATTTAGAGCATTGTTGGCTCTTCTTTGGTGTAAAACCCCAAACCCCTAACTTTTCTTCCACATTCTCTTTGATTTCTTCATTGCATGGCATCATTTGGTATCAGAGCTAACATTCGAACCTGAGAATTGAAGAACCCAACTGAATTTTTTTAGAAATCTCAACCAACCATAGCCTAAACAGCCTTGCGGCTGTCAGCAGCAGCAGTCCAAGGCGCAATTGCATTTGCGACTCGATCGACCAAGCTAAACCCAGTTTCTTGTCTTCGAACCTGTTCGTAGCAGAGTATCAAACAACAGATTGGAACCAACACACAGACGAAGCTGCCGAAGGTCTTCTCGAACCATCTCGAAGGAACCAACTCAACTTTTGGAGATTGCGAACACATTGGGTGTGTCGCTACCATCAGCCAACTTGGATAAGTGCATTTCCAAACCACCCAGACCCCATTCCGAGTGTCATTATTGGTTCCGACCCTCACCAAACCTGAATTTCGCTTCGATTCACCACATTCGACTTAAATCTACATCGATTGGGTTGCTGGTGTTGATTCTCGATTCGGGTAAATCAACAGATTCTTGATTGGTTTGCGATTTCGATTTTCAGTTTCTTTTAGGGCTGTGATTGTTTCTAAGTGGCTGAGGTTGGAGTTCTCCGTGAGTTAATTGGTTTGAGAATTGTGCTTTGGACTTGTGTATTGTTGTAGCTGGTGATTAGTCTTTCGTTGATTGTGAATTGGCTTGTTGATTGTTTGTGGTTTGAGATTATACTCTATTGGGTTGTGGGTTTATATTGGTTGGTTTGATATTGACTTGTGGTTGAGATTCGACTTGAGTTTTCCAAAAATTTGGTGTCAAATTGTTTGTAAATTGCGATGGCTCAAAGGGGAAGAGGTAGAAGGCGTCGAGGGCGAGGAAACGCCATGCACTTTGGGGATGGGCTGATTGCCACATCCGATGGGACCTAACGGTGCCCAAGAAGAAATTCCTATTTGTAAGAATGAGATGGATGAATTACGAAGGCAAGTAGCCGCTCTAACGGAGATGGTGCAACGATTACAACCCCGTAGTGCGGGATGATGAGTCTGTTGACACTCAATCCCACTTTGAGAATCCTTTTGGAGTCCCTCAAAGGCGTCGGGATGTGGGTGAGAGACATGAAAGCAAGTGGGAACACAACATCAAGGTGGAACTCCCGGAATTTCATGGAATCTTGAATCTGTATGAATTTGTTGATTGGTTGAATGCTTTTGAGAGGGTGTTTGATTACTATGAAGTCTCCAATGAGAAGAAAGTGAAGCTTGTGTCTATTCGTTTAAAGGGGCGAGCCGCGACTTGGTGGGAACAATTGCAAACAAGTAGACAACGGAGGGGAAAGGAGAAAATTAAAGAGTGGGAAAAGATGAAAAAGAAGCTCACGGGACAATTCCTTCCTTTCAACTACATGCAAACTCTCTACAAGAATTTGCACAATCTTCGGCAAGTTGGAAGCGTGGAGGAATATACCGATGCATTCTATCAACTTGTTGCTAGAGTTGATTTGAATGAGAGTGAGGAGCAAATGGTGGCACGGTACATTAGCGGTTTGAAACCCTCTATTCAAAACCCCCTTTCTCTACTTCCATTGGTGACGGTTTCGGAAGCTTTTAACTGAGCTAAATTGGTTGAGAAGCAACAAGTTAGGACCCACTCAAGGTACGGGCAGCCTTATCAAAGCTTTGGTAAGGTCGGTGTCATCAAATATCGGAAGAAACAACACTTATAAAGATGGACAACCAGCAAGAGTGGATAAGGGAGTCGTACCTTCACCGAATCTACAAAATTCCAATCGTGTGAGTGTGGGAAAGCTAACCCAAGGAGTCGGGTTTAAATGCTACAAGTGTGAAGTGTGGGGAGCCCGGTCACAAGCCGCGGAGTGTCAGAAGACGACGGGAAACCAACCCAAGACGCTTCTAGTGGAGGAAAAGGACAGCATGGAGGAAAATGAGGAATTCCCAATCTATGATGAAGCTCCAGACGAAGAAATTGGAGGCAATTTAGAGGAAGAAAATGGACTATCTCTTATGTTGAAGAAGACTCTTCTTGCACCTAAGAGTGAAACCGAAGATGATTGGTTGAGGACCAATATCTTTTATACCACTTGTAACATTGGTGATCAAGTATGCAACATGATTATTGATGGGGAAAGTTGCGAGAATATGATCTCGTAAGAAGTGGTGGATAAGCTAACTTTGAAAACCGAAGATCATTCGCATCCTTATAAGCTCTCTTGGTTCAAGAAAGGGAATGAAGTCAAGGTGACGAAGATCTCATTTTTCATCCGAAAGAAGTATTTTGATGAGGTGATGTGTGATGTGGTGCCTATGGATGCTTGTCACATATTGCTTGGGCGACCTTGGCAATATGACCGACAAACGTTACATGATGGAAAGAGGAATACATACACGATTTGTAAGGAGAAACAACAATATACACTGATGCCCATGAAGGAAAATGTGCGTCCTAAGCCTACAACTACTTCTTTGCTTACTTCCAAAGGGTTTATGAAGGAAAGCCATGAGAGTGGTTGCATATATGTCTTAATTCTACAAGAAGGAAGTGCTGATTTTGAAGTTCCAAAGGCTGTGTTGGACAGTTACGTCGATGTTTTCCCTCAAGAACTACCTCCCGAACTACCTCCTATGCGTGACATACAACATTGCATTGATCAAGCACCCGGTTCTTCTCTTCCCAACAAAGCTGCGTATCGAATGACTCCTAAGGAGAAGGAGGAGTTACAAAGACAAGTTGGCGAACTTCTAGATCGGAGCTACATTCGGGCTAGCCTTAGTCCTAGTGTCGTTCCCGCTCTTTTGACTCCGAAGAAGGATGGGTCTTGGCGGATGTGTGTGGATAGTAGAGCAATCAACAAGATCACTATCAAGTATAGGTTTCCGATTCCTAGATTGGACGATATGTTGGATTGTTTGGCGGGAGCTAAGGTGTTTTCCAAAATTGAGTGAGGAGTCGCTACCATCAAATGCGGATCCGCCCGAGGGATGAATGAAAGACCGCATTTAAAACTCACAATGGTCTCTTTGAATGGATCATCATGCCATTTGGATTGACTAATGTGCCTATCACTTTCACGAGGGTTATGACTCAAACCTTACAATCGCTTTTGGGAGTATGTGTTGTGGTGTACTTCGATGATATATTGGTATATAGTCGAAGCTTGGAAGAACATGTGATTCATCTTCAAAGTGTTTTTTGATATTTTGCGAAAGGAAAAGTTTTATGGCAACTTGAAACATGTAGTTTTGCTATGGATAGAGGTATTTTTAGGCTATGTAGTGTCTTCTCTTGGGGTTCATGTTGATGAAGAAAAGATCAAGGCGATAGTAGAGTGGCCTACACCTTATGGTATGCAAGAAGTGAGGAGTTTTCATGGTCTTGCCACCTTTTATCGGCGGTTTATTCGGAATTTCAGCACTATAGCCACCCCTCTCACGGATTGTCTTAAAAAGAAGACTTTTGAATGGAATTTGGAGGCCGGCGGAAGTTTCCAACACTTGAAGCAGGTTTTGACCAAAGCACCTATACTTGCCATGCCTAATTTTGATAAAATGTTTGAGCTCGATTGTGATGCCTTGGGAGCGGGGATTGGTGGAGTCCTTAGTCAAGAAGGAAAGCCAATTGCCTTCTTTAGTGAGAAGTTAAATGGCGCAAAACTCAAATATTCCACTTATGACTTGGAATTCTATTCTATTGTGCAATCTATCAAGCATTGGAGTTACTATTTGGCCTACAAGGAATTCATTCTCAACACCGATCATGAAGCACTCAAGTACCTAAATAGTCAACGTCATCTTAACAAGTGACATGCTAAGTGGGTAAGTTATTTGCAACAATTTGATTTCTCTTTGAAGCATAAGTCCGGAGTTCTTAATAAAGTTGCCGATGACTTGAGTCGATGAGCCAATCTTTTGGTATTGATTGGGTTTGATGAGTTTAAGAATCACTTCCATGGCGATGCCTATTTTGCAAAGATCTTGCATTCTTTACAAAACGGGCAGCACGCTATCTATCCACATTTCATGCTCAAAGATGGGTTTCTTTTTAAGGGTTTGAGGTTGTGTGTGCCCCAATGTTCCTTAAGGGAACAAATCTTGATCGAACAACATAATTTGGGTCATTTTGGCAAGGATAAGACCCTTGAGTTGCTCCAACGAGAATACTTTTGGCCGGGAATGACTAAAGATGTGGCAAGACATGTTCAAAGGTGCCATCTGTGTCAACGGGGAAAGGGTACACCGACTAATGCGGGATTATATTTACCTCTATCGGTTCCGGAGAAACCTTGGGTGTCTATTAGTATGGATTTTGTGCTTGGTCTTCCACCTACAACGGAAGAGTGATTCAATCATGGTGGTAAAAAAGGGCAGCCCGGTGCACGAAGCTCCCGCAGTGCGGGGTCCGGGGAAGGGTCGGACCACATTGGGTCAAATGGCACATTTCATTCCTTGTTGGAAGACCATGGATGCTTCGAATGTTGCTAATCTCTTCTTTAAGAAAGTTTACAAGTTTCATGGGATACCTAGTTCTATTGTGTCCGATAGAGATGCTAAATTCCTTGCTCACTTTTGGCGAACTTTGTGGCGAAAGTTGGGAACGGAGTTAAATTTTAGCACTTCTTTTCATCCACAAACCGATGGGCAAACTGAGGTGGTGAATAGAAGTCTTGGCAATCTTTTGCGGTGCTTGGTGGGTGAAAATCCTAAAAATTGGGAGGGCATTCTTCCATTGGCTGAATTTGGTTATAATTCCTCTCTTAACCGAAGCATTAACACCTCTCCTTTTGAAACGTTACGGTTCTACACCTTCAAGTGTTCTCAATTTGGCTCCTTTACCGCTTCCAAAGAAATTAAACTCTATGGCGATGGATATGGTTGAATTTATGAAGCTAGTTCATGCTTAAGAGGTCCAAAATTGTCAAATCTAATGCTAAGTATAAGGCTACGGCCAATGTACACCGGAGAGAGCTCCTTTTTGAAGAGGGTGATCTTGTGTGGGTTATTTTATCTAAGGAGAGGCAACCCCAAGGGTCGTATTCGAAGTTGAATGATAAGAAAGTGGGTCCTTGCAAGATTTTGGGAAAGGTGAATGACAATGCTTACAAGGTGCAACTACCTCAACACTTGAACATTTCCAATGTCTTCAATGTGAAGCATCTAGTTCCTTATTACGCCTCGAGTGCTAACCCAACTTGAGGACAAGTCTTTTCTTTAGAGGGGGAGTATGATGTAGTACTTTTAGCTTAATTATTTGTACTTCGTTATTAGTTACTTTAATGGGTTGTTATTTTGTGTTGGTCACCTATGTTACCCAGACTCGGGAATGGGTGTCGGGTACGGGTGTGTATCTAGGTGTCGGACCTCCTCTAAATCCAAATCTTAGGATCCGGGGATATGTGTCCAAACGTTGGATACGGGTATGCGGACACCTTCTGAACGTATAAACATACTATGTTTCTTAATATCAATAGTTAGAAACCTCTTTGCCCACAATTTTAAGCTCCTACTTGCCTTTTCAACATCACTTGTGGAGGATCCGAGTGTCCGAATTGGGTACGGGCGTCGGACACAGGGATCGGGTACTTGGGGGTAGTAGGAGAGTCCAGGTAACATAGTTGGTCACAACCATGTAGGGTTAGTGAACCTAGTAGTAGTATAAATATTTCTTATTCTCAGCATTGTAAGCACTTTTTGACATTATTTTAGTAGAAATTAACCTATTTAGAGCATTGTTGGGTCTTCTTTGGTGTAAAACCCCAAAACCCTAACTTTTCTTCCATATTCTCTTTGATTTCTTCATTGCATGGCATCATAATAGTTATGCAAGTGTGTTTAATGATAACCTTAGCACGGTCAGGGGCAGCGCCATGAATTTGTACTTGGGGGGGGGGGGGGGGGGGGGGGGGGGGGGGTGTACTGGGGAAGGGTTACTAGGGAGGTACCTAATAGGGACGCACATCGAAATTTTTTTGGGACCTATTTATACATTTTTTGGGTCTAACTTTTAGTATCGTAATGATTACAATTATACTATGTAAGGTTTTTTGTTCTCTCGAAGAGTTGAGAGGTTTGGGATTTGCAATATTTACTAGGTACTCTGTTGTTAATATCGTACGATACGCGATACGTATCGTACGATTCGATACGATACAGAGAGAAAACGATACGCATCGCAGGTATGAATCGAAGTGTGTTAATAATCGCAAGATCGAATCGCGATTCACTGTGTATCTTACGATTCGATACACGATACAGAATCGTACGATACTATCTATGGGTCTTCAAAACCCATTTTTTGCCTTTTGCTGACTTAAATCAAAGCTGTTGACAGCCTGGACAGCATATATGATATATATTATAATATATTTTACTATTTACTTACAATATAATACTATCTGTGGGTCTTTTCGAAACCCATTTTATGCCTTTTGCTAACTTAAAACAAAGCTGGTGACAGCCTAGACAACATATATATTATATTATATCTGTATATAATATATTTTACTATTTACTTACAGTATTTTAGACTAAATTAAGAGAAAGGAAACAAAAACAAAAGTCAAACAAAAAAAAAGCTTACCTCTCTCTCTCTCTTCTGGACTGCCGACAGACAAATCTCTGTTTCCTCCATTTTCTTTTTGTTCTTTCTTGAAAGAAAATAGTGGTTCCAATTCACAACCCAAGTCCCTCCGTCATAAACCCTTTTCTCTATCACTTTATTGTAAACAAAAAACTCACCTCTCTGTCGTATGGACTCCAACTGTATTGAGTGTTGACAAACTCTTTCCTCCAATTTTTTTTTTTTTGTTTTTCGTGGTCCCACTCCCAACCCAAGTCCCTCATAAACCCTTTTCTCCATCACTTTAATTCTTTACTGAGTGTTGAATTTTGTGATGAATCTAAATATGAATTAATGGTTTAGTGAAGTATACTTCATTGCACTTATCTATTTGTTCTAAGTGGGATCCGAACGCACATTTCGTTTCATTAACGCAATTATATGTGTCTTATATGCGCCTTATTTGATCTTTTGATTGTGCTTTTCTTCTTCTTCTTTTTATTCTGCATAGTTTTCTACCAGTTTTTTAGGTTTTTCTTAATTTGTCACCGAATCTTACGATTCACGATTCGCGAATCCCGATTCGATACCCTTGTGACATTTCGATTCACGATACGATTCACGATTTGACAACTATGACTAGGTATGTAATCCTAATCCTTTGGCTTATGGTTTATCAAAACGAGTGTTGTATTGTACATAGGCATGAACCATTTTTCAAAAGAGTGATGTTATGCTTCCCAAATTTGAATCCCACAGTTGGTTCCCAAATGGCATAACAGTTGTACCAAATGCTGTGGTTAATGGTACCAAAGTCACTACATGTGATAAATTGACAAAACATTTGGGAACCAAATTTGGAAAGCATAGCATTACTTTTTTTTTAACACTAAAAATCTTGGAGGGGCCAAAGCATAATTAATTCCAAAATTCTACAAATTACATATGTATAGTCAACTTTTAAAAAAAATTTGCAGGGGACTTGGCCACCACCCCCGCCCCCCGGGCATAGTAGGTGATAGAGAATGGGGTAAGGAAAAGTGGGCTTGGAGAAGAACTAAGCCAAGATGTTGACAAGGAGTTGGATGGGGAACCAAAGTTAGATGATTGTTATGACAGTGAGTTTGAAGAAACGCTAAACGAAGTAGATGACATGGAAGTGGACTTTATTCAACTTCTTTGGTCTCCAATGAAGAGCGATATTGCTTCAACAAGTTATGAAGATGAGTATGACTATAAAAGAAAGAAGTTGGAAGACGATTATGTTAACGTTCTTAAAGATCTTCTCTATATTGAGGATGAGGACATGGTTGATTTGGAAGTTTTTGTTGATGGGTTTGCGCATATAGATGAATTCAAGAAGCCAACATTGGATGATGAACGTGACATTGATTGGTATAATAGTGGACTCAAGAAGGGATTTAAAGATGATGAATCTATGGGAAATATTATAGACATCAAAGCGAATGGGGTATTTGAAGATTTAAGCTATATCTTATTTCCTCTCCTAAGAGATGAAGATGTAATGGAACATAGAGCGACAACCATATTGTTTTCCAAGGTTAATATCAAGAGAAAAGCCAACGCCGAAATGCAATTGAGGAAGCTAATTCTTAAACTTGAGGACTAGTTTCTTTTTAGAGGGAGAGTATGATGCAGTATTTGATTGTACAACACGCTATAAGTGTTGTACATTTTCATTTAAATGTGTTTTATTTGTTATTTTGATTTGTGACCAACATGTGAGGATAGTGTAGCCCATTAGGGGTATAAATAAGTTGGTGTAGGTTGTGAGCCTTTGAGCTCTTTAATGGAGATTCCCTTCCCAAAACCCTAGCTCATCAATTATTCCTCAATTTCCTCTTATTGTTGCAATTTATATTGCATCAATATTCATGTATATAAAACATGTATTTACATTACGTATATCAATAACTGATACATGTAGTATGGGAAAAAAAAGAGTCACTTTTGTATCAGTCAGAGCACAACGGATCTATTGGAGTGTTGTGAATATTACATGTAGCTTTCGTAATGATCTTCAGAAACTTATACACCAGAGATTTATAGGTTGACTCCTAAGACTTGAGAGTATTTATATTGATGTTTTATGGTGCAGACTGCAGATGTGTATGGTCCTCGGTCTTTTTCCTGGTCCAAATCGTAGAGATTTAGGATGTGCTCATGCATTTTTCCTCTTTGGTTAATTATTCAACATTTTTCCGCAGATGTAATTAAGCGCTGATTTCTTTTATATGTTATTTTTGCTGCATTTGCCTTCTCCCCGGTGCAAAAAGACCTTTCAAGTATGCGTAATACAGTTTCTGATGGAGTGCCTTTTATATTTCTCAAAACAAGTTTTCAGGTTATCTGCCTAATACTGAATTTGGGTTTATCATCTGAATGCATGCCTTATACTGTTATACATTGGGTAATTTTGATATTCCATTATCAGATAAATACACCACCAAGTGTTTTCATTTTTCAGAAATGGAAACTAATGAGCACCAGTTGTTTAATATTTGTATGGTAGACGACCTTGACGCCTTTAGTAGTTTGCCTTGGCATGTACAGAAAACAAAGTAAGAAGGGATCTTCTTAAAGAAAAGTAATTGTGTAATAGTCGTCTTCCTTTTGCTAGTGATTATTTTTTTTGCGATTTTAGGCAAATGAAGATATGGAACACCTCACCCGGAAAGCAGAGGGAACTCAGCAAGATGCTCGATGAATGGTAGAGCTGATTTTTATCTCATTTCTGTCCATGTTGCAATTTTTTCATGCTCCACTTGTTTCAACGTAAAATGTTTTTCGCCCGAAACATTTTTTATGTACAATGTTTTGCATGGAAAAAAAAACATTTTCCTGCTTATTTTTTGGTGTTTAGTTGTCGCCTGAATTTTCTTTTACAAGTAGCAAAACAGTGCACTTTGATAAGGGCGAACATAGGCTTTTAGTATTAACTTGTATTAGTGTTGGTATTAAGTATATGAGAACATTTTCAAGTGATAATATATGTGCTGACATATGTATATCTATAGAGTAATAAGTGCATTTATATAGGTTTCTGTATGCATACCCACAAATATGTGTGAATAGTATACGCGTCTGTATGTACTCAATATTATACATGTATGTACAAAAAGTTTGTTCCGGTAAATGACAAAGGTTTTCCGTAAATCATTTTCAGCATTTTACGCTACTTCCATTTCCTGAAAATTTTTGTATGACATTTCACAGAATGCTGGACAATGCCGAAAATATTTTCCGGAATATATTTATGTCAAAACAATGGAGAGTTAAACTTGAATTGTCTTTTTAGGGCTATTATTTTTCCAGCAGAAGATATAAAATTCATTTACATGCAGGGCAGTGTACATTCGAAGGAAATATGGAAACAAGCAGCTATCATCATCCACTTACCTTAGTGAAGCTGAGCCTTTTCTTGAACAGTATGCGAAACGCAGTCCAGAAAATCAAGCTCTAATTGGTTCAGCTGGAAACTTAGTGAGAGCTGAAGATTTCTTGGCCATTGTTGAGGGAGGCAGAGATGAAGAGGGCGACCTAGAGAGAGAGGGGGATATAGCACCATTAAGCCCCAGTCCCTCAGTCAAGGAGACTGTTTCAAAGGATGACGGGCTGATAGTATTTTTCCCAGGTAAAAATTATGCCAATTGCCTGAATAGTCATTATGCTGTCTGTTGAAATTTATGTATACAGATGTATACATGTATGTATGTACATATATATATGTGTGTGTGTGTGTGGTTTTTTTTTTGGGGGAGGAAGGGAGGGGGGATTGTTAAATGGCCAAAGAAGTCCTTGTCACCTCCAGGTGATGACACTAATGTAATTTTACCAACGACCTAAAATTAAATCACTTAATGTCCTCATTGTAAAATGTAATACATTTTGTTTCAAAGGAGACTGGGGCTTAATGCACCATTAAGCCCCAGTCCCTCAGTCAAGGAGACTGTTTCAAAGGATGACGGGCTGATAGTATTTTTCCCAGGTAAAAATTATGCCAATTGCCTGAATAGTCATTATGCTGTCTGTTGAAATTTATGTATACAGATGTATACATGTATGTATGTACATATATATATGTGTGTGTGTGTGTGGTTTTTTTTTGGGGGAGGAAGGGAGGGGGGATTGTTAAATGGCCAAAGAAGTCCTTGTCACCTCCAGGTGATGACACTAATGTAATTTTACCAACGACCTAAAATTAAATCACTTAATGTCCTCATTGTAAAATGTAATACATTTTGTTTTCCACATCAAGTTCAGTGACTATGGGAGACCGTAGTTATTATTTCTGATTAACAGGTATCATTTTTCGTCATTTCATGATGACAAGGTCGAATATAGTTTGGATCTGTTATAGCTTCCCCTACTTTAGGCTTATTGGACTGTTCAACTTTTAATTCTGTTTCTAGTTCAAATTCATAAAGTTTTTAGATGTATAGGAGTCTGACAATTGGGATTTTCTATTTATATGTTGCCCAAGAAATGTATATGGTGGAAGTTTGAGGAACCTATTGGAGTTTGTTAGTTGTTTGTTCTTTTCTGTTCTTTCTTATTTTGTTATTAGTTCAGGGACTTATTTGTAATATTTCTATTCTTCTCCTTTTGTGGTTAATATAAAATGCTCTAACTTATGTTAGAGCTCTATGCTTTACCAAATCAATATACTTAACATGGTATCGAGCCAACCAAACCCTAACCCCAAACCGCACCACCACTAGCCACCAGAGGCTGCGCCGCACCACCACCAGCCACCAGGGCTTGCGCTGCACCACCATTAGCCACCAGTGACTACACCGCACCACCACCACCTTCCCTGGCCTCCGCTGCACCAACCCCAGCCTCCTAGGACTGCTCACTCTAGCCTAAACCTCTTTTAAACCTAATCAAATATTTATTCATCTAGCCCTAATCAAGTCCTACAAGGGCTTATTACTGTTTTGATTGGGGTTTAACTTGTTCCAGTAATTGTTGGACCCTTAATGGACCTTGAATCAAGTTTGATTGAGTCTTTCGTACCCTTCGTCTTCCTTCATTTTTTTGTGTGGGTTTTCCATTCGGGCCACAGAATCATGACTGACCTTGACAAACCAACGGCTACTGAACCAATGGCTGCTATCATTCCTGTTTAGACTGTGGTTACCCCCTTGGATCCCAATCTCAAAATTACTACCGTTCCATTCAATGGCCAGAATTACTTGAAATGGTCACATGCGGTACAACTTTATCTGAAGGCACGTGAGAAGATGGGGCATCTTGATGGGCGTGTGATTGCTCTTTCTTCTACTGATCTGGGATATGACAAATGGGAGATTGAGAACTCCGTCATCATGTCTAGGCTCATCAATTCCATGGTTCCTGAGATTGGTGAGTGTTTTTATCGCATGAAGACAGCTAGGGCTATTTGGGACACCATTGCCTCCACGTTCTCTCGGCGGGGGAACTATGCTCAGGAATTCGAGCTGCTTCGTTCCATTGACCGTTCTGAACAGGGTGATATGACCGTCACCCAATACTACACCTCTCTTGCTACTAGTTAGGATCGTCTTGACCACCTTCACTCCTTTCAGCCAACCTGTACTACTGATGCAGAAGAGTACCGGAAATTTCTGGAGAGACAACGGGTGTTTAAGTTTCTTCAGGGGCTTCATTCCGTTATGATGCCGTTTGTAGTTGGGTTCTTGGGATGGATGTTCTACCCCCCTCTTCAGAAGGCCTTTGCTTATGTTTAGAATAAGGAGAGTTGTCGTTCTGTTATGCTTCCACCTGCTTCCACCAAGCGTTCTGCTCTAGTGTCCGTCCCACCCAGAGAGGTGACCCAGCTGTCTATTCCTTCAGACCGACTTGTCGTGATTTGTGATTATTGTCATCGGCCCCATCATACTCGGGCGGGGAGGCCGTGGAGGCGGTCGTGGAGGTCGTTCGGGTGGCCGAGGAGGTGGTACTCGTGCCCATCATACTACTGTTGATACTGAGACTCCACCCAGTGTTGATGCTGCTCTTACCTCTGATATGAACTCTTTATCTCCTGCTGAGTTGGAAACTCTTAGAAACTTGATGGCCCGGTGTACTTCATCCTCAGCTACTAGTACCTCATCTTCTTTTGCACAATCAGGTAATATTGTCACGCCAGCAAGAGCTTTCCTTTCTCTTTCTTCCTCTCATTGGATTATAGATTCAGGTGCTTCTGACAATATGTCTCGTTCCTCTGACTTGTTTTGTGATTATAAGCCCTGCTCAGGTCCGGATAAAGTTCGAATTGCTGATGGTACTTTTTTCTCTATCTTGGGGAAAGGTCTTATTTGTGTCACTCCTTCTTTATCCCCGACTTTTGTTTTACATGTTCCTAGTTTCTCTCATAATCTCTTATCCTTGAGTCGTATTACTCGGGATTTGAATTGTTCTGTATCCTTTTTTCCCTCTTATTGTGTTTTTCAGGATCTTATCACGAAGAGGGTGATTGGCAGTGGTAAAGAGACACATGGACTCTATATTCTGGAAGAGGGAGAGAGGACTCTGGATGATGGAGAAAAGCTTGCTAGTTGCTACTAATACCATTGTTTTGAAAAATAAAGCGGAAGATTTAGTGCTTTGACATAGGAGATTAGGCTACCCCTCTGTCTTTACTTAAATATATGTACCCTTCCCTTCTTGATAATACTGGTAGCTCAAACTCAAATATTTTTCGTGATGCTTGTGAACTTGGGAAACATTTTCGAGCTTCTTATGCTCCTAGTAATATTAAAAGTTCTGTTTCGTTTGCATTAATTAATTCTGATGTTTGGGGTCCTTCCCGGACTGTGTCCTTGAAAGGTCATAGATGGTTTGTCTTTTATTGATGATTATTCGCGTACTACGTGGTTGTATATGATGAAGGAAAAACGAGAGGTTTTCTCTATTTTTCAAAATTTCAGAAAATGGTATGCACCCAGTTCGGGGCGGTAGTGAAAGTCTTAAGGTCTGATAATGGAGGGGAGTATATTGATTCGGGTTTTGGTAAGTATTTCTGTTCCCATGGGATTCTCCATCAAACGTCTTGCACTGACACTCCACAGCAAAATGGAGTGGCCGAGCGTAAGAATCGTCACCTTTTGGATGTTGCCCGGTCTTTACTCTTCTAAGTTCAAGCCCCTCGCTCCTATTAGGGCGAGGCCATGTTAACTACCGCTTATCTTATCAACCGCCTCCCTTCTCGTGTGTTGGATAAGAGAACACCTCTACAGGTTCTTTCTCACTCATTCTCATCCATTTTTTCTCGTGTTTTTGGTTGTGTTTGTAGAATTAGAATTAGGGCAAAAAACTTAGGAGAACAATGATGTCTCCTATTGTTTATTATATGATGAGAATAAAAAATTACAATAGTACCCCTATGACTAATACATAAGAGTAAGGAGAATAAAGTAAAAGACTAAATAAATAATACAAGTAAACTAACACTCCCCCTCAAGCTGGTATAAAAATATCTCTCATTCCCAGCTTGCTAAGAGCAAAATGAAATGGTCTACTTCCAACACCCT
This sequence comes from Hydrangea macrophylla, assembly GCA_033977485.1. Taxonomy (NCBI): domain Eukaryota; kingdom Viridiplantae; phylum Streptophyta; class Magnoliopsida; order Cornales; family Hydrangeaceae; genus Hydrangea; species Hydrangea macrophylla. The sequence continues at coordinate 26,633,740 of CM066986.1, forward strand.
TTGTAAGCATATCTGCAAGTTGATCCCCGGTCTTCACAAATGGAGTACAGATCACACCACTACTGATATTCTCCTTGATGAAGTGTCTGTCAATCTCCACGTGTTTAGTTCGATCATGTTGCACTGGATTGTGGGCAATGTTGATAGCAGACTTCTTGTCACAATACAATCTCATAGAGTCACTAGAATCCAGACCTAAGTCTTTTAACAACAACTTAATCCACAGAAGCTCACATACACCTTGAGCCATGGCTCTGAACTCAGCCTCTGCACTAGATCTAGCCACCACGTTCTGCTTTTTACTCCTCCACGTAACCAGATTGCCCCCCACGAAGGTACAATAGCCTGAAGTGGCCCTTCTGTCTGTCACAGATAGCATCTGTGTATGCTTCCACTCGAAGGTGGTCATGTCTAGCAAAAAATAGACCCTTTCCAGGAGCTGATTTCAAGTACCTCAAAATCCTGAAGACAGCCTCCATATGGGATGCACGGGGAGCGTGCATAAACTGACTAACAACGCTCACAGCAAAGGCAATATCAGGTCGGGTATGAGAAAGATAAACGAGTCTTCCCACTAACCTCTGATATCTACCTTTATCTACCTCTGCACCACCTGAATCATCGCCAAGTTTCCGATTTGACTCAATTGGAGTGTCACACGCTCGACTTCCGAGCATTCCAGTCTCTTCCAATAGGTCAAGTACGTATTTCCGTTGGGAAATAAAGATTCCATGCCTAGATCTAGCAACCTCAATTCCCAAAAAATATTTAAGAATCCCCAAGTCTTTTATTTCAAACTCCTTGGACAAGTACTCTTTCAGTCTTTGCATTTCCTCCAGATCATCCCCAGTCAAGACAATGTCATCCACGTACACAATTAACGCAGTAGTCTTACCCTGTGATGAATGTTTGATGAACAAAGTGTGATCGGCTTGACTTTGTCTAAAACCATATCTGAGCATAGCTTGTGTGAACCTCTCGAACCATGCCCTAGGAGACTGTTTCAAGCCATATAGTGATTTTCTGAGTCTGCACACCTTTCCATCTGTCTTAGAATCCTCGAAGCCAGGAGGAACATCCATGTACACCTTCTCATCTAGATCCCCATGAAGAAATGCATTCTTCACATCAAATTGGTGAAGTGGCCATCCAAAGTTAGCAGCCAGTGACAGAAGAACCCTAACTGAGTTCATCTTTGCAACAGGAGCAAATGTCTCCTGATAATCTATCCCATAGGTCTGTGTGAAGCCCTTAGCGACAAGCCTAGCTTTGTACCTTTCAATAGAGCCATCAACCCTATGCTACACAGTGTATACCCACTTGCACCCCACAGTTCTTTTGCCCTCAGGTAACCTTGTCAATTCCCAGGTGCCATTCTTACGAAGAGCTTTCATCTCTTCGATCATAGCATGTTTCCACTTGGGATCCGCGAGAGCATCCTGGACATTATTAACACAGAAGCAATTTTCGAAAGAAAAGCTTTATAGGAGGGAGACAAGTGAGAATATGACACAAAATTCGAGATGGGATGTTGGGTACAAGCCCTAACACCCTTACGTACAGCAATAGGGACATCAAGATCAGAGTCAGAGTTACCTTGGTCCTCAACACTTGAAGGAGATGTCAGTGGCAGAGTAGGAGCGAGCTCTTTATTCTTGGACTTACTCCATGTGCCTCTAGAATAAACCATCACCTCCTTTTCTTTTAATGGAGTACAAGCGTCTTCTTTCTCCATATCCTTCCCAACCTCATTTTCTCCCTCAGTTTGTTCTTTTTTTTCTTTTCCTTTTTCTGTCTCCGCAATAATATCCATAACAACTTCCCCTGAAGACAAAGGAACAGAAGACAAAGGAACAGGAACAGACAAAGGCACCTCTTCCCTATACCAATGCTCCCCCTGAAGAGGTGACTCAGATATAAGCGAGTACTGAAAGTATGACTGAGATTCATGGAATGTAACATCCATGGAGACAAACCATTTCCTCGAAGGAGGATGGTAACACTTGTAGCCTTTCTGGGTTGGAGAGTAACCCAGAAAAACACACTTAAGGGCACGGGGATCTAACTTCCCCCGAGTAGGAGAATGATTGTGAACAAAGCACACGCAACCAAAAACGCGAGGAGTTATAGGGAACAAAGGAGAAGTGTCTGATAGGACTTCAACAGGTGCACGTTTGTTCAAAACTCGAGTTGGAAGACGATTAATAAGGTATGCTGCTGTTAAAACAGCATCACCCCAATAGGACTTGGGAGCATTAACAGAAAACAGTAAGGATCTAGCAATATCTAGCAGATGACGATTCTTGCGCTCCGCCACCCCATTTTGCTGGGGTGTATCGGTGCAAGAAGTCTGATGAATGATCCCATGGGAGCAAAAATACGCAGCAAGACCCGAATCAATGTACTCACCCCCCTGATCAGATCGTAAAATTTTTAAGTCAGTCCCAAACTGAGTGCACACCATTTTATGGAATGCTTGGAAAATTGAGAAAACCTCCCTTTTTTCTTTCATCATATAAACCCAAGTGGTACGAGAATAGTCATCAATAAATGTAACAAACCATCTATGACCTTTCAAAGAAGTAAAACGAGAAGGACCCCAAACATCAGAGTGTACTAAAGTAAACGGAACTAAACTTTTATTAAAAACAGGAGCAAAAGAAGCTCTGTGATGTTTACCCAGTTCACAAGTTTCACAAAGGAAATCAGAAACATCTTTATTTAAGACTAAAAAAGGAAACAAATGCTTTAGTAAATAAACAGAAGGATGTCCTAAACGTCGATCCAAAGATGTATGTCTCTAGCTTTATTATCAGAAACCACTGTATGATGTGCTAATGGCCCTCCAACATCCAAGAGATAAAGTCCACTCTCCTCTCTACCACTGCCAATCATCCTCCCCGTGGTAAGGTCCTGAAAGACACAATGAGAAGGAAAAAAAGTTACACTGCAGTATAAGTCTTGAGTGATATGACTAATGGATAACAAATTATGGGAAAAATTGGGAATATGAAGTACAGAGGATAAAGGCAAGGATGGAGTAGCATGAATGGTACCCTTCCCGGAAATAGAGGAAAAAGTACCATCAGCAACACGAACCTTGTCTTTACCTGAACAAGGCTTATACACAGAAAATATCAGAACATTTAGACATGTGATCCGATGCACCGGAATCAATAATCCAGGGAGAAGAAGAATGAGACAAGTGTGCCCTTGCGGATGTGACTAAGTTACCTAAATGTGCAAATGAAGAGGAGGCACCTGTAGATGCAGTAAAAGCAGACGTACGACGAGCCATCAAGGAACGAAGAGCCACCTCTACCTCCGAGGCAGTAAATAGTGCTGAATCGGAAGTGGATGGGGCCTGCTCAATAGGAGTCGGTGTCGTGGGATCTAATGATGTAGTATGATGAGCACGATAATTACCTCCCTGTGAATGTCCCCTACGACCCCCAGACTGTCCAGAGCGACCCCCACGACCCCCAGGCTGTCCAGGTGGGCGGCCGTGCAATTTCCAGCATGTCTCCCTGGTATGATAAGGCCGATTACAATAATCACAGAACTGCTTGGCCTTCTCAGACGACCCAGACTCATTAGAAGTACCACGACCCCGGGACTGTTTGTTCCCATCTCTCTGAGGAACCGAAATGAGAGCAGATCTCTCGGTGGAAGTAGGTGGAAGCATAGCAAAACGTCGACTCTCCTCGTTCTGTATATATGCAAAGGTTTCCTGGAGAGAAGGCAAAGGATCCATCCCAAGGACACGGCTGCGAACAGGATCATACTCAGCATTAAGTCCCTCCAAAAACTTAAAAATCCTCTCTTCATCAACCAGTTTACTGTAGGCAACGGAATCGGTTGGACAAACAGGCTTATAGTCCAAGAGATGATCAAGTCGTTTCCAACTAGTGGTCAGAGATGTGAAAAACTGAAGAACGCTCATCTCTCCCTGTTCCGAGCGACCAATCGTCCGTCTCAACTCAAATATCTGTGCATAATTGCCCTTTCGGGAGTAGGTGTTGGCCATGGTCTCCCAAATGTCTTGGGCAGTCGCCATGTCCAAAAAACCCTCAGCAATCTCAGGAATCATAGAATGGCAAAGCCAGGTCATGACAGTGGAGTTCTCCATCTCCCACTTGTCATATGCAGCATCCTCGGTGCTAGGTGCCGTGATTCGTCCGTTGATATACCCCATCTTCCCTCTGCCCTTAAGAGACATGGTTACGGACCCAGACCAAGCCAAGTAGTTCTGACCATTGAAGAGAGAAGTTGTAAGCTTAACATTCGGGCTCTCAGAAGGAGCAACAACAATAGTTTCACTCCTGGGCTGCTGTGTATTCAAAGTGGATTTATCGCCATCCGATATCTTGAATCGACACGCAACAAATACCCGCAACAATCGAAGAACAAAGAGAACGAACTGGTATCAACGGAATCGCAGCCAAGGATCAAAATTTCGTTTCGGTGTAGTGTTTCGGTGTTCCCGGAAACGGAAACGTTTCGGAAACGTGTGGAAACACCGGAAAAAACTGGAAACACAAAGAAACTTGTAGAAACATAACTTCAAACTAAACTGTATGCACATATAAAGCTTATAATTAATTAATTAAACCTTTGAGAGGTTTATATATGTAGTTATATCAATAGTATATAGTTTAAATTGAAAATACCTGTTAATGTAGGCGTCAATCTACTGTCAAGCAGTTCATAGAATACATAAAACACCATTCATAGAAAAGAAAAGTGACATATAAGTACATAAGGACCAACCTGGAGACATCTCCAAAATATATATAGTTGTTCATCCAACAAATTCACATCCAACCGGCTGTAGAGTGTCGAGCAGGCGCATAAACTGGTCCAGGCTCCGGGTATTCACCAAGAGGAACATTATACGTGTTCTGGATATATCTGCAATACTCAGTCCAACCCATGTAAGCACGAAACCATGCCTCATATTGAGCCCTAAATCTCTCATAATCAACTTGACTACATCCAAATTGAAGCCCATGGCCATGTCCATAGCCTTGTGAGGATGATACTTGGGAGTCATATCCAGATGTATAAACTTGACCAGCTGTATGTGAATCGTATCCTGAGCCATAAGCATTTGAAGATGATGATCCTTGCCCATAGAAATCACCCCCACTCATACTCATACTAGACATGCCAGTGTCGATCATATCAATATCCATAGCATCAATTGGTGCGGGATTATTTGTCTGATTGCGTGGATTACAATGTCGACCTTGACCACGTTCATACTGAAGCACACGACGGGAGCCATGATCTTCATCTTGTGTAGCATGAGTGAATCCTTGCTCTTCCGTGAATATAGGCCCTGGAGGACTTTGGCTACCCCTCCCTATTGGTGATGAAAAAACAACATTGCCACTCGGACTCCCACCTTGTGGAGGACTAGTATCATCGTCTTCGTCATCATTGTTTCCATCTCCATTATCACTATCATCGTCATGATCGCTACTAACCATAGGTTGCTTACCACGTGCTTTTGACCCTCTTTCACTGTTATCCTGAGCCATACCACCATCTCTCGGGTGATTTACCCATGTAGCTACGTATGTATTTGGCCTATTCAGATTACCGTTGCCATCAATCTCATCTAGGAGTGCATTCCCGGGTTCATCTAGCCATTCTGAAAGTCCCATATTTTCTTCATCTTCGTCAAATATAGTACTTAAGTCAATTGGTTGGAATTCTTTATTTCTTTGTTCTTTAAACATGTGTTTAACCTTCAACCGCATGTTGTACTGTGCGAAAACCAACTTTTCTAACTTGTCATAATGGAGTCGATTGCGCACTTTAGTATGAATAAGAGCAAACGTGCTCCAATTTCTTTCACAACCACTAGTGGGGGCACAGTATTAAAAATGTTTTCATTTTAAAATTAATTTTGATTAATTTGGGATGAACAATTTTGGGTAAGTAAAAACGTATTTATTTTAAAATTAATTTTGATTCTTGAGTATGACTAATATTTTTAAGTAATGGTGAACCAAATTTGGGTGAGCAAAAGGGCTCTCTAATATAATATAGTAATACAAATAATAGAATACTTTTTTTTTTTGATGCACAAATAATATAATACTTATATTATTAATAATAATTAAATTTGTATTAGTAATATAATACAGGTAATATATTGTTATATTATATCATATCATATATATATAACATAAGAATCTTACTGAAAAAAGAAAAAAAAAAAGGATATATTGTTATATTATGTTATTATATGATATCATATATATAACATAAACTTGTATAACATACAAGAGGAAAGACACGATGAAAAAAGAAAAAGAAAAAAGAAACGACGATGACTTACTGGGCTCTTTCTTGGCAGAGAGAGAGAGAGAGGACAGGCGACAGATTTCTTCGTCGGCGCCGAAGAAGAAAGAAGAAGAAGAAGAAAGAAGAAGAAGAAAAAGAAGGAGAGAGAGAGAGAGTCGAAGATGAAGATGAAGATGAAGAAGCCGAAGAAGAGGAAGAAGAGGAAGATCCAGCAGAAATAAGGAGAAGATGAAGAAGAATGGAGAATAACAGGTCACTATATATCAAACCCCTTTTCAGTACATCTCTGTTTTTTTTTTTTTTTTTTACTGTTCTCTCGTGATCTCCTCTTTTCCCCAATTTACAAACCCCTTTTTCAGTTTTCACATGGATCTCTGATCTGATTCGACATACGCACATGTTTCGTGCGAAACATGTTTGTTTCGTTCGAAACACAACGAAACCCACGAATCATGTCGACATCTTGGAAGTTCGAGATTCCTCCACTGTTTCGTGTCGGTGGCCCACGAAACCGAAAAGTTTCGGCTGTTTCGACCGAAACGAAACGAAACGAATTTTTGATCCTTGATCGCAGCACACAATCGTAATCTAAAGCACCATACAGGATGCAATAAACTCAATCATCAAGGTCCATAGAAGGACCAAAAAACGAGGGAAGTTAAAACACAATCAGCAGAAGATGTTGGACAACACTGTAGTGAAGGAAGAAGGCAAAAGAACCAATAGAATCCGGACTAAAAAAGGTTCAGCAGGGGCTGGTGTAGCATGGAGGACCTGCGGCTAGGTGTAGGGGCTAGAGGTGGAGAAGCCGAAGCCCTAGTGGGCTGCGCCGATGTGCAGCGAAGCCCCTGGGGGTTGCGGCTTGATGAGGCGAGGCCCAGGGTGGCTGCGGCTTGGGCTGGAGTGCCCTGGGGGGGCTGCGGCCTGGACTGGGTTGCCCTGGGAGGGCTGCGACTTGGGCTAGGGTGACCTGGGAGGCTGCGGCTGGTGGTAGGGATGGTGGTTTGTGGTGTTTGGTGGTGGTGGGTGATAATCCCTCTTAGGGAGGCTCTGATACCATGTAGAATTAGAATTAGGGCAAAAAACTTAGGAGAACAATGATGTCTCCTATTGTTTATTATATGATGAGAATAAAAAATTACAATAGTACCCCTATGCTGTGTTGTGAAAGGCGCGCCCGAGGCGCGCCTAGGCGCGAGGCGCAGGCGGGCGCGAGCTATGAGCCTCGCCTAAGGCAAGGCGCAGGCCCTTCAACAAGGCGCAATCTAGGCGCGCCTTTTGGGGTTTTTCGTCGAGGCGCAGGGCGCATGAGGCGCGCGCCTAATGAAGTGAGGCCCAATTCCCAATTTTTACTCCCCGAAAATCCCAATCACTTCAGTTTAGCGTGGGAAAAAAAAAAAAAGAAAGGAAGAAGAAAAGGAGATCGCGAGCCCTATGAACCAGTCGTACACTCTTACCAGGTATTTTCTTCTTCTTCTTCTTTTTCTTCTTCTTCTTCTTCTTCGCTGCTCTTCTTCTTCTTCTTCTTCGCGAGCCCTAGAACCAGTCGCGACTCATTTTTTTTTTCCTTTCTTTTCTGCTGTCTTCTTCTTCTTCGCTGCCTTTTTCTTCTTCTTCTTCTTCTTCAATTCTGTGAAAGAGACAAACCCACAGTAACCACTAACAGTTTTTTTTTTCTTTTCCTTTTTCTTTTGCCCTTTATAAATCAATTCATCTTCTTTTTTTTTTATTATTATTATTATTTTTTTTTGTGTTCTTTTTTTTCTCTCTTTTATATTTTTTTTTAAAAAAATTTTCTTGGTTTTGTTCTGTTTTTTTTTTTTTTTTTTTTTTGTTTCTTCCTGTTATGTTCTTTCTTTCTTTCTTTCTTTTTTTTCCCCTGTTATCAGTGTTATGCTCTTTTTTTTTTGACACCTCAATTGTATTTATTTTTTTGTATGCTACTATACAGTCCATACTATGTATAATTGATAGTGTCCATAGACTAATTGATGATTTAATAAATTTAACTTGTATATAATAATGTAAAATCATATTATAATCATCTAAAATCATATTTTAGATAAGCTATTTACATGTAAAATCATGTAAAAAAAATCATGTAAAAGTGCGCCTCGCTTCACTCGGGCGCGCGCCTCAGATTGCGCCTCGCGCCTAGGCTCCAGGGGACCTTTGCGCCTCAGTGCGCCTTGCGCCTTTAATAACCTTGCCCCTATGACTAATACATAAGAGTAAGGAGAATAAAGTAAAAGACTAAATAAATAATACAAGTAAACTAACATTGCTTTGTTCATAACCACAGCCAAACCCGTGGAAAATGAGACCCTCGTGCCATTAAGTGTGTGTTCGTAGGTTACTCCCCCACTCAAAAGGGCTATAAGTGCTATCATCTCCCGTCTAGAAAGTGGTTCATCACTATAGATGTCACATTTCGTGAGTCCCAGTCTTACTTCCTTGACTCTTCGGTACCACTTCAGGGGGAGATGAGGTGTGAAGAGGTTTTGCCTTTGCCTGCGATGATTGAGGTAGAGAGTGTTGAGACAAAAGAGACCGAAGTAGAGAGAGTTGAACCAGAGAGAGAAAGTGAGAAAAGTTAGAGGGAGCCTGAAGAAGAAGAAGAAGAAGAGGAAATTGAAATTGAGAGGCAAGGGGAGAATGAGTTGAGAGTTTATTCCAGGGGGACATGGAGTAAAAGAAAAATCAGAGAGACTCTAGAAGTTAGTACTACTCCTGTCCCTCCACTGCCACTGCCACTGCCACTGCCTGCTTCTCTAAGTGATGAAGATTCAAGTAATTCCTCTGAAACATCCCCTCTTGACTTAGATGAGTTAGATGTTCCTATTGATGTTCGAAAGGGTGTTCGATCCTGTACTCAACACCATATATCTAACTTTGTGTCTTATTCTCACCTTTCTCCTTCCTATAAAGCCTTCCTTTCAAAAATTTCCTTTGTTAGTGTTCCTAACCATGTACAGGAAGCTCTTGTTGATCCTAAGTGGAAACATGCCACGATCGAGGAGATGAAAGCTCTTCGAAAGACTGGCACTTGGGAGTTGGCCATGTTACCTAAAGGAAAGAAGACTGTGGGGTGCAAGTGGGTGTACACCGTGACGCATCGGGCTAATGGTTCTATTGAGAGGTATAAGGCTCGGTTGGTGGCAAAAGGGTTCACTCAGACCTACGGGGTGGATTATGAGGAGACCTTTGCTCCTGTCGCAAAGATGAACTCAATTAGAATCCTTCTTTCATTAGCAGCTAACCAGGATTGGCCACTTCACCAGTTGATGTAAAGAATGCCTTCTTGCATGGTGATTTAGAAGAAGAGGTTACATGGATATTCTTCCAAGGTTCGAGGACTCCAAGACAAATGGGAAAGTATGTAGGCTTAAAAAATCATTGTATGACCTCAAACAGTCCCCTAGAGCCTGGTTTGAGAAATTTACACAGGCCATGCTTCGGTTTGGGTACAGACAGAGTCATGCGGATCACACATTATTCATCAAACATTCATCGCAGGATAAGACCACTGCTCTTATTGTCTATGTTGATGATATTGTGTTGACAGGATATGACCTGGAGGAAATGGAGAGGTTGAAGAAGCAGTTAGCCACTGAGTTTGTGATTAAGGACTTGGGTGCCTTGAAGTTCTTTCTTGGGATCGAACCTGCTCGGTCTAAACATGGGATTTTTATTTCCCAAAGGAAGTATGTCCTTGACTTGTTGAAGGAAACAGGGATGCTTGGGAGCAAAGCTTGTGATACTCCTATGGAACAAAATCAGAAACTTGGTGATGATAATAGTGGAGAATTAGTGGACAGGGGGAGTTATCAGAGACTCGTTGGTAAGCTCATTTATCTGTCTCATACTCGCCCAGATATTGTTTTTGCAGTCAGTGTTGTTAGTCAGTTCATGCATTCCCCACGAGAGTCACATCAAGATGCTATTTTCCGGATTCTGCGGTATTTGAAGTATGCCCCTGGAATAGGCTTGCACTTTGCGAGACATAACCACCTAAGGGTGGAAGCTTACACTGATGCAGATTGGGCTGGTTCTATTACAGATAGGAGGTCCACTTTTGGGTACTGCACGTTCGTAGGAGGTAACTACTTACTTGGAGGAGTAAGAAGCAGTATGTAGTAGCTAGCTCTAGCGCTGAAGCTGAATTTAGCCTAAGGAATTTGTGAGCTATTGTGGATCAAGTCTTTCCTGAAGGACTTGAAGATTGAATTGACAGATTCTATGAAGCTATATTGTGACAACAAAGCAGCCATCAATATAGCTCATAACCCTGTTCAACGTGATAGAACAACGCACGTGGAGATTGATCGCCACTTCATCAAAGAAAATACTAGTAGTGGTACTATTTGTGTTCCCTTCGTGAAGTCTTGTGATCAAGTTGCTGATTTTCTCACTAAAGCTGTTGGAAGTCGTCCTTTTCATACTATCTTGGACAAGCTGGGAATGAGCGAGATTTTTTGTACCAGCTTGAGAGGGAATGTTGGAGTTAGTTAGTTGTTTGTTCTTTTATGTTATTTCTTATTTTGTTATTAGTTCAGGGACCTATTTGTAATATTTCTATTCTTCTCCTTTTGTGGTTAATATAAAAGGCTCTAGCTTATGTTAGAGCTCTATGCTTTACCAAATCAATATACTTAACAGAACCTAGTAATTGTTAGTGAATGGTGGAAACTGTTAAGTGTTATTAGTTTCTCTCTTCTTTTATTTATTTCATAGTTAGAGGACTCCTATGTAATTTTTTTTCCTTCTTCTCCTGTTTAATATATATTGGGTTTGACAAATTGTCAACCCTACATTTGCCAAAACAACAATTCAACATGGTGTCAGAGCCAATTGGGAACCACTACTGGTACACCTAACCACCACCAGCCTCCTACCTGCGCCGCTACCCCAGCCCCTCAGCCGCACCTTGTTGACCAACCCCAGCCTCACCCACTCTAAGGCGACCACCTTAGAGACCAAAACCCACACCTCGCCGAAACCCCCTGGCCAAACCGTAGCTGCGACGTAGCCTTCCCCCTCTCCCAGAGGCTGTGCCGAGCCTTCCTCAGGGCACCAGAGCTATACTAAGACCACTCTGGCCTGATTTCTTACCTTCTTCAACCTCTCTTCTCTTTGTGGCAGATCTAAACTTGCGCACAACATAGGTGTGCTATTCTGATTACAATCTAGTTCCTTTCGGCAATTTTTAGTCCCTTTATGGACCACTACTAGCACCCTATATGGAGCTCTCTTCTTTTTTTTTTTTTTCCTGATTGTATGTGCCTCTCCATCATCTTCTTCATTTCCCCGTGATTGTTGTGGGTATTCCCTTTGCGTACAAGAACTATGACAGAGAAAGACCAGCAAGCCGTCATTTGGCAGTTCAACAATGCTTCAGAGTGATAGCACAATTGTTACTACACTGGATAACCCAAACTTTAAAATTACCACCACACTGTTCAATGGCCAAAATTAGCTAGCTCTTTATTTGCGGGGCCGAGGGAAGATGGGACACCTTGATGGTCGTATTCAGGCACTTAACATGACCGATACTGGCTATGACAAATGGGAAATTGATAATTCCATTATCATGGCTTGGCTAATCAATTCGATGGTTCCTTAGACTTGTGAAGGATATTACGTTATGAAGATCGGTCGAGACATTTGGGAGTTAGTTGCCTCTACCTTCTCTCGGAAGGGGAACTACGCCCAAGAGTTTGAGTTGACCCATTCGATTGATCGCTCTGTACAGGGAGACATGACTGTTACCCAACACTTCACGTTTTTCACCATAAGTTGGAACCGGGTCAATCATCTACAAGATAATCAACCTGTTTGCCCAACCAATTTTGCGGGGTACCGTAAACTTTTAGTGAAGCAACGAGTCTTCAAATTCCTTCGAGGACTTCACTTATACTATGACACTGTCCGTAGTCGGGTGCTTGGAATGGACAACCTTCCTTTTCTTCAGGAGGCCTTTGCCTATGTGCAAAATAAGGAGAGCCGCCATTCCACTATGCTTTCTCCCACTCCCAACGAGCGATCTGCCTTGATTTCTGTTCCACCAAGGGAGGGTCGAAGCAGGTACTTCTTAACGATCTAAGTTGTTCTGTGATTATTGTAATAGGCCTCATCATACTAAAGAGACTTGCTGGAGGCTCCATGGCCGTCCTTTGGGTGGCCGTGGAGTTTGTTCTGGATATTCTGGTGGAGGTCGTTTGGGTGGCCGTGGGGGCAATGCACGTGCTCACCATATTACTATTACTGATACTACAACATCCGTTCCTGTTGATGCGGCTTCCACTTCTGATGTAGGTACCTTGTCTACTACCGAGCTTGAGACCCTTCGGCAACTGATGGCCCGTTGTGGCCTACACCTGCAAGTGCCTCATCATCCTTGGCCCAATCAGGTAATTTAGTCACATCAGCAAGAGCTTTACTTTCTCATTCCTCATTTCCTTGGATTATCGATTCTGGTGTCTCAGATCATAAGTCACCTTCCTCTGACCTTTTCTCTGATTAGAAGCCTAATTCAGGTCAGGATAAAGTTAGAATAGCTGATGGTACCTTCTCCTCTGTCTTAGGGGAAGGTCTCATTCATATTACTCCTTCTCTACCCTTAACTTCAGTGTTACATGTTCCTAGTTTTTTTCACGATCTTTTATCTTTGAGTCGAATTACTCGCGGCTTAAATTGTAGTGTAACATTTTATCCTTCTCATTGTGTCTTCCAGGATCTTATCACGAGGAGGACGATTGGCAGTGGTAGAGAGGAGCATGGCCTTTACATTTTTGATGTCGGGGAGAAGTTGACTCATCATATAGTAGTATCAAAGAATAAAGCTGAAGACTTAGAACTTTGGCATAGGAGATTAGGACACCCATCGTTTCTTTACTTAGGCATATGATTCCTTCTCCTGTTTCAAACAATGGTATTTCTAATATTTCTTGTGATGCTTGTGAACTTGGCAAACATTTTAGAGTTGTTTTTGCGTCTAGTAATGATAAAAATTTTGTTCCTTTTGCATTGATTCATACTGATGTTTGGGGTTCGTCTCGTATTGTGTCTTTGAAAGCTCATCGGTGGTTTGTTTCTTTTATTGATGATTGCTCCCGTACAACTTGGTTATATATGATGAAAGAAAATGGGAAGTGTTTTCTATTTTCCAAAACTTCCACAAAATGGTGTGTACCCAATTTGGGGCGGTTGTGAAAATTTTATAGTCTGATAATGGGGGTGAGTATATTGATTTTGGATTAGGTGCTTATTTTTCATCCTATGGGATTATTCACCAAACTTCTTGCACTAATACTCCTCACCAGAATGGAGTTGCAGAATCCAAGAATCGTCATCTTTTAGATATTACCCGATCCTTGCTTTTTCAGGTTAATACTCCTCGTACCTATTGGGGTGAAGCAGTCTAAACAACTGCTTATCTCATCAATCGTCTTCCCACTCTTGTGTTGAATAAGAAAACACCACTGAGGTCCTTTCTCATCCTTCCATTTCCTCTTCTATTCCTCCTCGTGTCTTTAGTTGTGTCTGTTTTATTCACAATCATGCACCTAACTATGGGAAGTTGGATCCTCGTTCCATTAAGTGTGTTTGTTGGTTACTCTCCCACGCAAGTTGGTTATAAGTGTTATCATCCTCCATCTCAGAAATGGTTATGGATGTCACCTTTCACGAGTTTGAGTCCTATTTTTTTTTGCTCCGCAACTTTCTCTTCAGGGGGAGCAGAGGTGTGAAGAGTTACATGTATTACCTGTGATGATTCAGGTGGAAAAAGAGAGTTGAAAGAGAGAGTTGAGGAGAGGGAGAGCCTGCAATACTTGAAAAAGAGAGTTGAGGGGCAGAAGGAGAATGAAAAAGTGAGAGTTGAGGGGTAGAAGGAGAATGAGTTTTTGGTCTATTCCAGTGGATCTTGGAGTAAAAGGAAGACCAGAGAGACTCCAGAGGCGACTTCTTCTCCACTTCCACTGCCATTCTCTCTAAGTGATGAAGATCCAGGTAATTCTGATACTTCTGATACACCTCCTTCTCTTGAACCTAATTTAGATTTTCTCATTGCCGTTCGTAAAGGTGTTAGTGTTTAACAATGTATTTTTGTGATGCTTAGGTTAATCTAAATGATTAACCCATATATATATATATGAATATTATTCAAAGAGAGAGAAATTACAATAGTGTCCTTGACAAATATAAAATAAAATAAAAAATAAAAAGACTAATATGTAACCCTCCCCCTCAAGTTGGTACAAAGATATACCTTAATCCCAGCTTGCTTAACACATCATGAAACTGTCTAGAACCAACTCCCTTAGTAAGAGTATCTTCTAGTTGATCACAACTTTTCATAAACGGAGTGCAGATAGTTTTATTATTTAAATTCTCTTTGATGAAATGCTTGTCAATCTCAACGTGCTTAGTCTTGTCATGTTATATCGGATTGTGTGCAATACTAATAGCGGCCTTACTATCACAGTACAACTTCATTGAATCACCGATCTCTAGTTTCAAGTCTTTCAACAACTACTTGACCCATAGGAGTTCACATACACCTTGAGCCATGGCTCTAAATTCAGCTTTAGCACTCGATCTAGCTACCACATTTTGTTTCTTACTCCTCCAACTAACAAGGTTGCCTCCCACAAATGTGCAATATCCTAAAGTAGACCGTCTGTCTGTCACAGAACCTGCCCAATCAGCATAAGTGTATGCCTCAACTCTGAGATGGTCATGTTTTCCAAAGTATTAACCTTTACCAGGAGCAGACTTAAGATACCTCAAGATCCTGTAAACTACATCCATATGCGATTCCCGAGGTGCATGCATGAACTGACTTAGCACACTTACAGCAAAGGCAATATCAGGACATGTATGGGAGAGATAAATGATCTTCCCAACAAGTCTCTGATATGTCCCCCTGTCAACCATTGCTCCACTGCTGTCATCACTTAGTTTTGGTTAGGAGATCAAGAACATACTTCCTTTGAGAGATGAAGATCCCATGTTTAGACCTCGCAACTTCAATCCCAAGAAAGTATTTTAGTTCTCTTAGATCTTTTATTTCAAACTCCGTTGCCATATATTCCTTGAGACGCTGCATTTCCTCTAAGTCATCACCTGTGAGGACAATATCATCCATATATACAATAAGTGTTGTAGTCTTACCTTGCAAGGAGTGTTTGATGAATAAGGTGTGATCAGCATGGCTTTGTCTAAAGCCATATCTGCACATAACCTGGGTGAATCTCTCAAAGCATGCCCTTGGAGACTGCTTAAGGCCATACAGGGCCTTTTTTAACCTGCATACCTTTCCTTCTGTTTTGTGGTTCTCAAATCCAGGAGTGTCCATGTACACCTCTTCTTCCAAGTCACCATGCAAAAAAGCATTTTTAACGTCAAACTGGTGAAGTGGCCATTCCCGGTTAGCTGCTAGAGACAAAAGGATCCTGGCAGAATTCATCTTAGCCACCAGTGCAAAAGTCTCCTAATAATCCACCCCATAAGTCTGAGTGAATCCTTTGGCAAGAAGGCGAGTTTTAAACCTCTCAATGGAGCCATCTGCTCTATGCTTTACTATATACACCCACTTGCATCCCACAGCTCTTTTGCCCATAGGCAACTTAGTCAACTCCCAAGTACCATTCTTGTGAAGAGCATTTATCTCCTCATCCATAGCATGTTTCCACTTGGGGTCATTGAGGGCATCCTAAACATGATTAGGTAAAGCAACAGAGGAAATGCTCGAAAGAAAGGCACTGTAAGCAGGAGATAAGTGAGAGTAGGACACAAAATTTGAAATAGGGTATTGAGTACAAGATCTAACACCCTTACGGAAAGCAATAGGAACATCAAGATCACTAGACTCAACAGGTAAGGAGTTATTTAGATTACCTGAATCACAATCAAGGTCAGTTGGAGCCTCACCAGTTGGAGTAGATGGCAGTAGGGGAATAGGAGCATTGGTCTCAACCTCTTTGCTTCTTCTCTTACTCCATGTACCCTTCGAATAAGCCAACAATTCTTTTTTCCTTTGGAAACAACTCTCTTTGTTTAGGAGTGCTAGGCTCTACTTCCATGACTTCCTCTACGTCCACATTTCCAGTTTCCTTCTCTTTCTGAGATGATACACCAACAGGAATAACGGGAATTTCCTGTAAAGTGTAAGAATCTCTTCACTCTACTTCTCCCCCTAAAGAGGTGTCTTGGAATGCTAAAAAAAAAGGAACAGACTATTGAAACGTGACATCCATAGACACATACCACTTCCTAGACTCAGGATGATAACACTTGTAGTCTTTCTGGGTAGGAGAGTATCCCACGAAGACACATTTAAGAGCCCGAGGATCTAACTTCCCATGAGTAGGAGAGCGATTGTGGATAAAAGAGACACACCCAAATACCCAAGGAGGAATAGAAAATAGAGAAGAAGAAGATTCAGATAAGAGTTCAATGGGAGCCCTTTTTTGTAGAACCTGAGTGGACAGTCTATTAGAGGTATGCAGCCGTAAGGACTGCATCACCCCAATATGATTTGGGAGCATTAGCCGTGAAAAGCGTTGAACGAGCAACATTAAGTAATTGATGATTCTTGCGTTCTGCAACCCCATTTTGTTGTGGGGTGTCAATGCAAGACATCTGATGAACAATCCCTTTTGAAGGAATTTTTTTTCTAGACCCGAATCAATGTATTCTCCCTCTTGATCAGAACGGAGTATCTGAATGCCCTTCCCAAATTGTGTCAACACTATTTGATAGAAGTTTTGGAGAATGGAAAAAACTTCATTTTTGTTTTTCATCAGGTAAATCCATGTGGTTCGTGAATAATCATCAACAAAGCTAACAAACCGACGATAACCTTTTAAAGACAAAATACGGAAAGGACCTCATACATCAGAATGAATCAAAGTAAAAGGAGCTAAAACTTTTATTAATACTCGGTGCAAAAGATGCCCGGTGATGTTTCCCAAGTTCACATGACTCACATAAATATTCTGAAGCATCTTTATTAACAACTAAAGACGGAAATAAATGCTTAAGTAAATATAAGGATGGGTGGCCTAATCTCTTATGCCCAACCCAAATGTCTGCAGACTTATTCTCAGAAACTATAGTGTGGTGCACTCCTTTGGTTTCTACATCCAACAGGTAAAACTCTGCCACTGCCAATCGTCCTCCGTGTGATGAGATCCTGAAAAACACAATAGGAAGGGAAAAAAGTTCCACTACAATAAGATCATGAGTGATGCGGCTAATAGATAAAAGGTTAGAAGTGAAACTCGGAAACGTAGTACAAAAGACAGAGGGAGAGATGCAGTGGCATGAATGACACCCTTTCCCGAAACAGAAGAAAAGGTGCTATCAGCAATACTAATTTTCTCTTGACCTGAAGAAGGATTATACACAGAAAACAAATTGGATGAACTAGATGAATGACCTGAAGCACCAGAATCAATAATTTAAGGGAGCGATGAATGAGACAAACATGCTGTGGCAGAGTGTACTAAATTACCTGTCTGGACATGGAGAGCGACGAGTCATCAGGCTACGAAGAGCATCTAAACCCCGCAAAGCATCCTCATACTCCGTGGTAGATCAAGGGGCTGATGGAGATATCCCTGGCTGAGCTGTGGACCCGGAGTCTGTAACATCAATGATCTCAGTATGGTGAGCACAAGATTGCCCTCTACGGCCTCCACGACTGCCAGAGCGACCTCCACGTGTCCCAGGTTGACGACCATGAAGATTCCAACAAGTAGCCCTAATATGTCCACGACGATTGCAATAGTCAAACCTTTTCTGCGACTTCTCGGAAGAGTCAGACCCACTCAGAGAAGGTGTACCACGAGGCTGCGGAACATCCTCTGGAGGAGGAGCAGAAATAAGGGCAGAGCATTCGGTAGAGGTAACCGGAAGCAAGGCAGAACGACAACTCTCCTCCTTCAGGACAAAAGCATATACTTCCCAAAGCGTGGGAAGAGTGTCCATCCCAAGTACCCTACTACGAACAGAATCATACTCGGAATTAAGCCCCTGAAGAAACTTGAATACCCGTTGCTTCTCTAGAAGTTTTTGATACCCAATAACGTCCCGAGGACAAGTAGGATGAAAGTCTTGAAGATGATCGACACGTTTCCACTAGGTAGTGAGAAAAGTGTAGTACTGAATTACTGTCATAGTCCTCTGCTCTGAGTTATCAATCACCCTAGATAGCTCAAACTCCGGAGCATAATTTTCTTTACGGGAGTAGGTATGAGCAACTGTATTCTAAATATCGCGGGCTGTAGTCATGTCCAGAAAACCTTTACCAATTTTGGGTATCATAGAATGAATTAGCCATGCTCTAACAAGAGCATAATTTTCCTTACGGGAGTAGGTATGAGCAAATGTATTCTAAATATCGCGGGCTGTAGTCATGCCCAGAAAACTCTCACCAATTTCGGGTATCATAGAATGAATTAGCCATGCTCTAACAAGAGGATTTTCAACCTTCCAGTTAGCAAAACTAGCATCAGCCACATTCGGTGTTTGGATAGTCCCATCAATATATCCCTCCTTCACTTTCCCTTCCATTACAGAAGAACAGACTGTGACCAAGGTACATAATTTTGGCCGTTGAACAAATAGGTCGTGATTTTAAGAGTTCATCTGAGGCTGATGAGGATCTCTGGGTGACGTAATCTTATTGTCAACCATGGTGTCAACAAGCGAAGGAAACACCCACAATAATCACTCCAAAAAAAAAAACACAACGAAGGTAGGGAGGAAACTTGGGACTTTATGGCATACGGATCAGGAAGAGGCTGATTTGGGGTCCATAAGAGAACCCAAAAAAAAACTGAAACTAAACGGCAATCAAAACGAAGGCCGCGTAATGATGTGAAGATGAATGAGGAAAACTAAATTAAATGAGGGAAAAATATGTGGTGTAGCAAATTTAGGTCAACATAGGGCTGGAGTATGGTGTATAAGGGTCGGCGGGGCTGGGTTTGGAGTGTATGAGGCTCAGCTGGGTTGGGTTGGTGATATATGAGGTGCGGCTGGGCTGGGAATGGAGATAAGGTGGTTCGGCTAGGCTTCTGGTGGGCTGGGAGGGGTGGTGTGGGTCGCGTAGGTGGTGGTGGGTGTTAGGGTTGAGGGTAGGTGATGGTGGATCTAGATGGCTTTGATACCATGTTAACAATGTATTTTTGTGAAGCTTAGGTTAATCCAAATGATAAACCCATGTATATATATATATATATATGAATATTATTCAAAGAGAGAATTACAATAGTATCCTTGACACCTAAAATAAAATAAAAAATAAAAAGACTGATATCTAACAGTTAGGTCTTGTACTCAACATCCTATATCGAATTTTGTGTCTTATTCGCACTCGTCTCCTTCTTATAGAGCCTTCTTTAAAAAATTTCCTCTGTCTGTGTTCCTAACCATGTCCAGGATGCTGTTGCTGATCCCAAGTGAAAACATGCCATGATTGAAGTGATGAAATAAAGGACTAACCATGGGATATTTATTTCCCAATGGAAGTATGTCCTTAACTTGTTGAAGGAGACAAGAATGCTTGGTAGTAAAGCATGTGATACACCTATGGAGCAGAATCTGAAACTTAGTGATGGCAGTAATGGAGAATTAGTGGACGGGGAGATATTAGAGACTTGTTGGTAAGCTCATTTACTTGTCTCATACTCGTCCAGATATTGCTGGACATGATCACTACTGAGATTCTTTGATATTTAAAGTCTGCTCCTGGAAAGGGCTTGTACTTTACTAGACATGACCACCTAAGGTTGGAAGCTTACAATAATGCAGATTGGGCCGGTTCGATTACTGATAGGACGTCCACTTTAGGGTACTACACATTTATAGGAGGAAATTTGGTTTACTTGCGAAGTAAGAAGCAAAATGTAGTGGCGAGGTCTAGCGCAGAAGTCGAATTCAGGGCTATGGCTCAAGGTATTTGTGAGCTTCTGTGGGTTAAGTCATTGGTGAAGGATTTGAAGATTGAACAGACAGGTTCTATGAGACTATATTGTGATAATAAGTCAGCAATTAGTGTAGCTCATAATCATGTTCAGAATGATTGGACCAAACATGTGGAGATTGATCGACACTTCATTAAGGAAAATCTCAGTAGTGGTACTATTTGCATTCCTTTTGTGAAGACCTGTGATCAAGTCGCAGACATCCTCACCAAAGGAATAGGAAGTCGACCTTTTCACACTATTCTAGGCAAGTTGGGCATGGGAGATATATTTGTATCAGCTTGAGGGGGAGTGTTGAGTGTTATTAGTTTTTATCTCTTCTTTTATTTATTTCATAGTTAAGAGGACTCCTATGTAATTTTTTTTATTTCTTCTTCTCTTGTTTAATATATATTGGGTCTGACAAATTGGCAACCTTAAGTTTGCCAAAACAACAATTTAACAAAAACACCGTCTAAATTATGTCTCTGCTAGTATTGTCTATCGAGTAACAGCTATTAACAGTACACTAAGTGAAGTGTCTCATATGTAATTGGGAATGGATGCCAGATGCAATACTTGGGGCCTCCTTGGAATCACGTACCAAAATGCACGTTTGGGCCCAAACGTGTGTCTGGGGTCCCAAACACATACTTTAGTTTGTTTGGAAATATTTTAGAAAGCATTTTGGAGCCCCAAAAGCACGTTTTTGTTGAAACACGTTCAGAGTCAGCCCAAACGTGATGTAGGAAGCAGATTGGATTTTAACGAATTTTCTAATCCCGTCGTGCCCTTATGGTTAGTGCTTCTAGTTATGCTTCAGCTTTTGCCTAAATGCAAAAGCCAAATCCAGTCCAAATGGGTCCTTAGTAAAAGGAGAGCAAGTACAAGCAGAAGCTACTAGATAAATTTTGTTGTTTTTCTTGTTTGTGCCGTAGGTGTTTTGATGTAGGACAACAGGACTGTAAATTACAAAATTTTTTTTTATGTATTTTTATTTTAGATGTAATTTTCGTTTTTTTTTAGTTTCACAAGCCTTATTTTCTATCTTTTAGCTAGCTTTAGGCCTTCAATGATGGAATTGGACTTCTAATATGTTGCCTTATAGGTTAGGTTTGTTTTAGGAAGTACATGTTTTGATTTTCAAGTCATAAAGGGAGTCTAATTAGGCATTGAAAGAGAAAAACGAATTTTGTGTATTTCCTTGTAGGATAGGATTAGATTTCTAGCATTATTATTTGTTTCCTAGTTTTTTTTTTTTCATTTCCTTAATTTTTCTTTGTGGATAAGTTTCCTAGTCCTACAAATAATTGAGGAAAGAAGCTTTTGATGAATGAAATGCATATTTGTCTTTGAGAATTTTCTCTTCTTGTTCTGCTATCTAGTTCCTAGATTGGAACATCCTCTTCTATCCTATCTCTCTAGTTTCTGAATTGGAACATATTCTCATCTATTTATCTATTCTTCTCCCTTTCTTCTCTAATTTAACTTCTGTCTCAACTATTTTGCCCGCCATGTGTTTGTTGAAATCATTGGAAGAACCAGGTTACATCATGTTTATTTATTTCTTGTTGTAGCTTAGATAGTTTTAAGATGTTTGGAAGTCACATTTGACTTGTAAAATTTTTTTTCAAGGGATTGGATGATAATGCCTTTGTGAATGCCAGAAATTATCTTGTTCTTAGCTCTAAATGAGTTGCGTATTGTGACTGAGAAGGATAAGCTTTTCTTATCTACATTATTCTTTGTCAAATTCCATTTGGTGTTTCCTTGGATGGTGTTGAGGTCAAGGATCAAAATTTCCTTCTGTTTCCATCGAAATGGCCGAAACATTTCCGTTTCCTAGGTCATGGAAACGAAACAGCCATGGAATCTCGAAATTCCATGGATTCCATCGAAACGACTTTGTTTCTTTTGTTTCCATCGAAACATAATTGTTTCCATCGAAACAAACCTATGATTCCGCATCATTTCATTTGCTTCCAACGAAACGTACTTGTTTCCATCGAGATAATCATGTGATTGTGTACTTGTCATATGAACAACCATTTTATTTTAGAGATGGCTTATTAGCTTACTATGTACTTATATGTATCTTTTGCATTCTATGAAGTGTTTTGTGGTTTCTATGAAGTGTTTGACAGTAGATTGGCGACTTAATCCTTATGTATTTTCAATTTGAACTACACATTTTTAATGCAACTCTACATATATAGACCTCTCAAATGTTCAATTCATCAATTATTATCTTTATACACGCATGTAGTTAAGTTTGAAGTTATGTTTCCCCATGTTTCTCAATGTTTCCAATTTTTTCCGTTGTTTATGTTGGAATTAAGGGATTTAATTCCTGATTTTTAGTCTGTTATTTATGGTCATGTTGACCACATTTAAGTTATTTTTATTTCTTTCCTTTTTTTTGTTTATTTTCTTTCCTTCATTATTCCAATGTAACATTATATAAACTCTGGGATGTATAGTAATAATATCATCACTTTCCCATATCTCTTTTTGGTATCAGAGCAAACCCTATTCTATACCACCACCAAAGCCACGCCACCACCACCAGCCAAAGCCTAGCCGAAGCCTTCCACCACCTTCTACAGTCCAGCCGGCACTCACCAAGCCTCCCTACTGTCCAGGCGACACCACCACTACCAGCCGGCACCCACCCAGCCACCACCACCTTGCGCCGCAGCCACCAGAGCCCCTCCTCCCTTGCGGCGCAGTCCCATTAGTCTCGCAGCCCTCCGGCTGCACCTCTAAAGCCTGTGTTGGGCTTGTGTGTGTGATGTATTAGAGGACGTCGTGTGCTCCTCATTGTCTGTCGGGTAACCGAGTTTCCGGCTGTGATTGTCCTTGTTGCCGATATTGGTGTTTTTTTTGGGCAAGTCTGCATCTATCTTCCGGTCTCCCTTCCCAACATCATGGCTGCTTCTGGTAAGACTGTGGATCCCGTTACTCGTTCGGATCTCTCTGTGCCTCATCCGACTCCCGTTCACCGGGTCACTAGTGTTCTGCTCAATGGAAAAAATTTCCACGCATGGTCTAATTCCCTTCGTCTCTACCTTGGAGGCAAACGAAAAATTGGATGGTTACTTGAGAAGGAGGTTAAGCCCGCAGAGTCAGACACAAAGTTTGAGGAGTGGTTTACAGATAACTGTATTATTCTGGGCTGGATGTTTAATTCTATGGATGAACGGATCTATAATATGTTTATGTATCATAATACCGTCCATGGGCTTTGGACTGCTTTGAAGCAGATGTATGATCATGCGCACTCTGACTCACGCATTTTTGAGCTTTATCAGGATATCTCCCATGCCTCCCAAGCTACCTTGGGACTCTCTGTTTCTGACTTTTTTGGATACCTACAGACTCGGTGGGAGGAGTTAGCTCAGTATGAACCCATCATAGATTTCCCTAATGATGGAGATGTTGAAGTCAAGCGCCTTGATCGGCGTCGTACCTACCAGTTCTTGATGGGTCTAAAGCCCGAGTTCGAGGCTCTCCGAACTCAGATTCTCAATACTGTCCCTATGCCTTCTTTATTTGAGGCCTTTGCTACTGTTGATGGTGATGAGAGACGTCGTCGCCTTCTATCTGCTCCTGACCATAGGCCCCTTCCTTCACCTGTCCCTGACCAGATGGCCTTTCCGGCTTCTTCTGGTACTCGTCCTGGAGGTACTCGCCCTTACTGCCAGCATTGCCGTACACCTGGTCACTCCATAGATCGTTGCTTTACTCTTCACCCAGAACTGAAAGGACAGTTTACTCGGACTCGACCTGCTGGTCGTGGTACTGGTCGCGACCGGGGTGCTCCTCGTACAGGAGCGGTTGTTGAGATACTTCCTCCTCCACCCGATTATAGTCAGCTTCAGTCTCAGATTGCTCAACTTCAGTCACATGTCGGTTTGGGAGCTCCTCCTCCTCCATCATCCACTGGCTCCACAGCCGCCATTGTTGCAGGTACTCCTACTGCTCTTCATGGTAAGTCAGGCCACCCTACTTGGATTCTTGATTTTGGGGCAAATAATCATATGACTGGTGAGCTTTCGGTTTTTACTTCTCCTGTTACCTCTATTAAACAGTCTGTACGTATCGCTGATGGATCTTTCATTCCCATCTGTAGTCAGGGTGATGTCCGTTTGTCTTCCGACATCACCCTTTCCTCTGTGTATTATGTTTCCAATTTTGCTTTTAACTTGCTTTCAGTTAATCGCCTAGTCAAAGATCATAACTGCTCTATTGTGTTCTTACCTCATTCTTGTTACTTGCAGGACCTGACTACGAAGAAGATTTTTGGCAAGGGGTTTGAGCGGGACGGCCTATAATACTTCAGTGATCCTTCAGTGTCCAGGACATTCTCTAGTCTTCAAGCTTCCGTGTTACCTGTTTTTAATAATTCTGTTTTGCCCGACTCAAATAAATATGTGTTTTCACTTCAAACTTTAGATTTGTGGCATGCTTGTCTAGGCCATGTCAACTTTCAGTATTTATGTTGGTTATTCCCTCAGTTAAATAAAGCCTGTAAGGATTTTCATTTTAAATGTGTGGTTTGTGAATTGTCTAAACATACTCGCACTTCTTATGTTCCTCGCATGCACCGGGCACCTAGTGCCTTTGATCTTATTCACTCTGATGTGTGGGGTCCTTCCCCCGTCACATCCATGTCACAACACCGATATTATGTTACATTTATTGATGACTATACACGTTGTACTTGGGTTTATCTTATGAAGAAAAAATCTGAAGTTTTCTCTCATTTTAGAAATTTTCTTCAAATGATTAAGACTCAATTTCATACTGTTGTTTGCAATATTCGGTCTGATAATGGTGGGGAATATATTACTGATGAGTTTCGGGCTGAACTTAATAAAGGGGGTATTCTTCAACAACTCACTTGCCCTTATACCCCCGAACAAAATGGGGTAGCCGAACGTAAGAATCGCCATCTTATGGCTATGGTTAGGTTTCTCCTACGAGGGACGGATGTTCCCAAGTATTTTTGGCATTTTGCTGTCCTTACTGCTACTTACCTGATTAATCGAACTCCTAGCCGTATCCTACAGGGCCAGGCTCCACTTCATGTCCTCATGCCTGGAAGTACACTTTTTCCTGTTGTCCCTCGCGTTTTTGGGTGCACATGTTTTGTCCACAATCGCAGCCCTACACGTACTAAACTTGATGATAAGGCTGTTAGGTGTGTTTTTCTGGGATATTCTTCCATGTCCAAAGGTTACCGTTGCTATGATCCTATCAAACGTCATTTGTATCACTCTTTGGATGTCACTTTTTTGGAAACGGTTCCTTTTTTTTACAGGTGCTTCTTCCTCTCTAGACACTTCACTAGAGAATGTTGGAGATGATATCTCAGTCCTTCCTCGCCCTGTGCCTATTCTTGATATACCCAGTGACATACCCAGTGCCTCTTTGCCTCCGGTCATTGCAACTGACCCATTACAGGTGTACTCTCGTCGTCCTCGCGCTCCGGACCCCATGCCATCATCTTCTCCGGAATCAGGTATCTCATCTCCTCCTTTAGTCTCTGATATTGCTCCTCCTCGTTACCCTACCCGTACTCGTCGTCCTCCTTCACGTTATATTCTTTCTAGTAGTACTAACCATCCAATTTCTAAGTATATCTCTTATCAGGGTCTTTCAAAACCATTCAGCTCTTTTGTCAGTGCAGTTGATTCTGTCTCCATTCCTCGCTCTGTTCATGAAGCTCTTCAGAATCCAAAGTGGGTGGCTGCTATGAAAACAGAAATGAGTGCTCTTCAGGATAATCAGACTTGGGAACTTGTCTCTCTCCCAAATGGTGAACGTACAGTTGGTTGTAAGTGGGTCTTCAGTGTTAAGTATTTGACAGACGGCACCATTGACCGTTATAAGGCCCGTCTTGTGGCCAAGGGCTTCACCCAGGATCCCGGTAAGGATTTTGGGGCCACCTTGGCTCCGGTTGCTAAACTAACTACAGTTCGGCTTCTTATTTCTCTTGCTGCTTCCTATTCTTGGCCTCTTCATCAGCTTGATGTCAAGAACGCGTTTCTTAATGGTGATTTGTCTGAAGTTATTTACATGGACCCCCCTCCTGGTTTTCGGGCTCAGGGGGAGTATTCGGGGAAAGTTTGTCGCCTCCGAAAATCTCTCTATGGATTGAAGCAGTCTCCTCGTGCATGGTTCAGCCGGTTTAGTGATGTGGTGCTTACTATGGGATTTACTCGCTGCCATTCTGACCATACTTGCTTTATTCGTCGTAATTCCAAAGGGCAATGTATCATTATCTCTGTTTATGTTGATGATATTATTATTACAGGAGATGATGCGTCTGGTATTGTACAAGTGAAGCGTTCTCTTGGACTATCGTTCGACATTAAGGATTTGGGCCCTCTGAGGTACTTTCTTGGCATTGAGGTGGCCCGGTCCCGCCAAGGTATCTCGCTATCCCAACGGAAGTATGCCCTTGATCTCCTCCAAGATACGGGAATGCTTGGGTGTAGACCTGCCTCTTCTCCTATGGATCCAAATCATAGGTTGACTGCTGAATTGGGAGAGCCCTTACCAGATCCCTCTGTATATCAGCGTCTTGTGGGTCGTCTCATCTATTTGACGAACACAAGACCGGATCTGACTTTTGCTGTTAGTGTCGTGAGTCAATTCATGCACTCACCTCGTACTTCACATCTTGATGCTGTTTATCATATTCTCCGATATCTCAAGACTTGTCCTGGTCTTGGCCTTTTCTTTAAGACAGGAGCTCAATCAGGTCTCTCCGGTTTTACTGATGCGGATTATGCAGGCTCAAAAGGTGATAGACGCTCTACATCTGGTTTTTGTACTTTTCGAGGTTGTTATCTTATCTCTTGGAAAAGTAAAAAGCAAGCAGTTGTCTCACGATCTTCTGCTGAAGCCGAGTACCGTGCAATGGCTTAGGGTTCATGTGAACTCATATGGCTTCGTTCTCTTCTTGGTGAATTAGGCTTCCCAGTGGTGGAAGCATCTACGTTATTTTGCGATAACAAGTCTGCAATTATGTTATCATCTGACTCAGTTCTTCATGAGAGGACTAAACATATAGAGGTTGACATCCATTTCATTCGGGAAAAAGTTCGGTCAGGAGTCATAACATCGAGCTTTGTTCCCTCATCAGATCAGACCGCTGATATGTTTACTAAGTCCGTTGGTCCAGCACTTCTACAGTCGTCTCTTGGCAAGCTTGGTCTCGTCAACATCTTCGCCACAGCTTGAGGGGGAGTGTTGGAATTAAGGGATTTAATTCCTGATTTTTAGTCTGTTATTTATGGTCATGTTGACCACATTTAAGTTATTTTTATTTCTTTCCTTTTTCTTGTTTATTTTCTTTCCTTCATTATTCCAATGTAACATTATATAAACTCTGGGATGTATAGTAATAATATCATCACTTTCCCATATCTCTTTTGTTTCCACATGTTTCCGAAACGTTTCCGTTTCTGGGTAGACTGAAACAATAGACCGAAACGAAATTTTGATCCTTGGTTGAGGTATCAAGCTTGTTATCACCAATTTTATGGTTCTCCATTTAAAAAAAGCCATACTGGACAGACAACTCAGTGCATGCAAATTTTTTAATATGTGGCTTTGCATGACTGGTGTGTCACCAAGTTTTTGTAACAATATTGTTATTTCATTGTTTTCCTTCCTCGAATGCCTCCTTTTGCTAAAAAGTCTTTGCTCAAGTTCCTTGATTGTTGCTGAAGCACCTGACGCATAGATCTTTGCACATATATGAAGTGAAATTTCAAAACACAGAAAAATGGTGATCGTTTTTGACACTTTTTGAATGAAGAAGCTTATTTTCATCTTGGGGATTTTTGTTTCTTAATTTTGTATTGAGAAGTCATTAATTGTATTGCCATTTATTGCAGCATGTGCTAATTTGGTTTCTCTTTCATCTCATATCTTTTTGATTATTACATCTAAAATATCTAACGGCCGCATATATTGACAGAATGAGAGAAAAGGAAAATAGAAATTGTTTCCAAAGGACGTTGTGGGTCTACCAGTGACTATCTTCTTCCAAGAAATATCTTCTTGGGTAAAATGCATTTTGCACCCTCAAACTATACATGTTTAGCACTTTGGTTCCTAAATAATGTTTTTGCATTTTGGTCCCTCAACTAACATTTCGTGGCACTTTGCCCTTTCCGTCACTTTTAGGTGGCGGTGGGGAAAGTGGTAATTACTTATATCACCCCCTGTAGTTAGACCTTTTTCACTTTGTCCCCTATTTCATTTCTTGGTCAATCAAAAGGGAGTTATATTAGACATGGAAAAACCATGAGGATATGCAATGCATTCCAGCAAGAATCAGAGCTCAATAAAAGACAGAAATCTATTAAAAAGCTCAACAATTCCCCCTTGCGTACGGGTTGGCAGCTTCTTTTTCTTATGTAATTAAATCACAAAAATTTGCGGTTGGCCAAAGTTGTCCAAGGTAGCATTTGGCCAATTGCAATTGCAGATGCTATTGTGCTTAATGTTTTTGTTTAGCTTTTGGAGTTTCATATTATTGATGATCTCCAAAAGTTGTTACCAAACATGGCCTATGTAGGCTTTTGCCCATTAAATTTAACTAATTTATGGTATCACTTTAGTCCAAAGTACAGGGGATATTAGTTATACGATTGAAGTACATGGTGCAAATGAAAAATAGTCCAAGTGCGGGGGGTGTATATGTAATTAACCCCAACAAAGAGACATTAAATGACTTTTCCCATCACTTTTAACGGCTAAAAGTGACGGAAGGGGGAAAGTGCCATGAAATGTAAGTTGAGGGATCAAAATGTGAAAAAAAATTGTTTAGAGACCAAAGTGCCACACAAGGAATAGTTTTAGGGTGTAAAATGCAATTTACCCTATCTTCGTACTATCTTTTCTGTAAACCGAATATTCGCTGGAAATCACTTTTTTTTATTCTCCATATCCTTCTGTTTTTCTGCGACAAACACCTAGTTGTATAACATTCTAGAAACGAAATGGAGCAAAAATAGGAAGTGATGGAAGTTGAGCCAAGTAGTCCTAAACCTAAACAGGGCGAGGTGTTGCCAAAGGAAAAAAGAATTGTTGGTTTATTCCAAGGGTACATGGAGTAAGAGAAGAAACAAAGAGGTTGAGACCAATGCTCCTATTCCTCTACTGCCATCTACTCCAACTGGTGAGGCACCAATAGACCTTGATTGTGACTCAGGTAATCTAAATAACTCCTTACCTGTTGAGTCTAGTGATCTTGATGTTCCTATTGCTGTCCGTAAGGGTGTTAGATCATGTACTCAACACCCTATTTCAAATTTTGTGTCCTATTCTCACTTATCTTCTGCTTACCGTGTCTTTCTTTCAAGTATTGCCTCTATTGTTGTACCTAATCATATTCAGGATGCTCTCAATGATCCCAAGTGGAAACATGCTATAGATGAGGAGATGAGTGCTCTTCACAAGAATGGTACTTGAGAGTTGACTAAGTTACCTATGGGCAAAAGAACTGTGGGGTGCAAGTGGGTGTATACAGTGAAGCATAGAGCAGATGGTTCCGTTGAGAGGTTTAAAGCCCGTCTCATTTTCAAAGGATTCACCCAGACTTATGGGGTGGATTATCAGGAGACGTTTGCACCGATGGCTACGATGAATTCTGTTAGGATCCTTCTGTCTCTAGTAGCTAACCGGGACTGGCCGCTTCACCAGTTTGATGTTAAAAATGCTTTTTTGCATGGTGACTTGGAAGAAGAGGTGTATATGGACATTCGTCCTGGATTTGAGAACTACAAAACTGAAGGAAGGGTGTGCAGGTTAAAAAAGGCATTGTATGGCCTTAAGTCGCCTCCAAGGGCATGGTTTGAGAGATTCACGCAGGGTATGTGCCGATATGGTTTTAAACAAAGTCAGGCTGACCACACACTATTCATCAAACACTCCTTGCAAGGTAAGACTACAGCTCTCATTGTGTACGTGGATGATATTGTCCTCACTGGTGATGACCTTGAGGAAATGCAGCGTCTCAAGGGATATATGGCAATGGAGTTTGAAATTAAGGATCTAGGAGAATTGAAATACTTTCTTAGGATTGAAGTTGCGAGGTCTAAACATGGGATCTTCATCTCTCAAAGGAAGTATGTCCTTGATCTTCTAAGTGAGATTGGAATGCTTGGAAGTAGAGTATGTGATACTCCTATTGAGTTCAACCAAAAACTGAGTGACGACAGCAGTGGAGCAATGGTTGATAGGGGAGATATCAAAGACTTGTTGGGAAGCTTATTTATCTCTCCCATACACGTCCTGATATTGCCTTTGCTGTAAGTGTGGTAAGTCAGTTCATGCATGCACCTCGGGAATCACATATGGATGCAGTTTTTCAGGATCTTGAGATATCTTAAGTCTACTCTTGGTAAAGGCTTATACTTCAGGAAACATGATCATCTCAGAGTTGAGGCATACACTGATGCCGATTGGGCAGGTTGTGTGACAGACAGACGGTCTACTTCAGGATACTGTACATTTGTGGGAGGCAACATTGTTAGTTGGAGGACTAAGAAACAAAATGTGGTTGCTAGATCAAGTGCTGAAGCTGAATTGAGAGCCATGGCTCAAGGTGTATGTGAGCTCCTATGGGTCAAGTTGTTGAAAGACTTGAAACTTGACATTGGTGAATCAATGAAGTTGTACTGTGATAGTAAGGCTGCTATTAGTATTGCACACAATCCGGTACAACATGACAGGACCAAGCACGTTGAGATTGACAGGCATTTCATCAAAGAGAATTTGAATAATAAAACTATCTGCACTCCGTTTGTAAAAAGCTTTGATCAACTAGCGGATATTCTTACTAAGGGAGTTGGTTCCAGACAGTTTCATGATGTGTTAAGCAAGCTGGGGTTAAGGGATATCTTTGTACCAGCTTGAGGGGGAGTGTTAGATATTAGCCTTTTATTCTTTATTTTGTTTTAATTTGTGTTTAGTCTATGGGTGTTATTGTAATATCTGGTTCTTATTATTCGTAATAATATAAAAGTGTGGAACACATTGTTCAACCCTAAGCTTCACAAAATATCTTGTTAACAAAATATTCTATTTCTCTGCTTGTTTTTGTAATCGGAGTTATTTTCGTTATTGAATGAATTGTGGGGTATTTGGACGATGGGGTATATAGTACCTGTTTCTCAACTTATTTGTTTTGTCTCTTACAATTTTTTGGGTTTCATCTTAATGTTTATGCAATCATCTTGATCTCCACCCATAATTGCTATTTTCAGGAATACCAGGTTGTGCTAAATCTGCACTTTGTAAGGAAATACTAAGTGCCCCAGGAGGACTTGGAGATGATCGTCCCATCCATAGTCTAATGGGTGATCTGATCAAAGGTAAAACATATTTTCTGGAATTTCTCGGATATGGTGCTTTTAAAATAAGTGGATAATGTTAGTTCTTTCGTTCTTGTGATGACGGTAAAAAAGTTGATCATTGGCACTATCTTTCTGCATTTAGCTTATGAACAGCGACCAAGCATTCAGTGTTTGCTGTAATTAAGGTTTCTATTGAGTTGACTTTCTGAGTATATTGACTTGATACAGATATATGTTCGTATCTAGATGCACACATTTGATAGTGCATTCATGGCAGAATTGGAGTATTTTGTTGTTAGCGCACACTTTGAAATCTGGTTTTGGTTAGGCACAGTTAAGTAAAAAGCACGTATATAATGGCAGTTAGACCTTTTTTTTTGGATGGTTGTGCAGCATGGTCAAGTTCATTACTTCATTGTGATGGATTCTGTATCTGAAACTTTTGCAAAATCTTAATAGAAATTTTGATTTACAAGTTGAGAGTTGCTTAGAAAACATGAAATGAATAAAGAGAAACTTATTAAGTTGAAAATATTACTAGTACTTCGGACGTTTCTACGAGATTTGAAACTAATGAATTCTAAGAAAAATGGAATTATTAATGACGGCTGGTTTTACTCGTCTATGTTTGGACTACTACATTAATTTGGCGAATTTTTTTTTTGGAAATTGAAAAATATCCCATTCAGATCGGTGTAGTTCTACTAACACTTCACATAAATTGCAAATATTAGAAATGTGAGGTGAAGTATTGAAATTACAAATGACATTATGAAAAACTATGAGAAGTTCCAAACTAAGAGATTCCATGTGTGAACTTCTCTAGGTGACTTAGCGGGAATTTATTATTATAGAGAGAGTACCGGCAAAATTGAAAGGAAAATTTTATAGGATAGCTATTAGGCCGGCTATGCTCTACGAGACAGAGTGTTGGGCAACTAAGAAACAACACATTAGCAAAATGAGCGTAGCTGAGATGAGGATGCTAAGATGGATGTGTGGTAAGACTAGGAAAGATAGAATTAGAAATGAGTACATTCGAGAGACTGTAGGAGTGTCACAGATTGAGGATAAGTTGAGGGAGAATAGACTTAGATGGTTCGGTCATGTGCAACGAAGACCTGTAGACTGACCTGGGAGTATGTAGTGCAACAAGATACGAACATATATAATTTAAATGAGCATATAGCTCTTGATCGTGCAGAATGGAGAAAAATGATTCATACAGCCGATCCCAATTGATTGGGATACAAGGCTTGGTTTGATTTGGTTTGGTTTGGTTATATGTGCAGACGATATAAATATTAGCTGCATATGATGTACACACACACACACGAACACACGACATTGAGATTAGCACTTCTAAAACCAGTCTTAAAAAAATGTGTGATTTGACTTTGCATAATTATCATCTTGCTGGACAGATTAGCATTATTTACCTGTTTGGGCTATTTCTTTGGCACTACTACTTATATAACATTAGTTTTTTGCTTCCTGCTTTCTAAACAGGAAAGTATTGGCCGAAGGTTGCTGATGAGTGCAAGAGAAAACCTTGTTCTGTTGTGCTTGCTGACAAAAATGCGCCAAATGAAGAAGTTTGGAGACAGGTATATTGCTATGTCTTTGGGTTCTTGTGCAAGGCATTGTTGAATTGAAAAAGAAAAGGATTGATAAAAGAAAAGGGAACGGGGATACGCTGGTTAGATTTATTGACTGCAACATGTATGGTGGTGGCACTTGTTTCTTGTTGGCGCTTGCAAGGCGGAATCTAGTCAGTTACTGGAAGTTATTTATTTATTTATTTATTTATTTATTTTTTATTTTTCTAGACTTCACAGTAGATAGAGAGTTTAAAGATATGATAATTAGGGCGTGGCTGCAAAAAAAGAAAAAGAAAAAAATATGATGTTTGGAAGATGACAACTACGTTTTCTCACATTATTTTAAATGATATTGTTGGAAGATAAGATTTTCTTTTAAATTTATGATCATGTTGACCACATTTATTTTCGATTATTCTGTCTTTATTTCCTTTCTTTTTTGGTCTCAATCCTTGTATTATATATACTTAGGATCTATGGAATAGTAAGAGAAGCATTTCTATATTTCTTGTTGGTATCAGTGCCAAATTCGATTTTGGAATTGTTTCCCCGCTTCCACCTTTGGCGGGTGGCAACCTGTCCCCCACCGGACCTCACTTTACTTTCGGTTTGAGAGCCTTGACCTTCCTTGTGCCAACTCCACTACCTTCCGGGCCTCGTCCAGCAGTCGGCCAGCCCTCTCTGGCCTTGTCCAGCCCTAGGCAGCCCTTTCGGGCCCCTGTCCAGCCCCATTCGGACCTTGTCCAGCCTTCGGCTAGCCCTTGAGTGGTGGAGTATATTATGGTGGCTCGAACGTTTCAACATTTGAGTCTATTGTTGCAACCAATGTTACTTGTTTGAACAATAAAAGGCTTTTTAGTGATTTATTGTGGATGATCATTCCCACAGTCTCACCCTCTATTGGTGGATTGTGATTCCCACTCTCGCCAACTTTCATGAATAGTCTTATTCTTGATGTAACCTTATCATTCCAAACTTCTGTGATTTATTCTCACCTTCAGTTTGCGGGGGAGTGTTGGAAGAAAAGATTTTCTTTCACATTTATGGTTATGTTGACGACATTTATTTTCCATTATTCTCTCTTTATTTCCTTTCTTTTTTGGTCTCAATCCTTGTATTATATACACTTAGGATCTGTGGAATAATAAGAGAAGCATTTTTATATTTCCCACATGACCCAAGATAGAATGACTAATAAAGGAAGGATAGTAAATGAGAAAAGCAAAATTATCTCCCACAGATATTTCGTGCCACTGTCTAAATCCGAAAAGGTACTTTGGCCTATTCATGGTGTTAGAGTTGGATATACATTGTTGGCCACTCTATAACATGGTATCAGAGCCTTGGTTTTGTGTGATCTTCCAAGTCTCCGTCCCCATTCTGGTTTGCATATGGCACTTTATTATCTATCTTCGTTATGATAGAGTTCGTCTGTTACCTCTCCAGTGCGAGATGGGGTCGCACGTGAGGGAGGGTGTTAGAGCTTGATATACATTGTTGACCCACTATCTAACAGTTTAAGCTTTTGGAGCACATGGTAACTTAACACGTGATTAGAAGGTGAAATTGACTATAAGTGATCTTGATTATATATTTTAGATGATTGATTATAATGTAGAAATATTAACATGCAAAAATAGGCAATTACCCAGTTGTGGTTGGGCTTACACATTTTCTCCTGTATCTTGATTCTCAGCCCAAACCTGAACATTTTCCCAACCAATGGCCCCGTATTTACACTATCACATATACGTTGTGTGTATACGTATGTAAAGATAAAGTTGTACACTTCGTCTGATGCTTTTGGGGGATTTTTGTTTTAATTCGGGTTTTTTTTTTCCAAGGAGGGAGAACTTAGATGAGATAGGGAGAGAGGGTGTTTTAATTTTTTTTCTACCTCCAACCTTTAATGTCAATGCTTTTGTCTAACTTCTGCAGATCGAGGACATGTGCAGAAATTCCAAATCATCTGCCGTGCCAGTTGTACCTGATTCTGAAGGTAATTAACTCTAGTGGCTCATTAAGCTGTTCATTTTCTTTGCTTTGCCATTATTGACTGACAATCCCCTTCCTCTTCATGTTTCTAATCTGATTATGCGTGCTCTGTGTTTGTTTGTATGATGCTCCACAAGGATTTAACTATCGTTGTGTCAGTTTGACCTGAAGCTTAATGTATTTTAGAGTACACTTAAGGGCTGTTTTATAGAAGTGTAAATTATATGCTGAGAAAGTTTAGTAGTGAATTAGCAGCAGAGGGCTGTTTGATAAAGCATAAAATTGTATGCTGAGAAAGTTTAGTAGTAAATTAGCAGTACTGAGATTTTTAGTGTTGTATTTATTTAAAAACAGAAAATATAAGCTAAAACCACTTTTCACTTAATACATTCATATTCCAGAGATAAGTTAGGTCTCTCAAATTTAAATTCCTACTCATTTTCATTGGTATACTGATTTTAAGAGGTACTTGCTTTCTTTTATCAAAAGCCACTTAATGGAAATATTATTCAATATTTCCGGTTTTCAGTACGATTGGGTCATCAAACTGCTTCTTGGTAACATATGGAAAGTCATTATATGATCGCTATGCCGTATTTGATCATCGGAATCTTATGTCCTATTTTTGTACTTCAGATGACTTGCATATGACGTGGAGCCAGGTTTTGATGCAGTCTTTTGTAGTAGTTCATGTTTAGATTGCTGTGCTTTGTTTTGTAATATTTTGCATTAGTAGTCTTTTCATTTAGTCACCACCATGTGATGTTATGATGACTTATATTGTCACGCCCCGAAGCAGCAAAAATAGGAAAAATAAAATTCCTTTTTGGGTCTGTAGGCCATGACTGCACAAGATTGTCCACACCACACAGTATAAACAACAGATAATAAG
This sequence comes from Hydrangea macrophylla, assembly GCA_033977485.1. NCBI lineage: Eukaryota > Viridiplantae > Streptophyta > Magnoliopsida > Cornales > Hydrangeaceae > Hydrangea > Hydrangea macrophylla. The sequence continues at coordinate 26,669,894 of CM066986.1, forward strand.
GAGGCAGTAATAAAAGATCTAAGTTCAACATGAATATAACATAGGGTTACTAAGTTATTACATCGGGGTCTGCACTAATACAAAAGAGCTAGAGTCTTAAGGCAACATATACCAATTACAAAACATAGAAAGTCTTTAAACAAGAAATGAAGTAAACTACAATCTAGCCCTAGCCTTCAGTTGGTGTAGACGTAGTCATTAGCGTAGTAGTCTCCTTCCACCGGTCCTCCTTCGGGGTAGCCTTCAACAGCATTTCCATCACCCGCATAGAAGTCTTTGCCCTCATATCCTTCACCTATAACACCATAAACTGGAAGAGCTGGACATGGAATATCGTAGGCAATTACGCCATCAGCTTATGAAAGCCGAGTGAGTTAAATACTAACCGGGTATCATAAATATGAATTGTTGCAGGGTTATTGAAACGATATAAGTTAGATCTACTATCTTCTTGTAACATTATCTTGTTAATCCCATGATCAGAACTCCTGCTCATCTTATTACGCAAAGACCAATAAGACACTGTTGATTGATGTACACACTCGATAGTAATACTCTATGGATACACCATTGCTCCGTCTACCACTTTTAAGAACATATTTACAGCTCACCGCATGCAAGGATCAAAATTTCCTTCTGTTTCCATCGAAACGACCGAAACGTTTCCGTTTCCCAGGTCATGGAAACGAAACAGCCATGGAATCTCGAAATTCCATGGATTCCATCGAAACGACTTTGTTTCTTTTGTTTCCATCGAAACGTAATTGTTTCCATCGAAACAAACCTATGATTCCGCATCGTTTCATTTGCTTCCAACGAAACATACTTGTGTCCATCGAGATAATCATGTGGTTGTGTACTTGTCATATGAACAACCATTTTATTTTAGAGATGACTTATTAGCTTACTATGTACTTATATGTATCTTCTGCATTCTATGAGGTGTTTTGTGGATTCTATGAAGTATTTGACAGTAGATTGGCGACTTAATCCTCATGTATTTTCAATTTGAACTACACATTTTTAATGCAGCACTACATATATAGACCTCTCAAATGTTCAATTAATCAATTATTAGCTTTATACACGCATATAGTTAAGTTTGAAGTTATGTTTCCCCATGTTTCTCACTGTTTCCAATTTTTTCCACTGTTTCCACATGTTTCCGAAATGTTTCCGAAACGTTTCCGTTTCTGGGTAGACCGAAACAATAGACCGAAACGAAATTTTGATCCTTGACCGCATGTCATGGACACCACGTCAGTCTGTCCCCAGTTTTTAAGAACATATGCACAGCTCACCGCATCTTAGGGACAACCTTTGAACAAGATATATCATACTATTGCCACGACTTACGCATCTACTATCAGTGATCGCAGCTCACCGCCTTTTAAGAACATATGCATAACTCACCGATTTTTAAGAACATATCATAGATGACCTAGTCTATCTTAGGGCTAATTGGTCCAACTCATCGCCTTTTAAGAACATATACACAGCTGGCCTTTTAAAAACATATCATGGCCAATGCCCGCCCACGCACAATTCCCGAACCTTAGCAAACCTACCTAGTTCCACACTAATACCGATACATGGCATTTCCCATGTGGCCGGACTACATTGGATACGATAGAGGACAACACAAACCGATTCTATAATTGTGCACGTTTACTACATTAACATACGCTATCACGTTACGACTTATTAATGACTCTTTCATTATTCTAGTATCGCATGGGGAAACATAGTACAGTGCATAAACAGTTAAAAAGTTCACATTATAAACTAACAAAACTTGTAGCATTCTGTAACTACCAATCGATTGGGACATGGGTCCAATCGATTCGGATAAAAGAAGTAATAATTGATCGGTAAACTTACCAATTGGGTCTCAAACAATACCAATCGATTGTACAAAATGACAATCGATTGGGTTAACAACTATACCAATCGATTGGAAAAAGTCCCAATCGATTGGGACTGCATCTTCTTCCCAGAGACATGCAGTTTCAAAATTGAATTACGAGGGACGCATTTGGTGCATCTTTCCTTCTTTTAAACTTGTAAAAACTCATAAAACATGCTACCAGGTGAGTGTAGAACTCACCTAAGGTGTGCTTGGATGTGTGTGGTGTTTGAGAAAAGCTTGATCTTCAATGGTGGTCTCCTCCCCTCTCTCCGCTTCTCTGTCTATCTCCTTTCTCTCTATTTTTTGTTTTCCTTTCCTTCTCTTCTTCTTCCCTCTTTCTGTCTTCCAGAAAGTGTGTTTGAGTGTGTATATGTATGTGTATGTATGTATATATATATATGTGAGTGTATATATATAACAAACTTCTACGCTCGCTCTCTCTCTGTCTAAAATCTGCCAAACAGAACACACAATTTCGTTCCATATATAGGCAAAGGAGTGGACAAGTGTCAACACCCCAGCCAAACTTGGAGCTCAAGTTCTTCTGAGTCCAATCGATTGGGGTTAGGTAGTATACCCATCGATTGGTATAAGTCCAATCGATAAGGTTGAGGCGGTCACATGCCAATCGATTGGGATAGGGTCCAATCGATCGGGTCTTCAAATTGAGCAATTGATGTAAAGGGGTCCAATTGATTGGTGAGTACTTCACACCACACATCAAGTCAATGATACAGAATTTCATTTATGTAAATAGGCATATAAAATTACAGGGTATTACAAATATATGGTATAAATAATTGGTTAGGTTATTAGAAAAATAGTTTTGGAATATTTTGTGAATGAATTGGTAGTAAACTAAGTGAGCTATTTGAGCTCTTTAATGGAAAATCTCTTACAAAAACCCTAGTTCTTCAATAATTCTTCAATTTCCTCTTGTTATTGCAATTAAATTGCATCTGGGGGTTATTGTTCTTTTCTATCTTCTTATATTTTCAATTTTTGTAGTTGTCTTTTTGCTTTTTTAATACATTCTGCAGATTATATTCATCATGAATGAACATGTGAATTGATATTGTTAGGGTTTCAGTAGTGAAATGTATCCATATTTGGAGTCTAGTTGTTGGTGTGCATTTTTCTACTTTTAAATCTTGTACTCTCAATAGTACATGGTTTTTAAAGTTGCTTACAGACAGACTACCATAGATGTTTCTGTGGTTAAGTTTTCATGGATGATTAATTTGTGAATTGATCATTGATCTGCTGTCATTTTCTTTTGTTAAATTTGCAGGAAGTGAAACAAATCCATTTTCTCTTGATGCCTTAGCGGTGTTTATATTTCGTGTGCTTCTTCGAGTTAATCATCCGGTACTGTCCATCCTCGCTATTGTAGGGCCTTTTGGGAATGCTTAAGATTAGATCCGGTTCAATCTCATTGTGTCTGTCTTTCTAGTTTTATGAGAACCAAGGTTATCTTGGTTAACAATGAACCAGTTTTAAGTGGAATATGGACTCCTGTGCAAGAAATGGGCATTCACGAAACACTTGAATTTGTAGACCTGGTTCACTTATGAACCAAAGAACAGTTCTTTGCCATTCCAAACAACCCCTTAATATGCGATCTTGTTCCAGTAGTTTTACTTATAGTTAAGAGTACCATCTCTCTGATACTTGCCTTTTCCTTCTGTAAATTTTTTTAAGGGGAATCTTGACAATGCATCTCCGAATGCTGGCTATGTTCTGCTAATGTTTTATCATCTTTATGATGGCAAGGTATTGTATTTTATTTATCGTTTAGAACAATGTGTATGTCTCTTATTGGAAATGTATTTTCTCAACTTCTTTTGTTCACATACTTCAGAGCCGAAAGGAGTTTGACGGTGAGCTAATTGAACGTTTTGGATCCCTTGTGAAGATGCCTTTACTGAAGTTAGATAGGTCAGAATGGATTCCTCTTAACATTCTTGAGCTTTATAATTGAGCATTCTATATGTCAAATTTATGTTATCCTTCCTGTTCTTTCTTTCCTCACTTTTTTTTTTATTGGAAGTAAAATAATATGATTCTGTTTCAGTCTTTACCATCACTGATTTTGACATTTGTTGGTACTTACACCCAATTTATGAATTGAATTGCCAAAATTATGAATCGTAAATCCGTAAGATTCACATTTTCAGAGAATATGAATGCAGATATACATATTGTTGAAGCTTGATATACATTGTTGGGCCCAATCTCTAATAGCTTAAGCTTTTGGAGTAGTTGGTAACTCAACATGGTATTAGAGCCTTGTTTGTGGGAGGTCTTGGGTTTCGACTTTCCATCCTCGCTCTATTGTGCATATTTGCAATTTGTTTTTTGTCTCCACTATAATGGAGTTTGGTTTGTCTGCTCTCCATGTGCAAGTCAGGGTTGCACGTAAGGGAGGGTGTTGAAGCTTGATATACATTGTTGGGCCGATTCTCTACCAGCTTAAGCTTTTGGAGTAGTTGGTAACTCAACATGATACTACTTGTAAAGTCCAGCCCATGCAACTCCTTAAAACCCAGATGTTAAGGAGAGGGGAACTAAAGCCTTATAAACCACACAGAGGGGCCATAAAATGGGTGATGTGGGAGGACATTTCAACACACCCCCTGGACCATAGCAACCGAACACTTGGCAAGCCGGGTCACAGCAGCCAGACACTCGGCACGCCAGAAGACAAGCCCAACCAAGCTCTGATACCACTTGTAAGGCCGAGCCCATTCAACTCCTTCAAACCCAGGTGTTAAGGAGAGGGAAACTAAAGCCTTATAAACTGCACAAAGGGGCCATAAATGGGCGATGTGGGACGACATTCCAGCACATACACGTATGAAAACCCTTGTACTGTGCCTAAACTGAACAAAAATAACAATTTAACACAACTTCCATGCAATGTAAAGGCTCGAAATGTTGAAATCTCTGTACTTGGAAACTTCATAGTTTAAGATGATGAATAGTGAATCGTATGGGTTTTAGAAACTCAAACGACTCATGAATCGATTTGGGAATTGACCGACTTTGACAACCACGCTGAGTCCCAAACGCACCATATCCTAGGTAGTCAGGGCTTGTTATTGGATCAGAGCACCACTGTTATTCATTTTAATAAGCTTGATCTTAGGGTGTTTGCAGCTTGTCCTCTTTCCAGGGGAGGGTTTCATATTTTATTACTCCCTCCGTCCCATTTTGTGAGTCCACCTTTGGGAACTCAACTTATTAAGGGGAGAAGTAGAATCTACACCTACTTTTCACAATTGCCCCTAATCATTACAACAACTTTTTTAGTTTTGTCAATGTGTAGATTTTAATGAAGGGTAGGTTTGGAAAGCAAGTAAAAATTATATACCAAATTAGGAAAGTGGGCACTAATTTTGGGACATCCCAAAATGGAATACAGGACTCACAAAATGGGATGGAGGGAGTATATTAGGACTTCTGAATGTTTCCAAAAAGTTCCTTTCGTATTTATCCTTTTTGTATTATGGGACTAGTCCTACTTAGTGCCTTCTCTTATCTTATCTAGAATTTGTCATGTAGGTTATGCAATTCTTATCTCGTTAATTCGAATCATTAACCATTGCTGTCAACTCATTTTAATAAACTTGGTCTTCGGGTGTCTCCACATCAGTTTCCTCGACACTCTTGTCGTTGGTATACACCTGATCTTATTAGAATGGAACACCATTCCCCATGCGTACATAAGTATGGAAGCAAGTCTACTGTATCTTGCTTCCCTCGTTATTTGAGCATCAATGACAATATCCATTATCCGCCATGAACTAGGAAGCACATAAAGAAGGTAATGTGTCGTGTCTGGCACTTGGACGCAACGCTTCACAAACACTTTCCCTTCGGTATCGACATTCACTTTTTTTTTTTTTTTTTTAATTTTTATTTTATTTTATTTTATGATTTGCTGTGTCGACGTGTCTGTGTCATTTTCGTGCCGCTGTGTCCGTGCTTCATTGGCCCTGAATAGTTGTGCTTAAATACCAAAAATGGTTTTAAGTATCACAACGCTATTGTGCACTAGCTGCACTATATGGTTAGGATCCAATTTTCTTGCAGCTATTAGCTGCAACTACGTCCTGATCTCACATGTTCTAAAGTTGATTCTGTGTTTCGATGTGTACTTCACTTTTTCAAGAATTTTAATTTAGTCATCCCAAATGCAACCGCTGTTCACTTATAATTTTGTGGTCCAACATGATGGAATATAACTCAGAACTGGTTAGTCTCTGCCATTGATAGTCTCTTTGTGGTTCATAATTTGATCCTTCAAAGTTTAAGAATAGTTTGCAAACGGGTGTTAGCTTTAAGGCATTCTTCCATGGATTGGTGACAGATTTCATGGTCACCGGAGAGTGCGCAGCCCTGAGCCTTGGTAAGTGCTAGTGAAGAGTTTCAAGAGGTGCAACTTAGGCTTTGTTTGTTTCGTGGATTTTGTGAGGGAAAGGAAAGGAAACACTATGGACTTTTCTTTCTTTGGTAATTTAGAAAAGTGAGGAAAATAGGAAGGAAAAGAAACTGTTGTCAGAAGTAAATAAAATTTCAGAATTTTGTCTCATTGCCCTCCCTTTTTCCTTAAGTTATACTTTTATTTTGAAGATGTGTAATTCTTTACGATATCTAAGCATGAAGGAGACCACCAGGGAAACAGCAGAACTACTTTTCTTTCTTGTTTTGCTGTCCTCCCTAAATCTGCAAACCAAAACAGAGCTTTAATGGGGAAAGATTAAAAGAGCCTTTTATTAAGGTTTTTGTCCGCAGAAGAGAGTAACATGTGTTCCCTGGATGTCCGGACACTAAGTTGTGTTTGTAGTCATGCTACTATTTTCGGGGAAAGAAGGGGTGATATGGGCTTGCAGATAAAGTTTATCAAGCCATAAATGCGTTTGAGTTGCAGATTGCTTTTAGTTGTGTTCTAGATCTAGGTAACTAGGACATCAAATCGTCAATATTAACCAATTTGATTTTGACCTATGCGACCATAAAGACTTTTTGCAATTAGTTTGGGTGTGCTTGTTGTGCAACATTGCTTGAGGTGATGTGGAAAGACGTTTTGGGCTTGAAGGAGTAGATGGAAGGCTGGATTTTTACAGTCAACTCAACTCAGGAAGGAAAATAATAAACACTGTTGAATTAGGAAGATGTTATATAGTTAATTGCATTTATCTTAGTGTATCTGCCAAAAGGCTTCACAAAGACCATTATTTGTATGTTGTGACTTAAAGACTGGATGACTGGATGCCTTATTTCGAAGATGTAGCCACTGTATTCTGGAATGTTTCCAGAGTGGTCGGTCTGTTTAGGGACTGTTTGAGAAGGCAAAGAACAAGTAATGTGCTTCATAAGTTCCTGTTCTCTAAACTAAACTATTTGGTGAAATGTCATTTCTTGACCAGTTGTGGTGCCTAGCTTGGTATATTTCTTAAAATTGGTTCTTTGTCAAACCAATATAACTTGGCTTCTCCTGAAAACCGGATAGAAAGTGAGACTAGGACTGAACCACATCCTATTTTAAGGATTCCCAAACAGGCCCTTAGTTTCAGCTATACTATTCTGGTGTGTTAGAACCTACATTCTGGTCAGTGTAAATTCTTATTTATTTGGAGAAACAAAGTTTTGCGCTCCTTTTTGTTGCACTTGCTTTAGTCTTTACATTTTGATATTGGTACTTAGCATTTAGCAGTGTAACTCTGTTTCTACATTGAGCAACCTATGTAGAGGTTCACATGCTTATTGCTTTTGCTTTTATTTTCTTGCACAAACTTATATCATCATCTTGGTGTGTTCTGTTCTTCGCACCAGGAGTCCACTACCTGTTTCTGTGAAGTCTGTTTTGGAGGAGGGAATAAACTTGTACAAGCTTCATACTAACAGACATGGAAGGTTGGTAATTTATTTTTCTACCGTATAAAGATTATGTGAGCTCATATTATAACTTCATATATCTAGTGGTTTTTTTTTGGAGTGTTATGAATTACATGTTGGCTCATTGGAAATTTACTGGATTCTATAAAGCTGGAATATGTAGTCTTTTCCTTCTTGATGATGCGGAGGGAAAATATCAAGTGATGAGATAAGAAAGCTTTCCCCAATTCTTGGTTTAGCTTAACGAATTTTTAATTTTGTCTGACCGCTGAAATGTAATTTTTAGCATAGCTTAATACAATTCTCATGCTTATTCAATCAAACTAAAACCAGTCAGTCAATCTCTCCTCGGTTTATAAGACCATCTTCAAATCCTTAGTCAAAGCTACTCCGTTTCATCCTCCTTTCCTCCTGCTACTACAGGGAAATCTATAGACTTCATAAAATTCTGCAAACAAAAGGAACACTAAAGTGAAAAGTTAGATCAACAATACAGCTTAGTATGAAAGGTTTTTCTCGACTTTTTTCTCGCCCTCTTTTTATTTGGGTGAATGAATTATTATAACCCAAACCTTTGATAGAATAGTTCTATTTGTGTTCTTTTTATGGTTCCAGATCAATGAACTATTGATGATTTTTCAAAATAAGCTTGTTTGCTATTGTTAATAAAAGGAAACTGAAGTCTATTCCTTTTTTCCCCATATTTTTTTCATAGTTAGTTTTCTATAAATTGGAAAATTCGTGATAAATGTGCTGTACCACCAAGGCTGCCTCTATTTTCATCTTTTAAATCTTTTTAGCTTTTCAATATCAGATGAATGCTTATTACAGCAACAAGATGTATGGATATTCCTCTAATTTGTGTGTTTCATGAGGTAATAAAGATGGAGCTTATTGCAGATTTTCTGTTCTAAGAGCTTTGACCTTTTAAACTAATAAACCAATCTTTTTTGCAAACTTAAGTAGTTAATGGATCTTACAGATTCCCTTCAATATTATAAGAAACATGTAGTCATCTTTTTAACTTCTTATTTCCAAAATTGTGGTCTAAGACATGTATTGTGTTCTTGTTTCTTTCCAAAACAAAAAGAAATTATTTATGGCAAGATTTTTCCTTCTTAGTTCTTAGTGAGGAGGATCCCGTTCAGGTTGGCTTTTAAAATAATCACTTCTTGGAAGAAGATAAATTTTTTTTTTGAACAAGCTACAAATTGGAGCTTTTTTAAAAAAAAAAAATTTGTTTTTCGTTAGCTTTTAAAAAGGATCAGATTTTTTTAGAATGAGAAAAAGAAAGAAAGAAAAAGAAGTAGGTATCCCAAAGGACCCAACGCGCTCCAAGTCTCTGAGGTTGCAGTGTTATAGACATGATGATGTGATGTACCTGACTTTCAAACAGTGTATATCCAGTCTCCCATGGTTGTCTTAATCCCTATTTTCTTCTCGGAGAAAGGTAAGTGGATAAATGAAAAAAGAAAAAAGAAGCACATGTACAAGGAGCATACTCCAGGCACACATCAAAAACAAATGGAAGAAGATATTTCTAGAGAAAAAAATCTAGAAACCAGATCTTCCTCTCAAAACAACATGAGCAAAAAAGCTACAACATGACCACAACAAAAATGGACTGACAGAACCTAATCCCAGACTATGTTACCTGAACTCTCCTACTACCCCCAAGTACCCAATCCATGTGTCCGACACGCATACCCAATTCGGACACTCGGATCCTCCACAAGTGTTGTTGAAAAGGTAAGAAGAAGGTCAAAATTGCGGGCAAAGAGGTTTCTAACTATTGATAATTTGTTATTAAAAAACATAGTATGTTTATATGTTCAGAAGGTGTCCGCATACCTATCCAACGTTTAGACACATGTCCCCGGATCCTAAGATTTGGATTTAGAGGAGGTCCGACACCTAGATACACACCCGCACCCGACACCCATACCCGAGTCTGGGTAACATAGATCCCAGATATTAATTCCTATTTTCTTCTGTTATGTGTGAACTTATAAAACTAATTAAATAATGCCCCTTGTCTATCAGAGTGTTGGGAATCTGTTGCATTGCTCTCTGTAATTGTGTATTTGTTGATTTTATCTTGTGGGATCCTTTTAACACTTTCTTTTTCTGGTTCTGAACTTAGATTGGAGTCCATGAAAGGATCATATGCAAAGGACTGGACTAAATGGGAGAAGCAATTGCGAGAAGTTTTACATGACAATGCCGAGTATCTTAACTCTATTCAGGTTTGGTTATGCTGAATGTAATAGCTTCATGTCCCTTTCGGTATCTCGTAATTCACTCAATGCTGGCAGTTCTTTTATGTATACACTTTCCTATCATCTTCAATATCCACTTGCAGTTATTATGATTCATTCAGGTTTGGTTGTGCTGTATGTAATAGCTTCATGTCCCCTTATGGTATCTCATAATTCACTCAATTCTGGCAGTTCTTTTGTGAATACACTTTTCTATCTTCTGTATCCACTTGAAGTTATTATGATTCATTCTTGAAACTCTTTACATGTAATGGTTACGTACTTTAGGTTCTTAAAAACTTCCTCAAAATCTGTACTTTTACAGGTTCCATTTGAAGTTGCCGTTACACAAGTGTTGGAACAACTAAGAACAATTGCAAAGGGTGATTATAAGACACCAAGCACTGAAAAGAGGAAACTTGGAACTATTGTGTTTGCTGCGGTCAATCTCCCTGTTAATGAAATCCAGTGTCTCCTTGATAATGTGAGTACATTTTTCTTTCCGATCCATTTTTCAAGTGTTGAGCTAAAAAAATATAAATAAATAAGGGATCTTTTATAGTAGGTAGTAGGTCAATTCGGTCCATCCAAATTGTTATATTGTTACTTTATTCCCCACCTGACATCACATCGATTTCAACAAATCTCATGCAGTGGTGAGAATTTTACCTGGTAAGCTTGTCAGACTCTCTCTCTCTCTCTCTCTCTCTCTCTCTCTCTCTGTATTTGGGCCGTCAACATAGGCGGGGAGCTTCGACATTGAATTTTTCTATAATCTTTGTAAACGTGTGGAATCTCAATATATTGAATGAGAGAAAAGAAGAATACAAGAGCCTATATATTGGCTTCCAACTCCTATACTAATAATCTAGCTAAGCGATGTGGGACAACACATATATAATGATACACACTATTAACACTCCCCCTCAAGCTGGAACATACATGTTATATGCACCAAGCTTGTTACAAATATATTTCACTCGAATCCGTCCTAATGCTTTAGTAACAAGCCGGCTAATTGATTGCAGATTGCACATGCATTGTATGAATAACATTTTCCAAAAGCTTCTCTCGAACAAAGTGACAATCGACTTCAATGTGCTTTGTCCTTTCATGAAATACGGGATTAGAGGTGATATGAATTGCATCTTGATTATCACAAAATAAAACTCATTGGAGTAGTTTGAGTAAACCCAAGTTCCTCTAATAAATGTTTCATCCATACTAGCTCACAAGTAGTGTGGGACATGACTCTGCACAATTTGTTTCTTGCTTTTCCATGAAACAAGGTTGCCTCCAACGATAACACAATAGCCAGTAGTGGACCTCCTGTCACCAGGAGAACTTGCCCAATTTGCATCAGTGTAACCTTCAACTCGTATGTGACCATGATCTTTGTATAACAAATCATGTCCTGGAGCACCTTTGAGATATCACAAAATGTGTATCACTGCATCCCAATGGGTTGTTCGAGGACCATAAACTGGCTAATCATACTCCCAGCGAATGCAATATCAGGTCTAGTTACTGTTAGGTAATTAAGCTTCCCTACCAGACGTCTGTACTGTCCTGGGTCATCAATGAGCTCTCCCTGATCTAGTAACAACTTAGTATTACATGGGAGAATCCAATGGAACCCTAACATGCCTGTTTCAAAGAGGAGATCAAGAACATACTTTCTTTGAGAGAGACAAATCCCTTCACTAGATCTAACCACTTCAATACCCAGATTGTATCTAAGATGCCCCAAGTCTTTAGTTTGGAACTGCTTTTGCAAGAAGTGCTTCAACTCCTGAATTCCCTTGGAATCATCTCCAGTTATAACAATATCATCAACATAAACAAGTAGGATTTTACCTACTGAAGAGTGCTTATAAAAGACAGAATGATCAACACCACACCGTTGGAGACCAAATTCGGCAACAACTTCACTAAATCTTCCAAACCAAACACGAGGGGATTGTTTCAGACCATATAGGGACTTCTTCAACCAACAAACCATACTAGGCTCCCCCTGAGCAACAAACCCAGGTGGTTGCTCCATAACCTCCTCCAAAAGAGTGCCATTTAGAAAGGCATTTTTGATGTCCAACTAATGTAACGGCCAATGATAAAGTAGCAACAAGGGAGATAAAGAGACGAACGGAAGCAATCTTGGCAACCGGAGAGAATGTCTCGGAATAATTAAGACCATAAACCTAAGTATAGCCCTTGGCAACAAGACGTGCTTTCAACCGATCAAGAGTGCCATCAAGATGCATTTTAACAGTTAAAATCCAACGACACCCAACTACAGATTTCCTAGATGGAAGAGGTACTAATTCCCAAGTTCCAGTTTCTCTCAAGGCAAGCATCTCATCCTCCATAGCTTGTTTCCATCCTGAATGAGAAAGAGCCTCTGTAGTAGACTTAGGAAGAGAGAAAGTAGACAAAGATGCAACAAACGAAGAGAAAGCAGGAGACAATTGATCATAAGAGACAAAATTTGAAATAGGATGAGATGTAGAAGTACGCTTACCCTTCCGGAGAGCAATTGGAAGGTCGGAGTCTGGCAGAGGCGGATCCAAAGACACGGAGGTCACAGGCGTAGTAGCTGATTCCTGAATAGTCTCAACATTCTGATGACGACGGGTGTATGCCTGGAGGTCAGGACGGTCCAATCCAGCCTTGGGAGGTAGGGGAGGGGAACCATAGAGGGGAAGGGAAAGGGGAACCATAAAGTCGGGATCGGTAATAGAGTGAGACTCGGAGTAATATGTAGTGGATTCAAAAAAGGTAACATCAGCAGAGATAAAGAAGCGACGCAAGGAAGAACTATAACAACGATAACCTTTCTGTGTTATGGAGTACCCCAAGAAGACACTTGATAGCACGAGGATCCAACTTGTCAGTACCCGGAGTCAGTTGATGCACAAAACAGACACACCCGAACACACGTGGAGCAACAGGGAAAGGTGGGGTAGTGGAAAACAAGGTGGCATAAGGTGTGCCCCCATCCAGGATGGAAGATGGCATACGATTAATCAAATGGCAAGCAGTAAGACCTGCATCTCCCCAAAAGTTCTTGGGGACTCGCATCTCAAATAACAATGTACGGGTGACCTCTAATAAGCGATGGTTTTTTCTTTCTGCAACCCCATTTTGCTGGGGGGGTATGAACACATGATGATTGATGAAGCATGCTATGTTGTGCCATATATGTTGTGAAAGGATGGGAAAAATATTCTTGTGCATTGTCACTACGGAGAATTTGAATAGGAACATTAAACTGAGTCTGAATTTCATTACAGAATGTAGAAAATATAGTAAATAACTCATAACGATTTTTCATTAAATAAAGCCACGTAGTTCGGGAAAAATCATCAACAAAACTAATAAAATACTGATACCCCTTAACAGAAGTAATACGGTGTGGACCCCAAACATCTGAATGCACTAATTGAAATGGACTACTCTTATCAACTCGGGGATCAAATTGGACACGGTGATGCTTCCCCAATTGACAGGACTCATACTCGAAAGTAGATAAATGACTTAAACTAGGTACTAGTAGCTTCAGATTGGCCAAGGAAGGATGACCAAGACGACAGTGGATCTCGTGAGAAGACACAGTGGAAGGACACGCTGTTGGAGTGGAAGGACACGCTGTTGGAGTTGAAGAAGTAGGCAATTCATCAAAGTAGTAAAGACCTTCGGATTCATGCCCTACGCCAATCGTGCTCCGAGTCGTCAAATCCTGAATAAGAACAAAATCAGGGAAAAAAGAAACACAAACATTAAGATCTTTAGTTAACTTCCCAACAGATATCAAATTAAAGACTGAACGAGATATAAAAAAGACAGATGATAAGGACAAAGACGGGGATAATTGGACAGTCCCTATGCCTTCAACGGGCATAGAAGAGTCATCCGCCAAAGTAACAGGAGGTAAAGAAGAGGCTTCGTTCAAGAGATGGAAAAAGGGTGGATATACCTGTGAGATGATCAGTGGCAGTAGAGTCAATTACCCAAGGATGAGTACGAGAAGTATGACAAGTAGTGCAGGTACTTTTCTGAGGTACTAGGAGTAGAAGCATGCTGAGAGGCCTGGAATTGAAGAAATTGAGAATACTCTTCACCGGAGATGGAAATCGGATCACCCGCAGCAGGAGCATGAGAAGATGGTGAAGCATCACTAGAAACAACAGCATGTGCAAATCGAGTAGGGCGACCAATGAGATCCTAACATGTCTCCTTATAATGACCGTCTTTATCACAATTGGTGCAATGAGGACGACCACCATAACCACGACCCCCATATCCACCACGATAACCACCACGGTAACCACCACGGCCACAACGAGGATTACCATTACCCCGACCAGCAGTGGGCGGTGGAGCCTGAGTAACTAAGGCGGAATGATCAGTAATAGAAGAATTAGAACATTGATCACGAGATGTACTCCGGAGAACATGCTGGTAAGTCTCAGCGAGAGAAGGCAGAGAGGCACCCCCTAGTATCTGGACCGAACAGGCTCAAAATCAGGCTTTAAGCCAGCAATAAATTTCATTACGGCCATTTGCTCCCGTTGTTCCTGCTGTTTCTGTGCATCCGTAGTAATAGGAATCACACCATTCAATTCTTCAACTAACCGTTTGAAGGAGGAAAAATACGCAGTAACTGAGAGATCACTTTGCTGCAACTGAAAATACTGAGAGGAGAGATCATACATCTGAGTGAGATCGCTGGAGAATAAGAGATGAGCATAATCCTAAATATTCTAACAGGTTCCCAAGTGACCAGGACTGGTTCTTGATCAAACCAACACAATACATGTTTTGATGAAAAGCCAGATAAAAGTGTGACGGTATCTAAATCTGATCTGTTGTAAACAATCCCTACCACGCCCTATATATGTTGTCTTTTGGTTTTAGTCCTGCCTAGCTTGAGAAATTCAAGGTTGTAAACATGAAATGGACTAGGTTAGTGATCAATAAGATTTTCCTTGCAATAGGAGTGGCTCGTTACTAGTTGCTAACTTACTAACTTACCCTGAGGATGACAGAAACTCTGTCCACCGCATCCTCGATGGTGAGTCATGACTGCCGTCTCCAAATTGTTGGATCATTTCCTTGTTAGAACATGTCATAAGAATGAGGGACATATACCATGCCAGCTATTATTTCATGAGAATGGTCGAGCATATAGAACTATTTTGATAAATTCCACACATTAGGTTTTTTGTCAAATTGCGGGTGGGGGTGAGGTAATTGCATAAGATATTAAAATTTTCGTGTAGTTAAAATTATTCTGCATCATTTTCCTGAAATTTATTTATTCATTTATTTATATATGCAATTAAGACATGAATAACAACCAATTTACATAAGCAACGCTAACCTTTGACGTGTAATCTAACTACCACTATTCTTAAATTGACTTTAAAGTTTTTTTAAATTATGTTAGAGACCCAGAATACAAAAAATTAGGACAAACTCCCCGCCGCCCCAAGGAGAATCCATGTCAGTGCGGATTCAGCTGCACATCCGATGTGGACTCTTCATCCTTTCTGAAGAATATGTGCTTCCTTGGTTAGGACTTTGGATAGGAATGTCTTTACGACCAACACGGTGGCCAATCTTCTAAGCTATTGGGTGACTACAACTTGTTGAAACTATTGGGTGACTACAACTTGTTGAAAGAGCTTAACCATTTAAACTTTGGGGACCCCTATTGCCTTCCAACTTTGTAAGGCCTAATTACTGTAAGAAAACCAAATTGGAGGTATTATGGTTTAAGCTTTCAAAAGTGTACATTTCTTTTATATCCACTATAGAAGCTTGGAAGCGTATCCAATATAGCAACTGGGAAGCATGGACACTCAAGAAAGCATGTACCCGTGTCCCATAGCATGTTGTATGCGTGTCATCATACGACACACTTAGGACGATCCTTCACATTTGTTGACAGCAAAAGCTGTTTCTAGCTTTGTGTTATTGTGTTCAGAGTCTTAAGACACGTGCAAGACACATGACGGACACACCTCGATACTTTTGACATAGTAATATTGTTGGAATTTTGAAAAAGAAAAGTCATAATTTAAAGAGGTTTGGGCCTCTTAATTATGAGAATTTTTATGGATTCTTTCATAGTTTGAGTATTTCTAAATAGGAATTAAGAGTATATATGGAAGCATAATAAAGCTTCTACAATTTAAGAACACTTGAGAGTTGCAAAAACAAAATAGGACTTCTGCAATTAGAAATAATTAGCAGTGTTCTAAAACCAAAAGACCAAATCCTAGGCACGGCTAGGCGCAATTTTCTTATATATATAAAACCAAAAGACCAAAATCTAATTTACGTTTACTAAGTCTTCTCAGTCTCATTTACACGACACGACACACACACACACACACACACACACAGAGAGAGAGAGAGAGAGAGAGAGAGAGAGAGAGAGAGAGAGAGAGAGAGAGAGAGAGAGAGAGAGAGAGAGAGAGAGAGAACTTGTTTATAATTTAAATGTGTGTTTGCATAGTGTCTGTGCAGAACTTGTTTATACATTAAATGTGTGAAATTTTTTTTTTAGTTCAAAACTTGTTTACATCAGTGTATGTGTGTGTATCAGTGGCTGTGTGTGTCTTTATATTATTAATTTTGCTTTAAAATAATTTTTCAGCCTAGGCCCCGCCTGGGTGACAACTAGGCCCCTAGGCGCTGGGCCCCCCTCCACCGCCCGATTAACGCCTAGCGAGTTTTAGAACATTGATAGTTAGGTCCTTTTGAATTTAAAGATAATTGGCAATCTTAGTTTTAATGTTGAACACGGATATGTGAGCTTTTTGTGTCCATGCTGCTGAGTTTTTTTCCTAGCATCTTAACGGAGAAAGATCTTTGTTTCAGTCTCTCTCTCCATCACTTCTTCTTGCTCTCCTATTCCTCTCACAGTAGTAAGGGGCAGTCTGTTTTGCTTACTTTTGTCAATTAAACAATTAAGCATCATATCTTCCTAGAAATGGAATGACAATTACTTGAAGCTCATTATATTTGATAAGATTAAGATTAAGAAAAAGAAAAAGAAAAAGAAAAAAAAAAAAAAAAAACCTTGTGGATGTGCGGCTTTGCCACGTCACCAACCTTGTACTGTCAGTTTTCAAGCTTGACAGTATATCTCTTATGATAATATTGTATTTGTTTATGCAGATGGCTAAGAAGAATCCGAAGGTTGAAGAGTTACTCAAGGACAAGAATATAGAGAGCAGCCTTAAGAGGGCTCATGTGACACTCGCTCACAAGAGAAGTCACGGAGTTACAGCTGTGGCTAATTATGGTTTGTTCCTCAACCGAGAGGTCCCCGTGGAGTTTCCGGCTCTATTCTTCTCGGATAATATGGCTGCATTGGAAGCTCGGATTGGCTCTGTTGATGGTGAGAAGATAAGTTCGAAAAACCAGTGGCCCCACTTAACTCTATGGACTTGTGAAGGAGTTGGGGCCAAAGAAGCTAACATGTTACCGCAATTGCTTTCAGAGGGAAAGGCTACTTGTATTGATATTAACCCACCAGCCACTATAAGTGGCGTTTTAGAATTTTTCTAAGTGTCAGTACTCTTTTCGCTTAATCCATCTGACGGCTTGGATGGAAAATGGTTTATATAGGTGGCTTGTGGTTACTAATGTAAAGAAATGCCCAGTGCAAAGGGAATAAATTTTGTCGTATCTTAGTTTTTGCTCCCGAGATTCTGGACATTTATGTGAAAATAGAGAAAGGCATGTACATTCTTCAGATACTACACGCTAAGTGTTACCTTTTATCATTTTGCTTATATTAGTTTGGCCTTCCTGGGTGCTATGGGAAGCAACTCAAGGGCAGTGCAAGATATTGCTTTAGCATCACCCTACTTTATACTGGGCAAGGTTTGCTCTACATATCCTTTTGATGACATGGACCCCTCCAAGGTCGGGCCTAAGGACCTGACTTGTAAGCCTCCGGATATTGGCAATCATTGATAGGCCACTTATATTGGTTAAAATAGAGGAGTTGAACTTATGACGTCTGGGTTTATAGTTTATAAAGCATCCACAGTGGGGTTTTTTTGTACCACAATTTAAGTTAGATATAAGTGGGAACTCCTGCAATGGTGTGAATCATAGGATAAAATTAAGTTCAGTAGGATAGTGGAACTTAATTTATCATAAGGCTAAGTTTAAGTTGTGGTACCACCAAACGGATGAGAGTTAACTGTATGGAGGGAAACGTCAAAAGGGTGACTGTTTGAGGGTAAAACGGCTGACACTTAGCCGTTTGAGAGTGAATATCACCTTTTAACTCTTCTTTTGTTTGTGTATTGTGTATATATATTGTGGGGTTGGGTTTTGGTTTTATTCTCACTTGTTCACATATGATTTTGTAATTTTTCTGAAAGAACAGGCTAAGGGTTAGCTGTTTGATCATCAAACGGTTTTTCCTTGGTTGTTTCACCAATAGTACACCACAAGGAGATGCCCAATATTGGTAACATGAAGTTGGGTAAATTTACCCTTGGTACCATGAAGTTGGGTAAATTCTCCAGGCTACAAAGTTGCAAAAAATGTCAGAAAATTGATCACATCTTTCACTAGGAAGTTCATTCGCCTTGAGTATTAGAATGCTTAAAAATTGTTGTTAAGCACAAACAACTTCAAATATATTTCAGCAAAAGTATCTCATAAAACTGGTACCATGCACAATCACAATCAGCATTTTAAGGTGACATCATAACATGATCAATCACACAAGGTTATGCTAAACTCAATTAGGCTCTGTTTGGTTGATGAATTTCGTGAGAGAAAATAAAAGGGTAAGGAAAACTAGCTCCCTCTTATTTTTCCTTGTTTTATACCTCATGCTTTAATAACATTAAAAACTAAAAAATTCGTAACATGTAATTGTACTGCTTCATGAATAAAGGGAAATGATTCACAACCTTCAAAATGTGTAATTTTATTTCTCCACTTCTTCTCTTTTCTTTTCTATTTTCCTCATCGTTTTCCTGATTAACCAACCTAAGGAAAATGTTTTTCTCAATATTTTCTTTTATTCTCCCTCACTAAATCCAAGAACCAAACAAAGCCTTAGCCCCAATTCATTTGATTCTAAATCTATAGGAGATGTACATAATCTTTCTATTTGGTTTAGGGAAAGAAATATTTGGTACAAGAGTTTATAGCGGCCGTGTAATTTTTGTTCTTTCTTATCTTCATTCTTTCTCCTTGTCAACAAAAGAAATTCTCTACGTTCCAGTTTTTGCCTCTTCTGGTTTCAGTAACTAAAAGTGTAAAACTATAAAGACGGTCTCAATGACTAGAGAATGTGAAGTACAATTAGCTTGTAATTTGACTTACAAAATGAGAAGAATGATCCGAGGAAATACGGCAGCAACAAGCATCCCATGAACGAGTCGATCTTCAAATGCAGACTCGTGATCAAAATGTTGGGAATTTAAAAAACACGAACCAAATTCTCCCAATAAACACATAGACACACATCAACAGTAATAAACAAGTACACCAAAAAAAAGATACAGATTTCTACGTGGTTCAGCAAACACGTCTACGGCCACACCCGACAGACCATTCTTTCACTATTGAGAATAAACAATCGGTACAAGAAGACACTTGGATAAAATCCCATAACCTAACCTCAATATCGTTGTACACTCACTCTCAATACCCAAAGAACCCTCACTCTCTCACCCTAGATCATGCACCCCATGAGGGGAGACCCCTCAACTTGGTACACCAAGGGCTTTTTAAATTCTTATAGAACATTCCTTTATATAGAGTTTGCAATCCATTGCTTATTGGACAAGTAATACAACTCTATCACAAAGGAAACCAAATCACAATAGGAATCTAGCCAAATCACAATCCCTAAATTAATGGGATTATCCCACATGTGATATAATCCCAACAATCACCCCCTTTATCATTTGTGGAAAAAATGTCCAACATTCTATCACACGTGACCAGCACTCCCTCTACTGGAGCACCCACAAAGTTGACCACTTTACAACAGTTTACCATTGACCGTCTTCCGTACCGGCATGCACACCCTGAATCAACTTGGTCTCAACACCTCCTGTACGTCAAACTACGGCCAATACATGTGCAGCTACGTGAGTTAATTTTACACATTAAGTTCATCTGAGAAGAGCCTCGATCCCTCTTTCTCCCCAACAGGATTTCCCCTCACCTTCGTTTGAACCGTGAAATAAACCATTCACCTACTTGCAAGAATTTTTCTATCGAGAACTTGGGAGTACAACTCTACCAACTAGACGACACAAACCATCCACACTTATCTCAGTCGGCGTGTGTGATTTTAGCAACAATATTAGATTCCTCCGCAACTTTGGGATCAATATCACACCACCTAAATAGCGAACCTGCTCCAAAAATATTTGATCAACATTCTTATGTGCAGTATCCTAACAATTACCTCTGTCGGGTGATTGTGCCTGTGTCTGCTACCGCCTTCTTGAAACTCATCAAATTATTTTCTCCAGAAGCACATACTTACCGTACTCGGAATCTAACAACCCAAAGGAAATGCCCGTATGAGTGAATGTGAGGACCTCTCCATCATACGCAACCTACCATAATTACACTAACATCAAAATTATTTTTCGGACCTAGATCCCAACCTACTGCAATATATATAGGATGTATCACCAAGAAAAATAAATTCCAATTCGTGCAGAATTTCATAAATCCACACCCACCGATGAATCTGTAGCGCCCAAAACCTTAGGAACTATCTCTGACCCAAATTCCAAGCAACATAGCTTATCCCACAACCTCCTTGAAATTCCAACCAATCATCATTCATGTTTCACTACACCTTGCCACATGGATTAATTTATGATGACAAACTTAAAAAAAAAAAATTTGAAGCCTATCATCCGCGGGACCACGACCATGACCACCGTCACCACGTTACTAACATGTGCACTTGTTCCTTTTTTTTTCTTCATCTTGTGTTATATTTTAACCATTGTGCTGCTAATCTCCACTGTCACCATGCACCTCTGTCACCATGATCTGACCACCATAGCTCTGATACCACTTGTTGGGAATTTTAAAAAATACGGAACCAAATTACACCAATAAACACACAGACACACATCAACAGTAATAAACAAGCACACCAAAGAAAAGACACACAGATTTCTACATGGTTCGGCAAACATGCCTACGTCCACACCCTACAGACCATTCTTTCACTATTGAGAATAAACAATCGGTACAAGAAGGCACTTGGATTAAATCCCATAACCCAACCTCAATACCATTGTACACCCACTCTCAATACCCAAAGAACCGTCACTTTCTCACCCTAGACCATGCACCCCATGAGGGGAGACCCCCCAACTTGGTACACCAAGGACTTCCTAAATTCTTATAGAACATCCCTTTTATATAGAGTTTGCAATCCATTACTTATTAAACAAGAAATACAACTCTATCACAAAGGAAACCAAATCACAACAGGGCCAAATCACAGTCCCTAAATTAATGGGATTATCCTACATGTGATATAATCCCAACACAAAATGCAGACGATTTGAATCTTGACTAAGCTTCGAATATTGAAGAACGTTTCGGACAGAATATACCCTAGTTTCCCTCAAACAATCTCTTGATTGTAATATATACACGGTGTTGGCGCTGATTATGTAAATAATCTCATAGGGGAAATGAAATTCAAATTATAAAAGTATTGGAATGCATCCCCAACTTTCTTAAAGGTATCATAATGATGTAGATAAAAGCTCGATATTTAGAGCCTGTTCGAATCAGCATATTTGGGACTAAGAGATTTGAGTTTGCTTTGCAAAAGCATTTTCACAGCTTTTGTGAAAATCGAATCCACTTCAAAGCGGAAAAACAGCTCAATTCAGTAGCAGCAATACCAAAGGGGTTCTTACATATGTTTAGACTAGTAAATAGTGTCTCCTACACATAAAATTCAGAAAAGCGGTTACGCAGGCTACTGAAACAAATAATCACTTTTGGAAGAAAACGTAAACCCCAAAAGTTCTAAAAGTGTTGAAATTAGAAAATATTATATTATTACTGATTCTGTTTTCTGTATTTTAGGTTATGTTGACCACCCTTCATTTCTTATTTATAAGGTGATATTTCTTTTCCTCTTTTTGGCTTTCTAGCTTTGTATATATATACAGTGAGATTAGTATAATAAAATTTATCCGTTTCCCTAAATTATTTTTGGTATCAGAGCCACAAACCCAACCCTAAGTATTCCTCCTCTCTATGCAAGAGCCCCTCCACCCTACCTCTACCTTCGTCGACCCCACCAGCCCACACCCAACCCCTGCCGCAGACCCCTGATCCTACCTCACCTGTGGCGCACCCTCCCAAGCCTCTTGGCTTGGTGCAGCAGCCACTCGTTTACTTTTCTTGCCCGTATCGGGCTTATTTGTGATGTCTTAGAGCTATCTCGTGCTCTCCGTCTTCAGTCTATGTTACCGAGTGTCCAGTTGCCCCCGTCATCATTCGCCGAGTGTCTGGCTATGATCGCTGTTACTACCGATTTCCGTCTTCTTCTGGCAAGTCTGTTCTCTTCTCTATTATTTTTTGTGTGTGATCTTATGGCATCGTGACTGATCCTACTAAGGTTGATCCTACTGTGACTGTTCTTGATCGTTCTGACTTATTTATGTCTCACTTGACACCTGCTCAACGTGTCACGAGTGTTCTGCTGAATAGAAAGAATTTCCATGCTTGGTCTAATTCTCTTCGCCTCTATCTTGGAGGCAAACAGAAGATCAGGTGGTTGCTTGGTAAGATGGTTAAACCTAATGAAACCGAAGCTGAATATTATGAATGGTTTACAGATAATTGTATTATTCTGGGGTGGATGTTTTATTCGATGGAGGAACAGATCTATAATATGTTTATGTATCACAACACTGTTCATGGTCTTTGGACTGCGTTGACTATGATGTATGCCCATGCACATTATGACTCGCGCATTTTTGAACTCTACCAGTACATCTCTCATGCCTCCCAAGCCGCCTTGGGACTCTCTATTTCTAACAATTGTGGCTACCTGCAAACTCGGTGCCAAGAGTTAGCCCAATATGAGCCTATTACTGATTTTTCTAATGATGGTGATGTTGAGGTCAAATGTCTTGACCGTCGACATACTTACTAGTTTTTGATGGGCCCAAAGCTTGAGTTTGAGGTCCTGCGCACTCAGATCCTTAATACTACACCTATGCCCTCTTTATTTGAGGCTTTTACTACTGTGGAAGGTGATGAGAGGCACCAAGGTATTTTATCTCCTCTTCCTATCACTGGGCTATCTCCCAGGTTTTTGATCAGAAGGCATTTGCTGCCCGTTTGGGCCCACGACCTACTTTTGATACTTTTCTAGGCCCTCGTCCTTCTTTTGGTGCCCTTTCGGCTATCATCCTGCTAGCTCCCATCCATTTTGTCAACACTACCAATAGCTTGGCCATACTATAGATCGCTGTTTTGATCTTCATCCGGAATTGAAATAGCCATTCTCCAGGAATAAGCATGCTGCTCGTGGGAGGGGTGGCCCTAGCAATGGTGTTGTTGTTGAGACGGTAGCTCATCCACCTGATTGTCAGCTTCAGTCTCAGATTACTCAGATCCAGTTACACTTGGGATTGGGTACTTCAGTCTCATCGTCTGGTCCTACAACTGCTCTTGCTATAAGTACCCTTACCGCTATTCATGGCAAGTTAGATCATCCCGCTTGAATTTTAGATTCTAGTGCAAATAATCACATGATTGGTGGTTGACTATTTTTACATCTTTCTTTACCGACATTGACCAATTTGTCCGTATTGCCGATGGGTCTTCCATTCTCATCCAGAGTCAGGGTGATGCTCAATTATCTCCCGACATCACCCTTACTTATATCTGCTTTGTTCCTAATTTTGCCTATAATCTCCTTTTTGTCAATCGCATTGCAAAGGATCATAATTGTGAAGTTGTATTCTTACCTGACTCGTGTTATTTGTAGGAGCTGACTTCGAGGAAGATTTTTGGCAGGGGGTATGAGCGTGATGACCTCTATTACTTTGGTGATCCACCGTCTCCACGGGAGGCCTTGTCCAGCCTGCAAGCATCTACTTTACCCGTTTTTAATAATTTTGTCTTACCAAATTCTAATAAATATGTTTTCTTTTCTCTTCAAACATTGGATTTGTGGCATGCTCGTTTAGGACATGCATACTTTCAGTATTTATGTTGGCTATATCTCCCATTAAATAAAGCTTGTAAGGATTTTAATTTTGAATGTGTTATTTGTCAATTATCCAAGCACACTCACACTTCTTATGTTCCTCATATATATACGGCACCATGTGACTTTGATCTTATTTATTATGATGTTTGGGGTCCCTCACCTGTCACCACCTTATCTCACCACCGTTATTATGTTACATTTATTGATGACTATAGGGTTTACCTAATGGAGAAAAAATTAGAAGTTTTTACTCATATTTTGTAATTTTCTTCAAATGGTTAAACCTCAATTCCATACAGTTGTACGTAATATTCGGTCTGATAATGGCAAAGAGTAAATCACAAATGAATTTAGGTTGGAACTTATTAAAGATAGGATTCTCCAACAGATTATTTGTCCCTACACCCTTGAGCAGAATGGTGTAGCTGAACGAAAAATTCATCACATTATGTATGTGGTTAGATGTCTCCTATGTGGTATTGGTGTTTCTAAGTATCTCTAGCACATGACTATTCTTACTGCTACTTATCTTATAAATCGTACTCCCAGTCGTGTTCTACATGGCAAGGCTCCTCTTTATGTTCTTAAACCTGACTGCACTCTCTTTTCTCTATTGTCCCCCGTATATTTGGGTGTACCTGCTTTGTTCAAGATAGGAGTCCTTCACGAGCTAAACTTGATGCTAAGGCTATTCGTTGTGTTTTCTTAGGGTACTCATTCATATCTAAAGGATATAGATGCTATGATCCTGTTTCTCATCACTTTTATCACTCTTTGGATGTTACCTTCTTAGAAACTGTTCCATTTTTTTACAGGTCCTACTCCTTCTCTACCAGCAGCTATTGTGGAAGATATTTCTATACTTCCTCGTCTTGTTCCTTTTATTGATCCCTTTGGTGTATCCTTGTCCACGTTCTCATGGGCCCCGCCGACTTCTTCTTCGAAATCAGGTATGTTGCCTCCTCCCGTAGTTTCTAAATATTTTCGTCCTTCTGTTTCTGATATTGCTTCTCCTCGTTATCCTACTCGCATTCATCTCCCTCCTTCTCGCTTAATTCTCTTAAGTAGTACTAACTATCTCATTTCCAAGTTTGTGTCTTATCATGGACTATCTGTGGACATGCGGCTTCGGGGGTCCACCTGTTTTGTTTTGAAATTGTTTTTTTTAAATCATGGCATGGTCTAAGAAAATAGATACAGAGTCGCCACTTGGCCTTTGGGGAACCAAGAAATTCAATTTGACTCACCCAAACGGATAAAGGGCACTGACCCTTCATAACCAAAGAACTTGGCTCGGGGTTTTGGTATGAGAGAGGAAAGAGCCTTCGCAAAGATTAAAACACCCTCAACTCGCCTCGTCTATTGACGGGCTTCAATTAGCATCCAAATAATCATCTTACACTATGTTTGGTTCTACAATTAATACTATATAAGTAGATTACATCACGCAAGAAACTTGAAATGGAAAATTAAAAGATAAGATATCATTCATAAGATCTAAGCCAAATATCACACACTGCAAAGGTGAAATATCATACAAACAAACTTAGGAAAAATGTCTAATCACATATCAAGTAATCAAGTTTTCCTAATCTAAGGAGGACATGAATTGTTCTTGAAACAAATAATCAAAGAAAACAAAAATGTGCTTAGCAAGGTAGAATGTATGCATGTTGATTCTTGAGAAAAGAAGACCTCTCAATCCCCGGGACGAGTGAAAAAGGAAGATTTGATCGAGGAGAAGCATGAATGAGTGATCAACCTCATTCCTTGTAATCCTTTTGGATTAGGAGTCACCAAAACCCCAAATCTTGCATGGATACAATGTATGGTCCTAAAATGTGCAATGTAGTAGTGTGTTTGTGTTCATGGGTTTTCTAAAGTGATTTGAAACTATAGAACATGAATGAATGGATGAAGAATGTTATTATAGGATATGTATAAAAGTGGTATGAACAACTTCCTAAGACATGAACTAATTTAGAATGCATGTGAACATCTAATTAAAGAATGAAAGTCAACACATGGTTGCTGTGAATAGTGGAAAAATGTTTATAACATCTTGCAGAAATGGAAAAGTGAGGTTATAAGCACTTTAAATTCATGAAATGTTATGGAGATAATTCGTACTGAGTCTATAACACAGGAAAAATCCAAACGAGGATTGAAGTTATATATTGAGAGAAATCATATAAACAAGAGAGGTTACTCACAAGCAGAATCCGTACTGTCGATTGAAATGTAGAAAAATCTTTACAAATGAAAAAAACACATTTGATGACTCATAATACACAGAAAGTTCTCTAATACACTGAAGTTTAAGGAAAAATGAGTTTGGATCACTTATAGTGGAAAAGTGTTTTGGAAAATAAGTTGAAAGTCAACAAAAGTTGATGTGACAGAAAAACAGAATTTTTGGAAGGAATGTTTGAGTAAAAAAGGAAGCCTTCAAAGTGTTTTAAAATCAAAACCAAAAATCACGGGTGTTCTCTAATGAGTTAGAAATACTTTACAAATGATAACACAATCATCCATTGAGTATTAAACCCATAATGATTTTCAATTGGGGTTTTGAAAGTGTATTTCCAACATTTAAATGGAGATTACAACCACTTAGGAAGTCATCTCCAAACTCATATCAAGAACTTCCCAAGATATTTACAAAACATGGTTTTATTTGGGAAATACTTCAAGAATACATGAGAATGTATTGAAGTTACAACACCATCTATCAAACATGTTTTTTTAGGTCAAGAGCCATTATCCATAAGGATACACTCCCTCAAATACCATGTCATCATCTAGATGATGATAGACAAGTAAGTAATCAAAGAAATCAAAAGAAGAAATGAGGTTGAGGGAGAGATGATGCAAATGACTAAGAAATCAAAATAGAAATGAGATGATGGATAGAATATGCAAATGAAAAGGAACCAAAATAGAAATGGAGGTTGAGAAGAGATTATGCTAGAATGAAAAGAAATCAAAATAGAAATGGGGTAGAGAAGGGGAAATGCAAGTATGATAAAGAAAAATAAAAATAAAAATAGAAATGGAATTACGAAAGAAAAACAAGTATATAGTCAATGGTGGAACCACAAGCATTCAACCTCTCATATATATATATATATATGTGTGTATGTGGGTATAGATTGCTCTCTAACTTCTAAGAACTCATTGTAACGGTGAAACTAGGGGTGTGTTTCGGTCGGAAGGCCCGGAACGGAACGGAAATCACTATTTCGGAAAAAAATTCTGAAATTTTCAGAATTCCAAAATCCGTTCTGATTCCGATTCTGATTCCAAAAATTCGGAATTTACAAAATCTATTCCGACTTCGATTTTTCAAAATTTTCGAATATTTTCGGAATTGGAATTTTTTGGAATATTTTTGGAATTTTCGGAATCAGAATTTTTCGGAATAGTTTCGAAACATTTTTAGAACATTTTTAGAATAATTTTTGAATAAGCGAGAGAGAGAGAGAGAGTAGTGAGCAGCAGCGACGGTGATGAGGAGGACTGGAGGAGCAGCAACATCGCACTATGAGTTTCTGACAGATTGAAACCCTAGACTTTTAGAGAATGAGACTGAATGAGTGGTCTCCTTTCTAAAACCCTAGACTTTTGTAACGTTGGTAATTTTTTTTTATTGTAGTACAAATCTCTTGACAAATTATACTAAGTCCCCTACCCCCATGTAATTGTGATATAATATATTTATATGTATATAATATATATATATATATATATAAGTCAAAAATAATTTGGAATTAATTCGAAATAATTTCGAAACTTTTGGAACGAAATTTCAGAATTTTTGGAATTTTAAAAATGATTCCGATTCCGTTCCAATTTTTTGAAAATTTTCAAAATTCGGAAATTATTTTTAGTAGCCAAAATCGGATTCTTTCAGATCGGAATCGGAATTTTTGTTCCAAATTGCACCCCTAGGTGAAAAAGATTGAAGTAGTTGTAGAAATAAAATAAAAACTCACAATTTTTTGATTGGAAGTATGAAAAACCTATCTTTTCTTCTCTTTTTCTCTCTTCTTCTCTATTTCTTTCTCTAAGCTTCAACTAAACACTTCAAGTCCTCTCAAAATGAAAGTCAAAGGGTCGCTTTTATAAGCCAACTTGGGAAGAGAAATAGAGTTTTAAAAAGTCTCTAATTGGTCCAGAAAGTTCAGAATATCAAAACTATGTCGTTTCATTTATTGGAAATTTAAATTAGAACCAAAAAATTAAACAAAATTTACAAAAAGTAAAAATTCACTCAGAGTGCCGCCGCGTCACTCGGCCACTGCCGTCGCGGCAGTTAATCCCCAGGTTGACCAGATTTTGTGTTTAGGCTGCCGGAACTCCCAAAATTTGCGAAACGACCCTATTTCTTCCAAAATTCAGAGAAAATTCATACGAACTCCAAATTGAGCTTGTGATATATCGTTGGAAAGATATTGAGGTCTACTTTCCATAAAAAAAAAAATAGTTTGAAGTTAGGGTCACTTTGGAAAGTTTTGCAGTATTCGCGATAAAGCTGATTTGATCGCATTTTTCACCTTTGAAAATTCATAATAAATTCAATTTAAGTCTAGTAATTATGTGCGATATATCGTTGGAAAGCTATTGACCTCTAGTATTTGATAAAAATATTTCAACATAGCAAAGGTGACTTTGACTTTTGGTCAAACTTGCGGTCAAATCAGTCAAACAGTGCATTTCCAAGAAATTCCAAGAAATTCTACGAGCCTCCGTAGACTAACAGGGGATTTAGAATGATTTCGGAGCTTTCGGGTGATTTCAGAAAATTTTGGTCAAACCGATCAAACGGGAACTTCCGGGAGCCTCCGGGAGTTGATGCTTTCAAACGTTTCTCTTTTAAAATACTTTTCTATTTATTTTGAATGAAATCGAACGATTCTGAGCTTCAGGGCCAATTTGGAGAGTTTTGGGATTTCAAGGGCATTTTGGTCATTTTTGCCAAATCTTGAGTTTCTCGAGAGTTAGAGGCCATCTCTAGAGATCCGATCTTTCTAATCATTGAGGTTTGGCATGCTTGTGGCCTCCTAAATCTGTTAGCCGACCAAATGGAGTGTCTACACTATCCAAATCTTTTCATTCATTTGTTAGTGCAGTTGATTCTGTTTTTATTCCTCGCTCGATTCATGAGGCTCTCCATAATCCTAAGTGGTGGCTGCTATGAAAGTGGAAATGGGTGCTCTACAGGGAAGTGAGACTTGGGATCTTGTTACTTTTCCTCCTGGTGAGCGTACAGTTGGCTGTAAAATGGGTTTTTAGTATTAAATATTTGGCGGATGGCATTATTGATAGGTACAAAGCCCGTCTGGTTGCTAAGGGCTTTACTCAAGTTCCTGATAAGGATTTTGGCGCTACGTTTGCTCCTGTAGCTAAGTTAACTACGACCCGACTTCTAGTTTCACTTGTTGCATCCTACTCTTGGCCTTTTCATCAGCTGGATGTCAAGAATGTCTTCCTTAATGGTGATCTATCTGAAACTATTTATATAGATCATCCGCCTGGTTTTTGGACTCAGGGAGAGTATTCGGGGAAAGTGTGTCGCCTTAAAAAATCTCTCTATTGCCTGAAATAGTCTCCTCATGCTAAATTTATCCATTTCAGACTTTTCAGTGATGTGGTATTTACTATGGGTTTTATTCGGTGCCACTCAGATCATACTTGTTTTCTTCATCGCAACTCTCAAGGGAAGTGTATTATTATCTCAGTACATGTCAATGATATTATTATTACAGGTGACGATGGATAAGGTATTGCTCAAGTAAAGCGTGATCTCGGGGTGTCATTAAAGCATGATCTCGGGGTGTCATTAAAGCATGATCTCGGGGTATCATTTGATATTAAACATTTGGGTCCTCTGAGATATTTCCTTGGTATTCAAGTAGTTTTCTCATACCAAGGTATTTCCTTATCCCAATGAAAGTATGCTCTGGATCTCCTTCAGGATACTGTTATGCTTGAGTGTAGACCTGCCGCTTCTCCTATGGATCCAAACCTAAAGTTATCTATTGAGTTGGGGGAGTTATTACCTGATCCCTCGGTATATCATCGTCTTGTGAGTCGTCTCATCTATTTGACGAACACAAGACCGGATGTGACATTTGCTGTTAGTGTTGTGAGTTAGTTTATGCACCCACCTCGAACATCTCATTTGGATGTTGTGTATCATAGTTTTCGATATCTTAAGACCTGTGGATATCGTAGGCTAGTCATGTTTTAACTTTTTTAAATTCAAATATGAGTCACCACTTAATTTTGAGGAAAAAATTAAGAAACTATTTTAAAAGCAAACTGATCTTTTGAAAATTAGAGATTTCTAGGTCCGATGATTATGGAATGAGAGGAGAAGGAGCCTAGTGGACTAAAGCACCCCCTCTCACCCTATCTTGTGATAGGCCTCTACTCAACATTATTTTAATCAAATTAATAATCAAAGCATGTCTTCAACTAATACATAGATGTAAGTATGCATTCCAAAAGCATGTTGAAAGGGGTGTAAGATTGCCAACGATAAAAGGCATACAAAACCATGTAGTTCACGTAGCAAGCAAAATAATATGCAATAAGGATCAAATGAACTTACCCGGGATCCAGCTGCAAAAGGAAACGTGCAGTGAACACAAATAAATAGAAAATCTAGAAAAAGATCGAGTCTCTAACATATATATATATTTATATACTCATAAGGCAAACCCTAATCTAAGGTGTCACGTATGAAGTCGAAAATCAATAAAATCAAATAAAACAAAGATAAAGGGTGGTTCAAGAAGTCATACCTTAATAGCGCTACAAAACAAAAGTTAGTCCACATGCTTTGAACACAATATAACATCAAATCCTAAATATTATACCCAATTTTAGCCTAAATGTAACAAAAATGGAGAAAGTTGGCAAAATCATGAATTCTTTCCAATTTGTTGAAACCACGACATCCCTATAGATATACAAGTCTCAACTAGGAGCCAATGTAATGTCCATATAGAGATGATGTAATCTCAACATGATTAAAAGGAATCCATGACTAAGCTCAATCAATTATGGCTTATCACAATACAAGACAATGTCTTAAATTACAAGAATCAATATACATGTGATGATAATGAATGCATGAACACGAACAAGCTAAGAATCATTCATTGATTTGGATCATTTAGCCTCTGGATTTAAGTTAATTAACCTTGTTCAAAACATAGTTTAAGTCTTAGGTCATAGAAAAATCATTTAGATCATCATTTACAAGGTTTATCAAATCTATCACAGAATTTCAGGAGTTACAGAGAAGGAATCGGATATTAAAAAATAAGAAACTCATGGTTCCCATAGCTTGATCTTAATGATATTTGGACACAAGGTGCCTCTTTGAGTCTAGTGTCTAACCAAAAAAGAAAATTAAAAATCAAACGCTCAGATCTCTGGGAATTAGACCATAACCAGACACTACTCAAAATTTGTAAACTCTCTGTCCAGAGATCTTGTGTGATTTTCTAGAAATTTGTAAACGAATCAAAATCTCTTTAATCTTTTTAGGGGATCTTAACACATTTAACTTCATGGAAAAAAATTATTTGAAGTTCAAAATGCTCGTTTAAGACTCTGATCTAATCAATTTAAAACTGACTTACTGTTTTGGAATTTTGGACAGAAAGTAATTGGGTTGCAAAACCTATGACCAAGCCATGTTAACCATAAAATCTCATCAAAACAAAAATTGCAGTGCTATATCTATGAGTTAAGAACAAATTCCAATTAGTCTCATCCAAATTCAATGGATCATGATTTAATTAAAAAAAATCTTTGATCACAGATTGTCATTGGAATCACTGCACCATTGTTGAATTGTTATCTCTTATTTAAACTCATCTTGGCCCAAAATTCTAGAGAGAACTTGGACCAAGTATTGGATATTACCATTCAAGGTAATTAAACAAATATTGAAGACTTTCATGAATTCACCCTGAAAGAAACCTCCATGGAGGCCTCTTAGAATTTCACTCAAGTTCATGAACACTCTCAAACACTTAGACTTATTTGGATCTAACTATTAAACCATGACAATTGGTTTGTTCTAGATCCAATTCCTCTCTCAAATGGATGGTCCTTGAGGAATTGAGATTTATTTTGCTTGATTCTCCTCCCAAATCAATGATCCTGGGAGATTAAAGATACTAGACCTTCATAGGTTTCAATAAAATATGAAGAACATTCTATGAAACCTTCAAATCAATAGACCCGAGTCATGAATACAAGACTTGAATCTACTAATTAACCCTAAATATAGCCAAAATCAACCTTAGCCTTCATGTAAATTATTACTTTACAGAAGATTAAGACACCAAACTCAAGGAACTCAAATAAGATATTGAAAATCTCATTGACTCTCAAAAGAAGATCATGAACAAAAGGAGAAGAGTATGAACAAAGAGAGATAGAATTCAAACTAAATTGATGATCCAAAGCATGTTTTATTTTAAGAAGCTTATTTCAAAACTCAATCCATGATCAACTAGATCCAAATCAACAAATAAATGAGAATTCAATCACAATTCAAGTGGTGTGTGATGAAATGAGGTGGGAAAAGACTTTTTGAAAATTGTGTAAAAGATCCTAGAATTCTATGAATTATGATTAAATTTAGACTAAAAACTAATTAGGATTACAGGATTACCTCCAAATATCCTCAGATTATTCTTGTTCTAATGAAAATCTTCAAGGTTCTTCAAGTCTTCTTCAAGCTTTCAATGGTTTCTTCTTCAATTCTCTCTTGATTATCTCTCTAAAATCTCTCAATTGTATCTTTTATATAACCAAATTGTTCTCTCTCTCTCTCTCTATATATATATATATAATGGAGATAAACATCTTCTTATATAGACTAATCTTGAGAGGTTAATTTAGTAAATTCAGGGTAAAAACCCGTGTGCAATGACATCTTTGTTTGTTCAATACGTATTTAAAAAAAATAAACTGTTACAGCTGAGTTGTCCGTGACACTCAGTGAGTGTCGGTCCAGCACTCAGGGACTGCCAGCGCGGCACTCAGCGAGTGCTGCCGGCTTCACCGTGTGCCGCCTCATCCTCTTTATTTATATATATAGAGATTTTATTTATATTTTTTGTTTTCTTTTCTTTCAAATTCTCTTTAAACAAACTTCATTTTTCTTAAAAGAAACATATGTACGTATAATTATTTATATTTTGAAGATACACACACGCATATTTTTGTCAATCTTTTTTGAGATCGAAGATCTTTCTGAAGAGCTTGAATCAGCTTAAAAGACTTCAAATTCTGCCAGACATTGTCGTCATCGGCTTCGGAGGTAATCATCCCTTAAATTTAACGGTTGGTCAAAATTGGGGTGTCTATAGTTTTCCCCTCTTCGACAGAGCTTTGTGGAGCAACGCGTGTCACAAGTAAATGTCGAAGCGTATGCGAAGACAAGCCTTTGACCAACAGTCGAAATTAGGTAAAACAAAAATGCATGGCAGAAAACAGGTGCAAAGATAGTCAATACTAGTCATGCTCGACAGTGAGCTGCCTACGTATCTCAACGGGAATTAGACCAGTACATAGTTTGGGCAAGGGACAACATACAAGCACAACAATCATACAGATGAATGCACCTATCTTATCGTGATACACGTGCTCATGCAATGCTTTTTTAAATGCTATTAATCTTCTGTCTTCTGTAGGACTAAGGAATGGTACTTTGATGTGGTAGATTTCCCCGGACAGCACAGATCTCTCCTCTGATAACCATCTTCATACATTGGCAGTGAGACAAAGAGACGAATCTTTGATCATGAAGCCAAGGTCGTTCTAAGATAATATTGTAAGGCGAGTTGGCCCTTACAATCAAGAACTCGGTGAGTCGAATGGATTGTTGCCTCCTTGAGCTGAACACGGCTGTAGACACCTATGAATACTCGCAAGCTAGCCACATTTTCTTTAAAACTTTTTCAAGTTTCAAATGTTGGGTTTGTGCCCTCAAACCATTACTTTATGTATGAGACATTGACATTTTAATATATGGATATCAGCTTTACATTTCATTATGTATGTTTCTTTCATGAGATGATTGTTAATCCTTAAGTGTCATAGTAAGTAATTCGTGTGTGTATGAAATACATACAAGTGGGATACGAATTACTATTCTTTGATACTTAGAACTTGTCACAGTGGATGATGAGACTGGATATCTCATCAGGTTTACACTGTAGCATGATTGACTACCATTGGATGGAGTGGTGAATCTCAATCACTAGAGTGTAACTCTCAATTAATATGCTAGTGCTTATAGTGCATTGACGGACTTGAGCTTTCTTATTGACACTCAAGACTGTCAAACAGTCAATTGGAACTCATAACTTGTATAAGGTACGTGTTCTCAATCTTGAGACGATTATGAACACAGACTATGGATATGACTGCTTTGACTTACCAATCAGTGAGGTCTATAAAAGATCAACACCTGGGTATCTTGGGTATGTCATGTTCATAGGATTGTGAACATATATTGTCAAGACAGAATCTACCCTCTGTTTTAGAGTAAGCATTCCCTTGAGAATGTCACCAAGTTGGTTACTGAGTACTGCAGTCTTGTTGATAAGAGTTATCAACATGTTTGGTAATCATGAGAGGTGAATGGGACTCAAGGAATTCATGAAGTAATCATGATTCAGGTTGACAGTGACCGTTTATCCGACTACTGGAATATGATTGCGAATGCTGACGGTACAGGGACATTAGTACAACATACAAGTCTAGTTATTGCTTCGGGTATGTTCTTTTGCGTTGGAGTTCAGTTATCGTTTTATAGTGGAGTAAACGTTAACTGATCAGTCGATTAATTTGCTGATCAAAGAGTTTGGTCATGGGAATTAATCAACTGATCTGAGCTAACAATAAAGAGCCTAGGAGGTCCCACTCTTAGCTCTACCAGGATACTTGGAAAGATACTTGAGGAAGCTATCAAGACAGGTTTGATCGATTGAAGCTAGTTCGACCGATCGAAGTCATGGCAGGGTCGATCGATCGAGGATGGTTCGATCGATCGAATGTTCGATCAATCGAAGTCCTTCGATCGATTGAAGGTTAGGTCAATTCTGGGAATCTATAAATAGGGCAGCTGCGTTCTGAAAAAGAAGTTCGTCATTTTAGAACGTCAGAAGCTGCAGAAACTATTTTAGAGCTCCAAACCTTCTTCTTCCTCTCTATTAGAGATCCCACCATCTCTAGTCTCTCCGGGAAGCATCCGCAGGAGACATAAGGGTGAAGACAACTTAATGGAGGCTGCTGCATCACCAAGGAAGAAGAAGAAAATCAGAATTGGGTTCAAGACACTAAGGTATAACTCTTATCCCCTCTTGTGCGCATCTATGGAATTAACGAGTAGTAGATCCTGGGCTACCATTAAGTTTTTATAACTTGACTTTTTCGCTGCGCGTTTAAACTTTTAATTTAAACCGGTTTTTCCATCAATTGGTATCAGAGCCACGCTCGTTTGGATCTATAGATGCGTTTTTGGAACACTATTTTGATTTGCATGTTGATTTTAGGACTGTTTTCGAAATTGCATCGTCACAGATCTGTTTTTGCAGTGTTATCGCAGCAGTATAAAAATCTGTGATTGCATTGGATGCATGTTGGATTCGATCGATCGAAGTACGTTCAATCGATCAAAGTTGCTCTGAGCTCAAGCGATCAAACAGGTTTTGATCGATCGAACATTGGATATGTTCGATCGATCGAATGGCATTCGATCGATCGAGACAGATTCTCTGTCAGGTTGTTCTTTTCACAGTTTTAAATGTTTTAAAAATTATATGTTTTAATTTCAAATTATTCTGTAAAAAATTTTCAAATCATTCTGTGAAATAGAAAGTTCAAGCGATTGAACATTGTTCAATCGATCGAAGGTTCGAGCGATCGAACGGTCTTCGATTGATCAAATTGTGACAGTGAAGTTAGATGCTGTTTTAAGTCCTAATTCAGTATATAAAGAGTTTATGTACTGTGTGAATCAATTAGCGGTTCCAATTGTTATATATATGCATGTACGACTAACCCTTTTGCAGCAATTTAGTCCGCTATCTCTCATGGCACCAAGATCTATTTAAATTTTGGTATTTGAATGTTTTGAGATTGGTGCATGTTTATTTCATTGGTTTGGTTTAAGGCATATGTAAAGGGCGCTGTGACTTCAATCCTACGAAAAGGAAAGTCGCACCGGTTTCCCTAGCCTTTTATATTATAGTTATTTTCTATTTCTAGATAAATTGTAAGCTTCGAAAGAAGCATATGTTCAATGTAATAGAATTAGAAAATCCATGAAGATGGAGCAAGGAGCCGTTGTCCATGAAGATGGAGCTGGAGGCGATCAAACCAAGAAGAGGTGGTTCTATGGAGATAGAGCCATAGGAGATAGAGGCATCGTTTGGATGTCTTTATTTTCAATTTTAGTTTTTTGTTTTATGTGCTTGTCTGTGATTGGCATTTAATTATATTGTTACTACTTGCATAGACGTAAAACAAGTTTTCTAAAATAAAGTTCAAAAACCGTTTCAATGCATTAGTAAACATTGGATGTTTATGGGTAATGTATGGAAACAATTTTTCCAAAAGCAAAATCCTTAATTTTTAACCTAGTAAGAGAGGGTTTTATTCATAAACACCCACGATCTTCCATTAACGGTTCACTGTAAGATGGGTAGTGCATTCTGTGTCACCTCGCCAGGGGTGATCATTCCATACGGAGGGTACGCTACTCATTGGTTACTAGATGTGAACTTCCTTTGATAGGATCAATCAGACGTGTTAGAGGGTGACCACCACACGGAAGCGCTACTTGAGACGGTTGTAATTGGATCCTAGTTAATGGTACACACTAGCTAAGCTATGGATAAGGGATTCCATACGGGGCATTATTCAGAAACTTAGAGATCAAAAGGGATCGGGAGTCATAGCTTGTTTTTGCAAGAGTTGCATAGCGGATAAGTCATGATTAATCGAAAGATCGAATATTGACCACCACACGGAGGCTTTATTCTTTCGTTTTGATATTCCGGCGACTTTGTTTTAAATAAGAGTTTTTAAAGGATTCTTTTATTTCAAACTGTCAAATTCTGATATCTATATTTATTTTGTTTGATTGATTTTCAGTAATCATAATGTCTGGATCTGCATTTAGTCCACTTGCCACCATACTCACTCAAAACAAGTTAACTGGAAATAACTACACTAAATGGAAATGAAACATTGACATCGTATTAACTGCGGAGGATCACATATATGTCCTCAACACCCCATGCCCCGAAGAACCTGCGGCAAACGCTTCGACAACTGCCAGACGCGAGTTCGATAAATGGAAGAAATCGAATGGAATGGCTCATTGCTACATTCTGGCCTCAATAGCTGGTGTGTTGCAACACCAACTCCAGTCGAACAATTTCGCCAGTGACATTATCGAATCCCTGAAGAAGATGTTTGGGGAGCATGGCAGGCCTGCTAGACAGGTAGCGATGCAGAAGATAATGAGTGCTAAGATGTCGGAAGGGACTCCAATCAAAGAACATGTTTTAAAAATGATTGGTTATTTGAATGAGCTGGAGACTCTAGGTGCCAACATCGATGCACAGACCCAAGTTGATATGATCCTCAACACGCTGTCACCGTCATTCGCTCAATTTAAACTAAACTATAATATGAATAAAATGGATTTTTCAATGAGCGAATTAATGAGTTCTTTACTGGTAGCGGAAGGGGTGATCAAACCTGGGGTCAACGTTCTGAACGTTGAGAAAAGCCCTTCCGCTTCCCGATCTATGCCGAAAAGAGAGAAGGGGAGAAGAAAGCTGGCACTGGTGGTTCAAGTGTTGGACCGGTTCCTAAGATTGCAAAATCTAAGGGAAAAGGTAAGGACAAAGGGAAGGTGGGTGGCCAAGGCAAAGGAAAGTGTTTCCAATGCGGTGAGAAGGGCCACTGGAAGAGGAACTATCCAGAATTCTTAGCTACAAGAGTTCAAGGTATGATTGAGTCACATGTGATTGAAGTAAGTTTTATTACGGATACTTCAAACACTTGGTGCATTGATTTTGGTGCGACTAACCATATCTGTAATTCGTTGCAGAGGTTCAGATCAACCAGGAAATGCAGTGATGGGAAAATCGTGCTGACTCTGGGTTCTAGCGCAACCGTTTCTTCGGTTGCTATAGGAGTAGTAGTTTTAGAGTTTTTGGACAATAAGGCAATAGTTTTATCAGATGTTCTTTACGTCCCTTTGATGAAACGTAATTTAATTTCAGTTTCAAATTTATCGAATAATGGTTATTCTTTTTATTTTGAAACAGAAGTTGTTATTAAAACAAATAGTTTTTTTATATGTTCTGGTGTTAAAACTAATGGCTTGTATGTGATTACGTCCAATATCTCTAAAGACTCTTGTATAGAACTTAATAACTCAATGGTAATTGTACCATCTAAAAGAAAGGAACCTTCCACTAATCCAACAAGGCTTTGGCACATGAGGCTTGGCCATATCAATCTAAATAGGATTGGCAGACTAGTCAAAGAAGGGGTCTTAGGCGATTTGGTTCTCGAACCAATGGAAGTCTGCGAATCTTTTTAGAGGGTAAGATGACCAAAAGGCCCTTTCCTGCAAAGGGCAATAGAACCAATGCATTGTTGGAATTAGTTCATACTGATGTGTGTGGACCAATAAATATTAGAGCATGGGGTGGTTATGAGTATTTCATAACATTTACTGATGACCACTCTAGGTATGGATATGTGTACCTAATGCAGCATAAGTCTGAAACCTTTGAAAAGTTCAAAGAGTTTAGGGCTGAAGTGGAGAAGCAATTGGGCACACATATCAAGGCCATTCGATCTGATCGAGGTGGCGAGTACCTCTCTAATGAGTTTATTGATCACCTCGTACAGAATAGGATTCTGTCACAGTTGACTGCACCTGGTACGCCTCAGCAAAACGGTGTAGCGGAGAGAAGGAATCGGACTCTTTTAGACATGACTAGGTCGATGATGAGTTATTCTGAGTTACCATTATTCCTTTGAGGTTATGCTTTGGAAACCGCTGCATACATACTAAATCTAGTACCAAGCAAATCTGTTCCCAGGACACCACGAGAGATGTGGATCGGGCGCAAGCCTTCTTTGCAACATCTCCGGATATGGGGGTGTCCGACACATGTGCTGAAAGGAAAGATGAGCAAGTTGGATTCTAGATCAGAAGTGTGTTACTTCGTAGGGTATCCAAAGGGCACTTATGGATGGTATTTTCATGATCCAAGAGAACAGAAAGTGTTTGTTAGTACAAATGCTGTTTTCTTGGAAAATGATTATACCATGAACCATAAATCTAAGGGAAGGATAGACCTTAGAGAGATAGAAGGAGAGCCTTCAGTCTAACCCGCAGTTAATAACGATGTAAATCAAGAAAATACCATTTCTTCACTTATTTCTGTACCAGTACCTCGTCGTAGTGGGAGGATTATCAGTCAGCCTAACAGATACATGTTCTTAGGAGACGTTTTTGAAGCTATCTCCATAGAATCTGAATCTGATCCTGCCACATATGAAGAGGCAATGGCTGATGTTGATTCAGTTCATTGGGTTAAAGCTATGAAAGCTGAATTGGAATCTATGGATTCTAATCAGGTCTGGGATCTTGTAGAACTTCCAGCCAATATTAAACCCATTGGTTGCAAGTGGGTCTATAAGAGGAAAAGAGGATCTGATGGAAAGGTTGAGACATTTAAGGCTAGGCTTGTAGCGAAAGGTTATACTCAGAGGGAGGGCATTGACTATGAGGAAACCTTCTCGCTTGTAGCCATGCTCAAGTCCATCAGAATACTCTTATCCATTGCTGCATGCCTAGATTATGAGATCTGGCAGATGGACGTCAAGACTGCATTCTTGAATGGCAATCTTGAGGAGGACATCTATATGCAACAACCAGAAGGGTTCATAGCTGGTCGGAAAGGTAACTTGGTATACAAGTTGCAAAAGTCCATTTATGGACTTAAGCAGGCATCTAGGAGTTGGAACATCCGATTTGACCAAGCGGTCAAGTCGTTTGGTTTCATACAAAATCTGGATGAACCTTGTGTACACAAGAAGTGTGAAGGAAAAGTGGTGGCTTTTCTTGTGCTTTACGTTGACGACATTCTACTCATTGGAAATGATGTAGCGACATTATCAACGGTCAAGGTTTGTCTAGCTAGTACTTTCGATATGAAGGATCTAGGAGAGGCGAGCTATATTCTTGGGATAAAGCTCTTTCGGGATCGCAAGCGAAAGATAATGGGATTATCTCAAGCTGGTTATATCGATAAGGTGTTAACTAGGTTTTCAATGGATAATTCGAAAAAATGTTTGTTACCTTTCAGGCATGGTTTAGCGTTCTCCAAGGACCAGTGTCCAAAGACACAGGAGGAGAGGAATCGTATGACAGGAATTCCCTATGCTTCGGAGGTGAGAAGTCTCATGTATGCGATGCTATGCACTAGACCAGATAGCTGCTTTTCCGTTGGCATGGTTAGTAGATATCAGTCAAATCCAGGTCCAGAG
This sequence comes from Hydrangea macrophylla, assembly GCA_033977485.1. Taxonomy (NCBI): domain Eukaryota; kingdom Viridiplantae; phylum Streptophyta; class Magnoliopsida; order Cornales; family Hydrangeaceae; genus Hydrangea; species Hydrangea macrophylla. The sequence goes on from CM066986.1 coordinate 26,710,842, forward strand.
CACTGGACAGCCGTCAAGCACATTCTTAAGTACTTGAGAAGAACTAAAGATTACATGCTTATGTACGGTGGTAGTGAGTTAATTCCAGTGATTAGGATTTTGAGAAGAGAAATGAAGGGATACACTGACTCGGACTTTATGTCAGATAAGGATTCGAGGAAGTCAACGTCCGTTCATCTCTTTACCTTGAGAGATGGTACTGTTAGTTGGAGAAGCATGAAGCAGAAATGTATTGCAGACTCAACTACAGAAGCTGAGTATGTGGCTGTTTGCGAAGCCGCAAAGGAAGCTGTTTGGCTCAAGAAGTTCCTTATAGAACTCGAGGTGGTACATGCGTCGCTATCACCTATTACGCTTTATTGTGATAATAGTGGGGCAGTGACTCAGTCCAAGGAGCCAAGGAACCATGGAAAGGGAAAGCACGTAGAACGAAAATATCATCTTATACGAGAAATTGTTCAACGTGGAGATGTGACTGTCACCAAGATTGCCACTGCTGACAATCTTGCTAATCCGTTTACAAAGGCCTTACCACAGAAGGTTTTTGATCGTCATCTAGATAGTCTAGGTCTCAGATGTAATCCTATATGGTTGTGAGTGCAAGTGGGAGTTTGTTGGGTTTGTGTCCTCAAACCATTATTTTATGTATGAGACATTGACATTTTAATATATGGATATCAGCTTTACATTTCATTATGTATGTTTCTTTCATGAGATGATTGTTAATCCTTAAGTGTCATAGTAAGTAATTCGTGTGTGTATGAGATACATACAAGTGAGATACGAATTACTATTCTTTGATACTTAGAACTTGTCACAGTGGATGATGAGACTGGATATCTCATCAGGTTTACACTGTAGCATGATTGACTACCATTGGATGAAGTGATGAATCTCAATCACTAGAGTGTAACTCTCAGTTAATATGCTAGTGCTTATAGTGCATTGACGGACCTGAGCTTTCTTATTAACACTCAAGACTGTCAAAAAGTCAATAGGAACTCATAACTTGTATAAGGTACGTGTTCTCAATCTTGAGACGATTATGAACACAGACTATGGATATGACTGCTTTGACTTACCAATCAGTGAGGTCTATAAAAGATCAACACCTGGGTATTTTGGGTATGTCATGTTCATAGGGTTGTAAACATATATTGTCAAGACAGAATCTACCCTCTGTTTTAGAGTAAGCATTCCCTTGAGAATGTCACCAAGTTGGTTACTGAGTACTGCAGTCTTGTTGATAAGAGTTATCAACATGTTTGGTAATCATAAGAGGTGAATGGGACTCAAGGAATTCAAGAAGTAATCATGATTCAGGTTGACAGTGACCGTTTAACCGACTACCTGAATATGATTGCGAATGCTGACGGTACAGGGACATTAGTACAACATACAAGTCTAGTTATCGCGTCGGGTATGTTCTTTTGCGTTGGAGTTCAGTTATCGTTTTCTAGTGGAGTAAACGTTAACTGATCAGTCGATTAATTTGCTGATCAAAGAGTTTGGTCATTGGAATTAATCAACTGATCTGAGCTAACAATAAAGAGCCTAGGAGGTCCCACTCTTAGCTCCGCCAGGATACTTGGAAAGACACTTGAGGAAGCTGTCAAGACAGGTTCGATCGATTGAAGCTAGTTCGATCGATCGAAGTCATGGCAGGTTCAATCGATCGAGGATGGTTCGATCGATCGAAGTCCTTCGATCGATTGAAGGTTAGGTCGGTTCTGGGAATCTATAAACAGGGCAGCTGCGTTCTGGAAAAGAAGTTCGTCATTTTAGAACGTCAGAAGCTGCAGAAACTATTTTAGAGCTCCAAACCTTCTTCTTCCTCTCTATTAGAAATCCCACCATCTCTAGTCTCTCCGGGAAGCAACCGCAGGAGACATAAGGGTGAAGACAACCTAGTGAAGGCTGCTGCATCACCAAGGAAGAAGAAGAAAATTAGAATTGGGTTCAAGACACTAAGGTATAACTCTTGTCCCCTCTTGTGCGCATCTATGGAATTAACGAGTAGTAGATCCTGGGCTACCATTAAGTTTTTATAACTTGATTTTTCTGCTGCGCGTTTAAACTTTTAATTTAAACCGATTTTTCCATCATCAAATTCAAATACGAGTCGCCACTTAATTTTTTAAAGGAAAATTAAGAAACCATTTTAAAAGTATTGGTGGACTCCAATAGATATTGGTGGATTCCAAGAGTTTTTCTCTTTTTCTTGGTGGACTCCAAGACTCTATCTTTTTTTTTCTAGTTCTTTAATTATTCATCAATTTTCCATCCATATTCATACTTTATTCAAATGTCCTATGTCAGACCTACTGAACTTAAAAACAGACTAGGGTCATCTTAATCAAATTATCACAGATGAAAAGAAAAGAGAGGGAAAAAGCTATAAGATGAGATATCGATGAAGACAATGAACTTAAATGAAGTTAGAAGTCAATCTTACCTCGCCAGGTGCCCGCATCAAGAACATGGAATTTAAAGGAAACTTTTGATTTTTTTTTGGTTTTTGAAGAAGTTATTTTATCATAAACATAGTCAATATGTACAAACCATTAATAAATGAAAAGTGGCTATTGCCGAAGCAAACTGGCTATGCGTAAGTATGCTTGTTCATAGTTTTTCCTATAAGCTAGTTTTTTTTTGCCAAAAAAAAAAAAAACCCAACTTGTATTAACTTATAAACCACTGAATAAACACGACCATAAATAGCCAACATTTCCCGTTTCCAAGATAAAAGACATTCATGAGTTAACAGACACTATTATATTTAGAAGCTTCCACTTCTTAAAACCTTTTTTCCCCCCAAATTCTAGAAACACGATATCTAATCTTTTATAACAGTCATAGGGGAGACTCAATTGATATAGCTTCTGTGATTGCTATCAAATCCACAGAGAATATAACTGTTGAATCTAAAGTAGGGAGTATAGAGCAAAGTTACCGGGAAGTAGAATCTGAAAAAAATCCTTTGGGTTGAGTCGCGGGTCTTGCTCTCTTTAAGACATTTCGTGGCTCTGCCCAAATTGTGCAAGCAGTTCGTCAAGTTGCCATGCCGTCCCCAGGATAAAACTGCCCAGAAATCACCTCTGTCTCAATTTATTTTTGCATGCAAATAAATTGTAAAACTAAATACCTTTTCGGATTGATTGCTCGGAAACAAAAAGATGAAAGTGATATAGTGCACTCAAAGATAATATATGGAACATAGAAAGAAAACTAAACTCAATATATATGTTTTACCAAACACTAGCTGAAACACTAGTGCTGACAAAAGCTTTTTCGTAGCTTTGCTTTTTGGAAGTACAAGCTGTTTTTTTTCCTTTCTTTTTCTATACAATATATGAGGCATTCTCAGCCTTTTATAGACTTCATATTCTAAACGTTGGACTGGGTAAATCAATAATCTTCCCGTTGGGTATTTAATAACTTAAACGTTGGGCTTTAAATCCACTGAAGAAAATTAGACATGTGATGCTTTAAAAAAAACGTGAGGAATAAGTGAAAAAGGCTGTTGTAGTTTTATTGCAATTTTCAAAACAAATGAATAAAAGGTTTTTTCTTAATTAATTTTTTCTAATACACTCTAATATGTATATTAATATACATAACAATATAACAATCCCCCACTTGTATTTGAAAAATGTTTTAAAGTTCGTCAAGCAATCGATCATAAGATTGTGCATAAGTGAAGGTGTTTTCAACTTGAACCTTTACATAGTGATGGTGATCCAGAATATACTAGAGTAACTTGTAGTTTTGAACTCTATCTCTGACAACACCCCACACACAACCTTACTAAGGTGAAGTTTAAAGCCAACACTTTTATGGCCATGTGCTTATATCCCAGTATAGCGAATGCTCTAGAGAATTTGCCCAAATTCCATAGGAAGCGGCCCCACTTCCACATTCGCATAGGCGAGTCTAACAAGGATACTCCTGTAGATAGGTATCCCACTCAATATAAAGTTTAGATCTCATTAAGAGTTACAAATAACCCATCCGTTTATCGCTTCAGGATATCATGCTTCTTAAGGGATGGACTCGGAGAGTGAACCCCATAAATATATATAATAGCATGATTCAAATCATATCACTTTGTGACTTGTTATTACCCTTTGAACCTATTTCTTGGGATCTCCAGTCTATAGGTTGGGTTACCATCAGAAGTGACTCAACTACCAATGGGCTTTAGTCCCATCCCTTTCGAGGTTTTCTAAACCTTCTTATGAGCTAACCCTTTCATCAAAGGATCAGCTATATTATCCTCAGACCGTATATGATCCACTCTTACAGCCCCGGTAGAGAGAAATTCTCTAACCGTGCTATGCTTACGACGTATTTGTCGCCTCTTACCGTTATAAAATCGGTTCTCTACTTTCGCAATAGCCGCGATACTATTGCAGTGGATCAAAACAAATGGTATCGGTCTTTCCCATAAAGGGGTATCTGACAGAAGGCTTCTCAGCCAACTTTCCTCCTCACTAGCAGTAGCTAGCACTATCATCTCTGATTCCATCGTGGACTGAGCCAAAATAGTCTATTTCTTAGACTTCCATGAAATTGCGCCCCCAGCAATACTAAAAACGTATCCACTGGTGGCCTTGGAATCATCTGAAAGGGTGTTCCAATCAGCATCGCTATATCCTTCAAGGACAGCGGGAAACCTCTCATAATGTAATCCATAATCAACAATCTTTTTAAGATAACGCATGACTCTTTCAATAGCATGCCAATGCTCATTACCAGGTCTGCTAGTAAACCTACATAATACTCCCACAACATAAGCTATGTCAGGTCTAGTGTAATCAGTAGCATATCGAATGCTACCAATGATGCTCGCATACTCAGTCTGTCTAACACTATCACCAGTGTTCTTGAACAACTTTACACTAGGATCATATGGTGTACAAGCAGGTTTACAATCAAAGTAATTATATTTCTTAAAAATCTTCTCAATATAGTGAGACTGATCAAAAGAAAGTCCCTTTTTGGATCTAGTTATTTTTATTCCAAGGATTACACTAGCTTTACCCAAATCTTTCATGTCAAAGTTTGCATGTAAAAAAGTTTTAACATCATTGACAACATGAATATTAGAGCCAAAAATAAGCAAATCATCAACATACATGCATATAATAGTGCAAAGATTATTATCTATTTTATAATAAACACACTTGTCACTTTCATTAATCTTAAATCCGTTAGAGATGACTAAGTTGTCAAAATTTTTGTGCCATTGTTTAGGAGCTTGTTTAAGTCCATAAAGAGACTTATCTAATTTGCAAACTTTATTTTCTTGATCTGGGACTATAAACCCTTCGGGTTGATCCATGCAAATTTCTTCGTCTAAATCACCATTCAAGAAAGCAGTTTTAACATCCATTTGGTGTACTACTAAGTTATGCACAGAAGTTAAAGCAACTAGTACTCTAATGGAAATTATTCTCGTGACAGGCGAATAAGTATCAAAGAAATTTATATTCTCTCGTTGCCTATAACCCTTGGCAACAAGACGTGCTTTATATTTATCAATAGAACTGTCGGGTTTCAATTTCTTTTTAAGAATCCACTTACACCCCATTGGTTCATAACTAGGTGGTAAGTCAACTAGGTGCTATGTACTATTAGACTCAAGGGAGTCTATCTCATCATTTATAGCTTCTTGCCAAAGGTCGGCATCTATAGACGATAAAGCCTCTTGGAGGGTGTTCGGATCCTCCTCAACATTATAAGTATAAAAATCAGGCTCATGGTCCTTAGCTATTCGGGCCCTTTTACTCTTTCTAGGTTCTATTTCATACTCATTAAACTCTACAAGTTTAGGCACATTACTAGATGTCAAACCCCCATTATCTCTTGATTTAAAAGGAAATTTATTTTTGAAAAAATCAACATCAATTGATTCTATAATAACATGATTTTTCAAATCATAAAATCTATAGGCTTTACTATTAATAGCATATCCAATAAAGACACACTCATATGCTCTACTAGATAATTTAGACCTTTTAGGGTCTGGAATACGCACATAAGCTAAGCACCCCCAAGTTCGAAAATAAGACACATTTGATTTCTTATTCTTCCAAAGTTCATAAGGGGAAATTTTAGTAGAGTTAGGAACTCTATTTAGAACATAACAAACAATTAAGAGAATTTCCCCCCACCAGTATGATGATGCACCCGAACTAAGTAATACGACTACTACCAGTTCGGTGTAAGTCCTATTTTTCCTTTCAGCTTTTCCATTCATTTCGGGAGAATAAGTTGCTGTTTTTTCATAAATAATACCATGAGATGCATATAACGCTATAAACTCATTAGTGTCATATTCACTACCTCTGTCACTACGGAACCTTTTAATCTTCTGATTAAATTGATTTTCAACTTCAGTTAAGAAAACTTTGAAAAAATCAATTGCTTCACTTTTTTTTTCATAAGATAAATAAAAGAATAATTTTAACAATCATTAATAAAAGTAATAAAATATCTTTTACCATTTCTGGTTAAAGTTCCTTCAAATTCACATATATCGGAATGGATTAAATCTAGAGGTTCTGATTCCCTAATGACAGACTTATGTGGGGTTTTGGTAATTTTCGCTTGACTACAATATTCACATTTATCGAAGTCATTCATAGATAATTCAGGAATAAAACCTAAACTACTCATGTTTTTAATCAAGCGTGTGTTAATATGACAGAAACGACCATGCCAAACATTAAAAGGAGAAAGCATATAAGTAGAAGTAGGAAATTTTATTCATCTCAACATTAAGTTTAAACATTCCATCAGTGACATAACCCTTGCCTACAAAAATATCATTTTTAGTAAGTGTAAACAAGCCTGCCCCTATAGTTTGTGTAAACCCAGCCTTATTGAGGAGATAGCCAGATGCCAAATTCTTTCTCATCTCTAGAGTGTGCAGCACATCTCTAAGGATGACAGTTTTTCCAGAGGTAAACTATAGCTCTACCTCTTCAGTACCGGCAACAACAGTGGAGTGGGAGTCACCCAACAACACTCTTTTATCTTCAACCTCAGAATAAGTCTTGAACACAGAACGATCATAGCAGACATGGCGAGAAGCGCCAGTGTCTACCCACCACCCCTCAGATCCACCAATCATGTTGATCTCATAGATCATAGCAATTAATTGCTCTTCGGCTAGGTTCGCCTGAGGAGCAGGACGACGCCTATTTCGGCAGTTCCGGGACATATGACCAGGTTTCCCACAGTCAAAGCAAATAATCCGTTCGGAACTGTCATATCTTGAGGGGGGTAAATTCTTATTCTGATATTGCTGAGGAATCTGATTCTAACATTGTTGTTGCGATCCTGAGCTCCGTTTTTGTTCCGGTTTTGAAATTTCATATTTTTGCGATTTGGTTTCAAAACAACAGAAGTTTTTATTTTTGTTAAAATTTGGAGTGTTCTTGTTGTTAACAACTAGAACCTCCTCTTTCAAATCATTTTTCCTTGCTTCTTCCTCAATTAGAAGGCGAGTAATTAATCTTTCTAAACAAAATTCTTTAGTCTTGTGACGAAGTGTATTTTTAAAATCCTTCCAACGAGGGGGCAATTTGTCAATAATAACGGCCACTTGAAACTGATCATCCAATTTCATACCCTCGGAGACAATATCATGAGCAATTTGTTGAAGCTCATGGGATTGTGCTTCAACGGATTTGTCATCCGTCATTTGGAATTTTAAATAGCGACTAATAGCAAATTTCTTGGCCCCGGCTTCCTCCATGTCATATTTCTTTTGTAGGGCGTCCCAAAGATCTTTGGCGGTTTTACTACTAGAGTAGTAATCATAGAGAGTATCGGACAACCCATTTAAATTCAATTTTTACAAAGGAAATCATTTTCAACCCATGTTTCAGTAGCTCGAATTTGAACCAAAGTGGGGTTCTTGGGTTCAACAGGTTTTTCAGAAGTAGTAAAAAAAGTGACTTTTTTCGTAGTTAAAAAGAAAAGCATCTTTTGTCTCCATATTTTAAAATGCAAACCTTCAAACTTAAAAGGCTTGTTAAGGTCAGGAGACTTAGAAGAAGACGAACCAGAATCCATGGCAGATAAATCGTCTTAACATTGTTGAATCTAAAGTAGGGAGTAAAGAACAAAATTACTGGGAAGTAGAATCTGAAAAAATTCCTTTGGGTTGAGTCGCGGGTCTCGCTCTCTTTAAGACGTTTCGCGGCTCTGCCCAAATTGTACAAGCAGTTCGTCAAATTGTCACGCCGTCCCCATGATAAAACAGCCTAGAAATCATCTCTGTCTCAATTTATTTTTGCACGCAAATAAATTAGAAAACTAAACACATTTTCGGATTGATTGCTCGGAAACAAAAAGATGAAAGTGATATAGTGCACTCAAAGATAATATATGGAACATAGAAAGAAAACTAAACTCAATATATATGTTTTACCAAACACTAGCTGAAACACTAGTGCTGACAAAAGCTTTTTCGTAGCTTTGCTTTTTGGAAGTACAAGCTGTTTTTTTTCCTTTCTTTTTCTATACAATATATGAGGCATTCTCAGCCTTTTATAGACTTCATATTCTAAACGTTGGACTGGGTAAATCAATAATCTTCCCGTTGGGTATTTAATAACTTAAACGTTGGGCTTTAAATCCACTGAAGAAAATTAGACATGTGATGCTTTAAAAAAAACGTGAGGAATAAGTGAAAAAGGCTGTTGTAGTTTTATTGCAATTTTCAAAACAAATGAATAAAAGGTTTTTTCTTAATTAATTTTTTCTAATACACTCTAATATGTATATTAATATACATAACAATATAACAATAACAACATAAATTCAAATCAACTTCTAGCAAAAGGTACACGAATTTAACATCCAAAACCAAAATGAAAGTGTCCGCCTCACTATCACACAATCAACTATACATTATTGCAACAAATGTCATACATTTGAATTCAAATGACATTTACACTTCAAATACTTGCATAATCCGTACAACCTATTTTCATCAACCAATAAAAACTCCATATCAAATTTAGGCCAAAAAAATTTAGTTAAAAAAATGGAACACATGTATAAAAGCAGAGTTAAGTCACTAATTACTCCAAAAACTTAATCTGTTAGAGAAGAGCTCAACAATGTAAATCAAGCTTTAACATATAATAAAACCAAGCAAACCAAAAACACAATCAACTTCTTCAAATTCGAACAGCAATTACACATGAATTTCAAGCAAAAACCACACAAACCCATTTCTGAAAGAGTAGTTGTAAATAAACTGTTTTCATGAGCTTTTTCTACAACTGATCTAGTAGTTTTCGAATTGCCTCATTTTTTTTTTGGTTGGAAATTAACGTATTAATTTACACTTGGAGATGTGACCTTTACATATGGGATGGGATGTTATATCAATCTTTAAGATTTTCAAGTACTTTTACGGCATCTCCAATCCTTATCCAAAAATCAACATCACATCCAAATTTTTGTTCAAAAATCTCATCCAACCCTAGACTCAAACTTGAACTAAATTTGAGTTTTACAAACAACATTGTTCATTGACACAACTTTTGATATGGGTTTGAGTAAGGATTGGAGAGTGCTTTTTATAAGTTTTTTTTTTACTCAAAATTTTATTATTTGATATGGGTTTTGAGTAAGGGTTGGAGATACCATTGGAGTGTTATATATCAAGTGAAATCTTTTACTCAAATTTAGGCTGAGGTGGTAAAAGTTTGCAAAAAATAAAATAAAATAAAAATCGAGTATGACCATTGTATTGTAAGAATTTCAAAGTTTGTAAATAATCTATACTATTATATAAAGGGAGAAGTAGGGGTACCAATAAAATATACTATTCACACTATATTTACATAAAAACCATTATGCTTTACTCCCAAAAAAATAAAAACGATTTGGGAGTAAACTGTCGGAATAAACATATACCGACATTTCAAAAACTACACCCCCACCCCCACCCCCACGTCTCTCTCTCTCTCTCTTGCTCATTTCCTTACAATCAATTTTCTCCTATCCCGAAAAATCCCACAATCAATTCCCTCTCTTTCTCCAACAATCATGGCTTATTGAACAGCAACCGAGTTAGTTGTTTGGGATCAATGCCCAGTTCATCTTGCACGATTGCCTTTGGGGCTGACTAATGATCTGGTAATCTTCTAGGACACAAAATCATCGTTGAGGTAATCTTTAATGCACTTTTTTTTTTTTTTCCTTCCTACTTCACATGTACAACAGATGTTGAATTCTTGATGTGTTAATGCTATGTTATTTGTATGTTTTTTTTTATTGCTATGTTATTTGTATGTTGAATCTATTATTTATTGTATTTCCAGTAGTATTTCCTTGCTTTTATGCAGTAATACGTGTTGTACATTTATGTAGTTTTTCGGCTTTAGTGAACATGTATAATATCAAAATTATTCTCCACCCGACTTTAAAAATGTCATTTGTTTGACAGATTTAGGAATACCTTAATATAGAAAGCAAACAGTACATATTATTTATTAATAAGAATATAGAATATATAAGTGTGTGCGCCTTTGCGGCTAGTTTTATATGCGCTCCAGAATTTCAATGTTTTGATAGTAAACAGAGCAAACGACCAATTATAAAAGAGAAAGAACATACTGTACGAGTGATATCAGTAACAGACATTCCTCTTTTCCTCCGAAACCGAGTTAAAAACGACTCGGCCACTCTGTGTTCCTCTTCCGGGTACTACTCTTAAACTCACCACCAGAGTCCTCTATATCGCCAATAGAACTCGTCTCCTCCGCCCAATTCGGGAGCCTCCGTTTGGATAGCAAAGTGATGGACTGAATCGACCTCGCATTTTGCTAGAACTGAGTCGGAGAGAGAGAAGAGCGAGTGTGGGCGGCTAAGGCGGCATCGATGAGGGCCATCTCTTCATCGCTCTCGATCTCGATTGGGATTTATGGGAATGATTTGATGATTGTCGTTGTAATGCTGGTTGAGGTGGTCGCGCTTTGAGGCGACTGAGTTGGTGACTCGGTAATTTTTGGTGGGTGGGGGGACTGAGTTGGTGACTCGGTCATTTTTGGTGGGGTGGAGGGGAGTGGGGCGAGTTGAGAGCGAGTTGTTATAGGATTGGTATGATACCTAACCCATTTGGGACTCTAGCTTTGCGATAGACTGAGTATGAGAGTGCACTAACTGAATTACCGACCCAAAATTTTCAAGTGAGGCCAGCACCTTTTCCTCAAATGCATTATTGCGTGGAGGTGGAGGAGGTGGTTGGTATTGACCTTGTTGGTATTGGGGTCGGTACGTATTAGGAAAATTAGTCGACCTAGGATTATAATTATTTTGTGGGAATTGTTGCATAGAATTAACGTGTTGTTCAACAAATTCCGGATATTGAGATGCAGAAGGACATGCAAAGATATTATGGGACGGTTCAGAACATAATGCACATACTTCTAAAGAGGATGGATTAGATGGTTTGTTCATTTGCATAAGTCGGTCAAGTTTTCTATTTAATTCTTGTATTTGAATTGATTGACTTGACTCAACTGTCACCTCTCGCTTAGGTTGAAGGTATCCCTCAGAACGTACCGACACAGCCTGATGCATCGAATTCTCGCTTAACGTTTCAAATATTTTCCAGGCCTCGTCGGCGCTTTTGTGTAGGAAAGTTCCCGCACAAACGGCATCGACGGTATTCCTAACAGAGGGAATAAGCCCCTCGTAGAAGACTTGAACCAATTGCCACTTGGGAACCTGATGGTGTGGGCACGAACGTAATAATTCTTTAAATTTTTCCCACGTGTCATAAAGAGTCTCCCCATCTTGCATCACAAAATTAGTTATATCTTTTCTTATCTTATTTGTACGCATAATAGGGAAAAACTTTTGTAAAAAGGCGGTGTGTAAGGCTTCCCATGTTTTTATTGTGTTTGGTTCCAAAGATTGAAGCCAATACTTCGCTTTGTCTCTTAAGGAGAATGGGAAGAGCCGCAATTTTAATTCATCATTATTTAGGTTTTGTATTTTCAAAGTAGAGCATATACCCTGAAAATCCCCTAAGTGTTGGTAAGGGTCTTCATTTAGACGGCCATGGAAGGACGGTAGTAGCGAGATCGTAGACGACTTTATCTCAAAGTGAGATGCCGTCGCCTCCGGTAATTCGATACCAGCTTGTGGCGTGTAAGTAGTAGGAATAAAATAATTTATAAGTGGAGGTGGTGGCGGTATATTAAGATTATTCATATTCACACCATCATTTTGATTGTTATTGTTATTTCCACCGTCAGCCATTTTAATCGGTTCAATTTGAAAAGTTCGAGTTTTCCTTAACCGTTCACGAGTACTCTGAATTTCGGCCTCAAACAACGACGACGGAATCGGAGTTGATTCGTCGTCTTGCAACCTAGCTCTAGAAGCTTGGGTTGTGGACTTACTAGTTCTTAAGGTACGTTCAAGTTCAAGATCGAAAGATTTTAAATCTGGTTTATTTGAACGTGTACCCAACATAAACTAAAACAAAAGAAAAGAAACTAAAAACAAAGACTAACTAAACAAAATAAACAAATAACAATCACGCAAATAAGATAACAAGCACTCAACTACTATGATGCATGCAAATTATCCTGTAATGCAATGACCGCGTCAAGCCCAGCGCCCCGGGTTTCCTAGCTAATGAAGTGCAATTAACCCTAAACTAATGCAAATAGTGCGTCACAGCGCCCTGACTTACAGTGGTTTAAAGCGAGTTTCACAAGAAGCAATTTACTTAATTTTTATTTATTTTATTTGCGTAAGCTCCTTTGATGTAATTAGCTGCTCCACTCGGAAACGTTGACTACAAAATAAAAGAAAAAGTTAGTAACTAAAAACAAAACGGAAAATAAGAAAAATAAAAACTACCCTAATATTTACAAATTAACTAAACTAAGATTATAAAACTAAAAGTAGTAATTTGCAATCCCCGGCAACGGCGCCAAAAATTGATGTTGTCAATATCAAGATATAAAAGTATACTTTACTTTTCTAAAGATTTGTAGTGTGGAAGTAAATGTCGAACCCACAGAGATTGATTACTACAGCGACTTAATTTTAAAACCTAACTTTAGTTAATTATGAAAACGGATTTTAATTTGATTTTAATTAAACTAATAACAATAAAACTAAATCTAAACTATGAAAGCAATTAAAAGTGTTTTAAATAATGTTTAAGGGAACCTAGGATTGCAAATCCACCACTAGCTTCATAATAGGAATATTTATGAATTACTTTAGCTTATTAAGTTGGATGATAATGGGGAATTGTAGCTACAAGCCCAATTCCTCCGACAAGAAGATAATCATGGTTCAAGCACCAACATAATCCATCTTCGGGTAGCACGAATTATCTCACACTAAACTAAGGTTGTGATCCAATCCGTCTAACCTAGACATGGACTATTCGGATACTTGATAGCACGAATCAATAAAGCACCATCACATGTAAACAACCTAAACAAGCACAGCAAGAATAGATCGTTGAGCACATCACAGTCAAAATAGATCTAAGACAAGAATAAATTCTGAAAGCAATGATTTAATCAATAGAAGTACGATTTATTTATAAAAATCCTCTAAACATGTGACTGTCATCCATACATAAAAACATAAATAAAACCCTATTACTCGTCTAGGGCTTCATTGAAACCCTAGATCTATGATCTAGCCGTCCATGGAAGTGATAGATGGCAAGTAGTTGATGGAGGAGGCCATGGAAACCCTTGGTCTTCTTCTTCTTCTCCTTGCTTCCCTCTCTTCAATGGCTGGAAGTATGGTTGTAGAATGTGTGTATAATAATTGCCAACCCTCTAATTGAAGTAAAATAAGGTATAAATTTGGAAGCCTTTACAACTCGAAACGGACTGAAACTGATGTAATTTACAATCTGGACGTCATTCTGCAGTTTCGTTTGCACAGGAGTCCTCAGTATACTGAAATACGCAACTTTGATTTTTCCACATATCGCGCGAGCGCGACAATTGGACCTTCGCGCGCGCGGATCGCGCGAGCGATTCTGGGGATCTCGCGTGAGCGGATCGCGCGAGCGATTCTCGGATTTCGCGGGCGCGGGTCGCGCGCGCGACTTGGCTTTTTCAGCTTCTTCAACTATGTTTTTTCACCCTGTTTAGCCTGGTTTAGTTGATTTCTTCCAAAACCTGTCAGAAACTAGAAAACGAAGTAAAAATATACAAAAACAGGATAAAAAGGTACTAACAAATGCTCGTTAAGGCGTAAAAAGAGGATTTGTTCTCTCCCGATCACACCCCCAAACCTACATTTTGCTAGTCCTCGAGCAAAACTAAAATATAACTACTAATAAAAATCTATTCCATTTTCGTATGGATCACGATTGCATTTAGCATATGCAACAAGCCTTTTAAACCCCTAGGTGTCCCTAGTCGGACGAGTGAAGTCTCGTGAGGGTTCTCGTCAACAAGTTACCCACAACCATCTTTATTAACTTAGAAATTTAAAAAGTTTTATTAAAAACGAAAAACATAATATTCAATACTCCTTATTATACAACAAAGATTCGAAATAGAATAACGAACATAAAGAAATAGAATCAAACATTTACCTACATCATGAAAAACAATCTTAAGCACATGAATCGTATAAATCAATAGAGTTTCTCATAAAATTGCACATGTGTGATGTAGTAGTCAAATGAACACGCGCATGTCATAAACTTGGAATATAACTCGGATAACCATCTAACTATGCTTCGACTACGAATCTCACAATGTTAATTACACTCTCAAATGAAACACTCAGAAACATGTGTAATTTCTCTAGTATACATGAGCAAAAGAATTATGTTTTCAAGACGAATAACGCTCACATACGACATGAAAAAGACGCATGACACGAAAGAATAGTAGTCTCATGGATAGGATGCCAATAATCAAGAAAAAATAATCATTACCATGTTTTAATCCCCCTCCCATCGTTTTCATATCCGAACCATGTTCCCTAGGATCAAATAGGACTTTTCAAAGGTTGTAATGTGGCTCAGGTAATGGAAAAAGGATAGAATGGATTCATTAGGTAGTTTTAGAATGGCATTGTAAGGCATGTTCGATTTCTTTCATTCTTCTTCTACAAACTTTCATCTTTTCTTTCTCTTCATTCCTTTCCATTCATTTTTCTTCTTTTCTTTTCTTTTTTTTTTTTCAACCTTCCTCTTCTTTATTTTTTCTTTTCTTTATTCTTTTTCATTCATTTTTCTTCTTTTCTTTCATTTTTTTTTCTTCAACCTTCCTCTTCTTTATTTTTTTCTTTTCCTTTTTCTTTTCTTGCTTGTTTCTTTTGATGAATATTCAATAAATAACAAGGCAACCACCCCAAACATCATCTTATTTACTTCTTCTTCTCAATCACACATTGCCTTAACACCACTAAAAGTTGATCAATCTTTCAGGGGTGAACTCCAAGTTGGCCAAAAACAAGGATAATGGTAATTAAAGAAAGAAATGGCATTTTAACAGCTCAAAGGGCGAACTAAGGAAATTTATAATTTATCGGTCGGTGGTAAACAAAGAAGGCCTACCATCATTTCCTATGGTCATATGGTTCTTCAACGTTTACAATAGAAGATTATTTAGCATGGTAACAAATATTTTAACTTGACTATCAACCAAAGCAAGAATAATGAGACTAAACAACAAGTAGATGCGCTATTTTAATGAAATTCGACAAACACAATGTATTTATAACCCTCTAAAAAGAAAAGATAGGCTCAAAAGCTCACCGGGTTTAGTCTCCACCATGTGTTATCTAGAAATCCGAATCATATTATAGTTCACACCAAACATGTATTCAAGTGACTACGTGCAGTGCATAGGTTAGTGTGCAAATCTATGATATAAAACTACGATTCCAACAATACATAACTTAAAACGTTACATCATAACTTCAGCAAATGTTTAATCACATCTTTTCTTGTTTATCATTCTATAACAATTCAAAGTTCTATACTAAGAAGTATCAAGTTGATATTGCAAAAACGTTAGTACTATCGTTTATTTAAACACACTTTTTGAAAAATTTTAAAATTTTGCATAAACTAATGTGCATGTGTAATTGCATACCCCCAAACCGAAACCTTTCATTGTCCCCAATGAAACAGTAAAATAAAAGAAATGAGAGTACGTAAGAAAGGAACGATCATACCTCGATCTCGGCAATGACAAACAGGTGAACACAAAGAATATGTGAATAAATGTCAATGTTACCTGTGACTACTAGATAAACGAAAAGAACTAACAAAAGAATATTAAAGGATAAGTAACCCGAAATATAAAATACAACTCGATAAACTAATCTAAATTATACTAAACTAAACTAATAACCGGAATAAAACGGAAAAGTATAGATGTAATAAGGAAAACTGCAAAGCGGGGGTATTTGTAAAATACAACCGCGCTAAAAGGAAGAATTGTATTAGTTTTTACCACAACTTCCCGTGTTATCCGCAATTTGCATTACAAGGCTAATTTTTATACAATATGATTAATCTATGATAAGTTGTATTGTTTTAGCTGTTGTTTGTGCAGATTACTGCTGTGTGGACTGAATAGTTGAACATCAGAATAAATGGAATGCTGGAATGCAAACAAAAGAAGTCAAAGCTAAAATGTGAAGTTCGATCGCTCTAAGAAGGTTCGATCGATCGAGCGTTCGATCGCTTGAAGAGTGTTGAAGCGCTTGAAGAGTAAGGGTTCGATCGATCGAGATCTGTTCGATCGATCGAACGGGGTATTTCCAGTAACATTTACGTGCGCAGCAGATGCGGGTTTTTAACCCTAGTTTCTTAGGTTTTCTATATATATGCGTTTTGTACACGTCCATAAGGGACGCCCACTTTTACATTTTAACAGTTTAGAAGGAGAGATAGAGAGTTTGCTTGGTTTTTGTAGGTTTTTCATTGAATGTTCGTATTGTGGATTGGATTTCTCGAAGTTTATACAAGTATCTTTCATTCCAGGTTATATATTTATTGCTTATTCATATTCTGCACGTGTTAGACGTAGTTAAATCGCTTGTTTTACAGTGTTGCATGCTAGATATTTATAAAACCATAGATTTTATAGTTTTCATGAATAACTCGCAACCAAACAGGGTATTAATGTTTTCTTACGTTAAAAATCAATCCTCGACACTCCAGACGATGTCTGAGTAGTCCCAGGTTGGGAGAACACGATGAAACAGTGATCTCCAGCCTCTGCCATGCAGCAGAATAATCGCTGTGTTCGATCGATCGAAGTTAGTTCGATCGATCGAACCAGAGACAGTCAAGCGATCGAAGTTGGTTCGATCGATTGAGGGATGAAGGTCTTCGATCGATCGAAAGCGCGTCGATCGATCGAACTCTCGAATTCTTGAGGATGTTCCCTGCAGTATTCCAGGACTTTTTGTTTTAGGATTTGTTATCATTCTGTCCCAAATAAATGCTCAGTTTGTCAAAACAGTTTTAAAACTAAGGCCCTAAGGCATTTTCTTTCAATACATTTTGCAAACCATCTTCAATGCTAACACCATTGAGGATGCGAGTCTTAACTATTGGATTAAACCGCTTTCAAGTATTTTAATTTAACTGTGATGATATGGTCCCGGTCATGAAAGGGCCATAGAATCTTTATCTTTTGAGGAATACGGAAAACTGTAGGTAATGTACTCCTTTGTGCTTCAAGGCAAATGCATGGTAGATGGCTAGGTTACTGCGGATTCGTGTAATCCCAACACTTTCTTTTTAAATTTAAACTCCTTAATTCAAAGTACTGTTTTAGTTAGTTAGTTTGATTGTTTAGTTTATTTTAATCATTTTCATTAGTAATCCTTGTTTGTGGAACTTCGTGTTCCGCACCATCATTCAATCTTAGTTATTTTATTTTGTTTTCTTTGAGGATAGTCTAAATCAATAGGTCAACACCTTCCCTGTGGGATCGACCTGGTCTTACCAGATATTACTTGCACGTCTACCTACACTTGGGTACTGCACAAGAGCGCACAAGATTTTTCTCGTGTCAAGTTTTTGGCGCCGTTGCCGGGGAAGGCGACGATCAATTCCTTAGATTACCTCAGTCTCTCTTCATCTCTTTCTATTTTTATTTTTCTCTTCTTTTAAGTTCTTTTGGGTAAGTTCTCACCCTAGGGACCCTCTCAGTTCATGTCCGAGAATTCCATTGAAGGAATTTTTGGAAATCCTTTCTATCTGTCTGACTCTAATAGCTCCATCAACCCAATAGCCACTCCAACTGCATCAATGGATGATCATCAGAGTGAAAATGGTGACAATGTTGTGGTACCAATCGATGAGGCACTCCGTCCTCTTTGCGATCTCATGCAACCAGAACATGCACCTACGCCCTCTTGCATTCAAATCCCACCGCATAATGGCGAATTCCAGTTTCGCAATGGGATGATTCAACTGCTTTCCACTTTTCATGGGATGGAAAGCGAGAAGGCGTATTTACATGTCACCGATTTCGAGGATGTTTGCAAAACATTCTCGCAAACTTGTCCTAGGGAGGTGACGCATTTAATGCTATTCCCCTTCACTTTGAAAGATAAAGCGAAGGCGTGGCTCCACTCCCTAAAACCTAATTCAATTTTCACCTGGCATGCGATGCGCACCGCGTTTTTGAAGAAATTCTATCCTACTCGCATGACCACAGACCTTCAGCGTTAAATCAATTCCTATAAACAAAAGAGCAATGAAACCTTCACACAAGCGTGGGAGCGTTTCAAAGATTTGCTTCTCTCGTGCCCACACCATGGGTTTGAGAAATGGCGAACGATCAGCTTCTTTTATCAGGGATTGAATGGTGAAACAAAGAAGTTGGTGGAAACGATGAGCTCGGGACCATTTCTGCGTAAAAACACTGAAGAGGCTGAAGCCCATTTCGAATGGTTAGCTGAATACGCTCACGAATGGTCAAATTCTGACAATATCTCACGCTCACAGATATCCTGTGTAGAGGAGAAAAGCCTATACCAGCTAACCAATGAAGATCACCTCATGACTAAGTATGCAGAGCTGGCAAAGAAGGTAGAGGAGTTAAGTATGAAAGGAGAGAGCTCTAGGCAAGTCTTGCCTGAAGAACCATGTGGCACATGCAACATGTTGGGACATACAACTCAATATTGTCCTAATGTGCCACATTTTCAAGAGCAAGCCCCTATAGAGATGAATGCCATGCAAGGTTTTCGAGGGGCGGGGAATTCCAACAATAACTTTCAAAATAACAATAGATGGAATCACCCCGGTTTTGATTGGAGAAATAATGCTGGGGCCCAAAATCAATATCAACAGCAGCCCTACAACAACAATCAATATCAAGGGCAAAACAATAGGCCAGCCCAGCATTACAATCAAAACAGAACCAACAATTACAATCAAGCTCAACCCTCCAATGCACCACAAACCAATACCTATGTGCCACCGCACAAGAAGGTACAAGAAGAAGAGCCACTTGCTAATGCCAATCTAACGCAGCAACTCATACAGATGATGAGTAGAATGTCTGCCACATTAGAAAGGATAGATGCACGGCAAGAAGGTTCAGGAGGAACATTCCCTGCCCAACCACTTCCAAATCCAAAGGGACATAACAATGGTCCTAACAATCAAGAACATGCTAAAGCTGTGACTACACTGAGAAGTGGAAAAATCATAGGAAAAAGCATGCCTCCGTCCACTCCCGAAGTGTACGATGAGGAGGAAGTGGTGGATAAAGAAGTTGAGCTACCATCTACTCAAGAGGAGGAGCAGTCTACCAATGACGATCCTATCAAGGCAAACATTGCAGCTCCTGGAGTAGAGGAAGAAGTTGAGCGAAGGCCTGGGAAGGAGTCTGTTAAGGAGGAACCACCAAAATGCCCCTTCCCTGCACTTTATCCTCAACGGTTGAAGAAACCCAAGAATGAGACGAAGAATCAGGAGTTTCTGGAACTGTTTAAGCAAGTTAAAATTAACCTTCCACTCCTAGATGCTATCAAGCAAGTGCCGACCTATGCTAAGTATCTCAAAGATCTATGCACGGTCAAGAGGAGGCAAAGCGTGAAGAAACATGCTTATGTCGCATGTCAAGCCAGTGCGATCATTCAAAATGAGTTGCCTCCAAAACTCAAAGATCCCGGCACACCTACGGTCTCATGCAGAATTGGGAATCAAAAGATAGACAACGCACTCCTCGATTTAGGAGCAAGCGTGAACCTGCTGCCATACTCAGTCTATAAACAGCTAGGGTTGGGTGAACTCAAACCCACCCGAGTTGCGTTGCAATTGGCAGACAGATCTGTAAAGTACCCTAGAGGGGTGTTAGAGGACGTCCTTGTCCAAATAGACTCTTTTGTCTTTCCGGTTGATTTCGTGATATTGGACACAGAACCTGTGTCTAATCCTGGTGCACATATCCCGGTTATTTTTGGACGTCCATTCCTCAACACCATTGATGCCACAATCAAGATTAGAACTGGTATCATGACTATCGTATTCGGGAACATGACGTTGAATATCAAGATCTTTTCTAATCCCCGACCTGAAGAATACGATGATGAGGAAGAAATCCATTATATAGACACGGTCATTGAAGATGAAGTTGACTTGGTCGACTATAAAGATCCTTTGGAAGTTGTGATGACTCAATTTGGCGATATTTATCAGCCTGCAGAGTCCACCCCATTGGATGCTGACCTGAACCAGACGTGTCTTATGATGGATACGAAAGAGGAGGATAAAGCCGATTGCATGTAGATACAGCCATATGAACAACTGCCTCCTAAAACCAAGTTGGTAATGCCCTCTAGTTTCCAGTTTCCGGAGTTAGAATTGAAGGAGCTTCCCAAAGAGCTAAAATACGCATTCCTAGGGACTGGAAAAACTTATCCTGTGATCATTTCATCTGTTTTAACTCATGAACAGGAAAGTAAGCTAGTGGAAATGCTTACCAAGCATAAGGATGCTATGGGATGGACAATTGCTGACCTCAAAGGCATAAGCCCATCCATATGTACGCATAAGATATATCTGGAGGAAGACGCTAAACCCTCAAGGCAAATGCAGAGGCGTCTGAACCCCAACATGCAAGAAGTAGTTAAAAAGGAAGTGCTTAAACTACTTGATGTTGGGATGATATATCCGATATCCGACAGTCCTTGGGTTAGTCCTACCCAAGTAGTTCCAAAGAAAGCAGGCATAACGGTCATCCCGAACAAAGATGGTGAATTGGTACCAACACGTGTTCCCACTGGATGGAGGATGTGTATTGATTACAGGAAGTTAAATACTGTGACCCGAAAGGACCATTTTCCTTTGACATTTATGGATCAAATGCTAGAACGCGTGGCGGGTCACAAGTATTACTGCTTCTTGGATGGATACAGTGGATATAATCAAATTGAGATTGCTCCTGAAGATCAGGAGAAAACCACATTCACGTGTCCATTCGGTACTTTTGCCTACCGACGAATGCCGTTTGGCCTATGCAATGCACCGGCTACCTTTCAGCGGTGCATGCTGAGTATATTCAGTGACATGGTCGAAAACATCCTTGAAGTTTTCATGGATGATTTTTCAGTATTCGGCCATAGCTTCGAAGATTGCCTTAGCAATCTCGAGCAGGTTTTAATGAGGTGTGAGGACAAACACCTAGTCTTGAATTGGGAGAAGTGTCACTTCATGGTGACCAAGGGAATAGTCCTCGGCCACATAATATCTGATGAAGGAATTCAAGTGGATAAGGCTAAAATCGACATAATCTCAAATTTACCTGTTCCCCGTACAGTAAGAGACATTCGTTCATTCTTGGGGCATGCAGGTTTTTATCGTCGATTTATCCAAAATTTCAGTGCAATCTCTCGACCCCTTTGTCAACTTCTTGTCAAAGATGCACCTTTCGAGTGGTCAGAGAGTTGCCAAAAGTCCTTTGAGGATCTAAAAGATCTCCTCACCTCCGCACCTATAATACAGGCACCCGACTGGAGTTTGCCTTTTGAATTAATGTGCGACGCTAGTGATTACGCCATTGGCGCAGTCCTAGGCCAGAGAAAGGACAATAAGCCACATGTGATATACTACGCCAGCCGAACCTTGAATGACGCTCAAATGAATTACACTACCATTGAGAAGGAGCTGCTGGCTGTAGTATTCGCCCTGGACAAGTTTAGGTCTTATCTGATAGGGTCACCAATCGTCTGTTTTACAGATCATTCGGCCCTCAAATATCTGCTGACAAAGAAAGACGCTAAACAACGGCTTATTCGCTGGATACTCTTACTCCAAGAGTTTGATCTAACTATCAAGGACAAGAAAGGAGTAGAGAATGTGGTTGCGGATCATTTGTCCCGGTTGACTTTTGTTGACAATACTGAATCCCAATCCATTAAAGATGAGTTCCCAGACGAACAGCTATTGGCAGTAAGTAGTCTGCCTTGGTATGATGATATTGTAAACTACCTCGTCACGGGTGAAACACCAACTCAGTGGTCGAACCAAGATAGGAAACGGTTCCTCTCGTTCGCGCGTCACTTCTTCTTTGATGACCCATACCTTTTCAAGTACTGTGCTGATCAGGTCATCAGGCGTTGCGTCCCCAATGAGGATATAACCGTAATATTAGCGTCATGCCATTCTGAGGCATGCGGTGGCCACTTCGCGTCACAAAAGACCGCACAAAAAGTCTTACAGAGCGGTTTTTACTGGCCCACAGTCTTCAAAGATGCTTATTCCTTTTGCAAGACATGCCAACGCTGTCAAAAGCTTGGAACCATTTCTAAAAGGAATTCTATGCCTTTAACCCCTATCATCACAATTGAGATATTTGATTGTTGGGGCATAGATTTTATGGGCCCATTTCCCAATTCTAACAACTGTGAATACATACTCCTTGCTGTCGAGTATGTATCCAAATGGGTAGAAGCGATACCAACGAGACGAAATGACCACAGAACGGTCATGTCATTTCTAAGAGAGCATATTTTGTCTCGTTTTGGTACTCCGAAAGCTTTATTAAGTGACCAAGGCAAGCATTTCTGCAATAGGCCCTTGGAGTCACTCCTCAAGGAATACGGAGTCCATCATAAAATCGCTCTTGCCTATCATCCACAGTCTAATGGGCAAGCAGAATAGGCTAACCGAGAAATCAAGCATATTCTCGAGAAGACGGTTAGTTCCAATCGAAAAGACTGGGCATACAAATTGACAGACGCGTTATGGGCATACCGTACTGCCTATAAGACGAATCTTGGTATGTCCCCGTACAGATTGGTTTACGGGAAAGCTTGCCACCTTCCTGTTGAAATTGAACATAAAGCTTACTGGGCAACGCGCTCATTGAACTTTGATATTCAAGAAGGAGGTCAGCTACGCAAGCTCCAACTTGCAGAGCTAGAGGAAATACGACGAGATGCGTATGACTCTGCAAAGTTGCATAAGGAAAAGTTGAAGGCTCGCCATGATCGTACGATTTTTCGTAAATCATTTGAGCCGGGGCAGAAAGTCTTGCTGTATGACTCTCGCCTCCACCTTTTCCCAGGAAAACTCCGTTCCCGTTGGACAGGCCCATTCACCGTAAAAACTGTTTTTCCACATGGGGCGGTTGAGATTGTCAATCCAAAGAACGATGATTGTTTCAAGGTCAATGGCCAGAGATTGAAACCGTTCTTGGAAAACTTCCAAACTGAAGTTGAGCACATCCAGCTGGATGAGCCCAGCTATTCTCATGATTAATAATCCAAAGTGAAGTTCCAATTGTTGTTGTATTTCTTTTCTTTCCTTGTATTTTAGTTTCTCTCTCTTTTGCTTCTTTTTGGTTTTCGTTCTTTATTTCGTGTTTGTGATGTAGTTCTAATCCATTATTCCTTAAACCACTCTGTTGCAGGTGCGTAGATGCGAGGTGATGATGTTCATTCTGTCGGTTCTTGGGCTGATTCAGAATGTCGCTGTGGCACCTAGATTGAGGGTGAACTCATACCCTGCCCCTTGCTTCATCAGGACCCTGAAGCTCATTCTCTTATTGATGCTGCTCAAGGGTACATTCCATATCCACCAGCCCTCCTGGACATCAATCCATACGAAAATATGGGATTTCAGGATGATGATGATGTGGAGGAGGATGACGACCTGTACATGGGACGTATGGTGGATGATGCACTCATGGCCCAGTGGGAGAATGACGATATGTGGGAGCCATGGGAGGATCATGACCTTCAGGATGTCGTCCCAGACCGCCACAATGCTGTTTTCGTTTTCGTGGACGATTTCCTTGTTCCTGAGTTGGTCCCATACCACTACGTGCACCTGAGCTACCTGCTATTCAGGCTCCAATGCCCCTTACCAGCTAGTGCACTTTGGGAACCTACGCCAATAGTGAGGTTGGAACTTGTCGCATTTCTTCGTATTTTTGCTTCTGTTCTTTGTTTTTCTGTCATTGTTAATTCGTGTTTCTTGTGTTCTGTTGTTTTAATTTCAGTTTATTGTCTTTTGTCCAGGATTGTCACTATGTTCCTAAATGGCATCCCGGTTTTCCTTCCACATCAACTGATTCATGGTCTTGGGCCCTACATAAGGCCCCCACACACTCCGCCGCGAGAGGACAGTCCGTTGCAAAATCACACTCCTCTATCCTTGTCTCCGTCTGGATCACCTCTTGCATGGGCTATCAATTCTTTGGAGATTCCAGATTTGTTTGATGATGTCCTTGCTGCTTTTCGATTGTTCTGGAAAAGGGAATCATCGAGTTTGGACTTCACTTCTGACGATTCGGCGAGTTATGAAGAGATTGTGGAAGAGGAAATCTTTATACTCGAAGATTAGTGCTGCATTTCAGTTGTTTTTGTTCAATTTCATCTTTTGTTTATCAACTGGAATGTAATCCTTGACGGAATTTTTATTGGTTTTAGTTTTAGTTTTATTTTTGGTTTTCTTTAGTTAAATAAGGTTTTAACCACAGTTGGGGATAATTATGTTGCAATTTGGATGCACTTATAAAGTTTTATTTTTATATATAAATTGCAATTTTCTATTCTGAGGATGAATGTCTGTCATACATGCTTGTACTTCAACTGTTTTTCAGTCTCTCTGTATGTCCAGAATTGTTTCTGATAGTTGGGGGTGATGTGGTTCATGCCCCAATTGAATTCTGGAATTTTCGTGTTCGATCGATCGAACCCAGTTCGATCGATCGAAACCTGGATGTTCAAGCGCTTGTAGATTATGTTCAATCGATTGAGGGATTTATGTTCGATCGATCGAACATAGTTCGATCGATCGAACGAAGCATTTAAACGAGGCGTCTTCAGGACACCTCTTCATTTCCCTCACTCTCACTGTCAATCGCTCGAAGACAGAAGGGGGGGGGGGGGGGCGACTCGGAAAATTTCAATTTCTGGCATCCAAAAGGAAGCCCTGATCAATCCTCTGATCATCCTCATCGTCATCTCATCATCACTTCCATCCCCACTGCGAGTGCTAAACCGAGGTAGGCCCCACTTGTTTGTAGTTTCCTTTTCCTTAATATTCGTGTTAGAAAATCCCAAGGGGGTGTCCCCTTGGTCTTAGGATCTCTTTTTGTTAGTTAGGTGTTTGTGTAACCTTCGTTTTCGTTTTGTTTCTGCGATAGCTGAACACCGCTGTATTCGATCGCTCGAACTGGTTTCGAGCGATCGAAGGGTAGCTGTTCGATCGATCGAACAATGTTCAAGCGATCGAAGTCGACTCCAGTTCAATCGATCGAACCAAGTTCAATCGATCGAACTTCAGCAGTGTTAGTTTTGTTTCTTTTTCTCCCTGTTCTTATCTGTATCCTGTGTGGTCTTATTTTCAGGACTGCCAGATGAATCCAGTGACGGGCTACCACAAGTCTAAGCCCCTCAGCCGTATTATACCAGATCCGGTGCCCGCTCATGGGTTCCGGAATGACGAGGACAGGCTGTGGTACGAGCGGCACTTTCAGACGAGGATGGTAATGGTCGAGCGGCCTATTGAGCACATCTGGACAGAGAGCCCATGGTTCCTTACACGGATCCGCTCTATGCCTCATTGGTTCCACCTCCTGTCGTTGGCCAAGAGTGTCAACCTGTCTTGGATTCGCGGTGCTTGCGCGACTATGATCAGCGACCCGGTTGCACCATTCAGCTACCATGCCTTCTTCCGGAGTCGCTCATTCATTATCAGTCCAGCCACCGTTTCAGCCGCGTTGGGGGTACCAGAGGTACCAGATTATGTTTGCCCCCACCGGCCAGATGCACCAGTGACCCCACCATCCACTATTATCCGGGAGCTCACTGGAGGCGCCGTTCCGTCTTGGGATGGCGATGCTTTGATCGAGGACCACTTGCTCACTGATGACTACCACATGCTTCATTTGGTCCTTAGCAACTGCCTCCTAGTGACTTCCTATCGAGAGAAGATCGCGGCTTGGTATGCGCGAGTCTTATATGCAGTGGGGACGGGATAGCCTGTTTGTATACCACGCCTATATATTGATTTTATGGTCCACCCCACTCGTTATATCTCGTCCAGGAAGCACCTGAAGGGTGCTTGGGCTATTCAGAGGGTCATGGCTGATGCCGGGTTCCTCGAGCTCGCTGGGGATGATATCCGCCCTTCTCCTCGCAGATTTAGTGAGGCGGCTGCTCGCCGCTCCGACGCCCAGAAGAGGAAGCGAAAGGGGAAAGGGAAAGCAAGAGTGAGGGGGAGGAAGAAGAGGCGAGGTGGGACGGACACGGAGGCCGGTGCTTCAGGGACACCTACTGAGGTGGAGGAGCTTGATTTGGATGATGAGGATGATCCAGTTGCTGCGGTTCAGCAGTTTGAGCTGCGACAGCGGTCGCAGACTCAGGCCCAGGGAGAGTCTTCTTCTTCTGTGCCTCTCCCGACAGTTCACGAGCTATTATTGGAGGAGAGAGAGGCCAGGATTAGACTCGAGGGCAGGATAGACCATCTCCAGACTCTACTGGAGTCCATTTTGATTCAGATCGGGGTTGAGTCGACTGTTCATTCTACTCCGCATCCATCGACGACCCCGTCTGCACCACCTACCACTGTGCCATCATTTGATGCTGCCCCAGATTCTGAGGCTGCTGATCCTTTTTCCACCGCTGCTTCCGAGCCATCTGCTGCCGCCCCTGCTACTACCATATTGCCGCCTACTCCCATCGACATCCCTTCTGATATAGCCGATGATACGCCGTCTGGGGTCGATTAGTTTTAGTTGGGGAGGTGGTATTTATGTATTTTTGGTAGGTTGGATAGATGTTGGTGGTTTTGGTTGTATTATGTGGTTGTTTTTTGTATGGACATTATGTATCTCTGTTTGTATTTTATTATGTTCATATTACAGTGGTTTGGTTTGTTGGATCATGGTTTTATCGTGTTTTTCTTATTTATTGATCCTGTTTGTTTTGGAGATTGTGTTCTACTTTTCTATGCTCGGTTGCTTTGCTTGCGATCATCATTTGCTCTATACAGGTGATACCCATCTATTTTATTTATTGAAAATCAACTTCTGGGGACTTTGTTGTTTTCAGTTGGGGGTAGGAGACAATAGATAGGTATACACCCGTAATAATCAGGTTTTGCACTTAGATATGTTTTAAATTTAATAAGAACACAGTCTGTTAAAATTTTGAAAATTTTTAATCGTATTGTTAGAATAACTCTGAATAATCTCTCCTGCTTGTTGATTAGATAATGACACATTTGTAGTATTCTCATCTTTTTATGGATTAAATCCACGCGTTTTTCTGTATCACTGAAATAAATTGCATTTGTAAAGCTATTATGTACCCAACACTTTTGTGCACTAATTGGCAGCCATGTAGAAAACTTGAAAATTGAGTTAATATGATTATTGTGCGAAAAAGAATAAGTAGTGGAGGCTAATAACCCTTTGTGAGCTATTGAGCCAGTCGTCATTTCTGAGGGGATTCTCATACATTGTCGAATGGTCTTTTCTTGCATATATTTTGTGAATTCGTTGTTAAGTCTCAGTTTTCTTTAAAGTTTTGACTGCTTGTTAGAGGAGAACGTTCAGGATTTACCAACTAAACTCAATGAACACTTAAGTGCTAAAAATTGAAAGTTGAGAAAATGATTCAAGCCATCGTTTACCCATTCTTTTACCTGATATAACTATCACCTACATTCATTGAATTGTTTCATCCCTGATCCCACACCTTAATTAAATATTTCCAATATAATCATAAGAATTCATACCCTTGATCTATACCTTGACCTCATCGAGCCGTTTGATATATTTGTTGGGAATGAGTCATCAAAGTATGTGAAATGGAAGAAAGTAGTTGTGGGATATATCTAAAAAAAAAAAATGATGATGAATGAAGGTTATAAAAAAAAAAAAAAAAAAAAAAAAGAGTATAAGAAATGAATGGGAGATTGGGTGGAGAAAAGAATTAAGGATAAAAAGAGAAGTTGAAATTCCATCACATACTAAAAAAGCACACTCTTCTCTACAACCCTCCTACCTACTAAATAAAAGCCGCAAGTCAAAGTCTTGAAGATTCTCAATAATTGATTTGAACATGGAAGTGTGAGTTGAGTTATCCACGGTATTTCGCTCCTCTAGTAAGTAGGGTTCCATTCATGAGACTATACACTCTTAAAAAAGTCCGTTTTTCATAGAGTCGAGTATGAAAGAATTAGCATTTATAATATCATCTTTATCAAAGCTTTCATACGATGTGCGATCATTGTAAAGCAAGTTTCTGAGAGACGTTCTTTTTGAGTGTGACCAATGTGAGAATTGAGCTAAAACTGCAAGTTTTCCAAAGTACAATAGTCTATATAACTCTTAATAAGGTTGGACGCATGGTTGTTAATTTCACACACACACGGGTGCATGATGGTAATACATGTGTTATATTTTACTTGGTGATATAGGGGAGCATGTGGGTCTCTTTCATGGGTTGATAGAGGATATTATATTATTGTGGAGTTTAGTTAACAATTTAATGGAAAGGTGAATTCTACAAGTTATTCTAATTCTTTTTGAGCTTAAAATTGGAATTTTGTGGGTATATTCACTGCAAACCCTCACGAGACAACACTCGTCCACTAGGGGGAACCTAGGGGTTTAACGGCTTGTTGCATTCGCTAAATGCAACCGCGATTCCTGCGAAAGTGAGTTAGGATTTTTCTTTTTATCTTAGTTTAGGTTGTTTTTAGTTTATTTTATTTTCGCTTTATCGCTAGGGACTAGCAATAAGCTAGTTGGGGGTTGTGCAAAGCGGGGGTATTTGTAAAATACAACCGCGCTAAAAGGAAGAATTGTATTAGTTTTTACCACAACTTCCCGTGTTATCCGCAATTTGCATTACAAGGCTAATTTTTATACAATATGATTAATCTATGATAAGTTGTATTGTTTTAGCTGTTGTTTGTGCAGATTACTGCTGTGTGGACTGAACAGTTGAACATCAGAATAAATGGAATGCTGGAATGCAAACAAAAGAAGTCAAAGCTAAAATGTGAAGTTCGATCGCTCTAAGAAGGTTCGATCGATCGAGCGTTCGATCGCTTGAAGAGTGTTGAAGCGCTTGAAGAGTAAGGGTTCGATCGATCGAGATCTGTTCGATCGATCGAACGGGGTATTTCCAGTAACATTTACGTGCACAGCAGATGCGGGTTTTTAACCCTAGTTTCTTAGGTTTTCTATATATATGCGTTTTGTACACGTCCATAGGGGACGCCCACTTTTACATTTTAACAGTTTAGAAGGAGAGATAGAGAGTTTGCTTGGTTTTTGTAGGTTTTTCATTGAATGTTCGTATTGTGGATTGGATTTCTCGAAGTTTATACAAGTATCTTTCATTCTAGGTTATATATTTATTGCTTATTCATATTCTGCACGTGTTAGACGTAGTTAAATCGCTTGTTTTACAGTGTTGCATGCTAGATATTTATAAAACCATAGATTTTATAGTTTTCATGAATAACTCGCAACCAAACAGAGTATTAATGTTTTCTTACGTTAAAAATCAATCCTCGACACTCCAGACGATGTCTGAGTAGTCCCAGGTTGGGAGAACACGATGAAACAGTGATCTCCAGCCTCTGCCATGCAGCAGAATAATCGCTGTGTTCGATCGATCGAAGTTAGTTCGATCGATCGAACCAGAGACAGTCAAGCGATCGAAGTTGGTTCGATCGATTGAGGGATGAAGGTCTTCGATCGATCGAAAGCGCGTCGATCGATTGAACTCTCGGATTCTTGAGGATGTTCCCTGCAGTATTCCATGACTTTTTGTTTTAGGATTTGTTATCATTCTGTCCCAAATAAATGCTCAGTTTGTCAAAACAGTTTTAAAACTAAGGCCCTAAGGCATTTTCTTTCAATACATTTTGCAAACCATCTTCAATGCTAACACCATTGAGGATGCGAGTCTTAACTATTGGATTAAACCGCTTTCAAGTATTTTAATTTAACTGTGATGATATGGTCCCGGTCATGAAAGGGCCATAGAATCTTTATCTTTTGAGGAATACGGAAAACTGTAGGTAATGTACTCCTTTGTGCTTCAAGGCAAATGCATGGTAGATGGCTAGGTTACTGCGGATTCGTGTAATCCCAACACTTTCTTTTTAAATTTAAACTCCTTAATTCAAAGTACTGTTTTAGTTAGTTAGTTTGATTGTTTAGTTTATTTTAATCATTTTCATTAGTAATCCTTGTTTGTGGAACTTCGTGTTCCGCACCATCATTCAATCTTAGTTATTTTATTTTGTTTTCTTTGAGGATAGTCTAAATCAATAGGTCAACACCTTCCTTGTGGGATCGACCTGGTCTTACCAGATATTACTTGCACGTCTACCTACACTTGGGTACTGCACAAGAGCACACAAGATTTTTCTCGTGTCAAAAACAATAACTAACTCGATCTAAAATGGCTTAAGAAACAAAAACAGAAACGAAAACATTATCCGCACAAGTATGGGGGAAAGATATAAAAAACACAAGAAAAATTCAGGAATTTGGGAAATCGCGCGAGCGGTCCGCGCGAGCGGCCGTCGCGCGCGCGAATCCCAAATTTTTTTTTTTTCAATAGAAAATCGCGTCAGCGAGCTACCTCGCGCCCGCGAGATCAGGCGCGAGGAGAAGTAGAGGGCTCATAATAAAGAAAACAAAGAAAAAACACTAAGGGGCAAACTCGCGCCAGCGGGTCGCGCGAGCGACGTCTCGCGCGAGCGAGCCGTGCGCGCGAGAATGGTATTTTCCATTTTTGAGCTAAAATTATGTATATAATATTAAAATAAATTAATTCCAACCCCCAAACCTATCCAGAATGTCCAAAACAGACACAAACAGACCCAAAAACGACCAAAAATAAGAAAAACGAATGAAATAAAGTTTGGGTTGCCTCCCAAGAAGCGCTAACTTTTACGTCTTCAGCTAGACCGTTCTAGCTCAAGACTTATGGAGGTTGAAAATCAGACTTCGTACCCCTAAGAATGTCAGGCAGAGCTCGATGGTAAGCAGAAATTACGTCGCTTTGAATTAATTCAATCGACGGTTTATCAGTATTTTCAAATCGATTTCTTACCTTTCGAGTAGATTCAACATTAGGGTCCGAAGTATTAGGATTCATCCACTCATCATCCTCTATATTATTCCCCGCACTTATATTTATTACGTTCTTGGGCTCAATATTCCGTGTAACCTCACTACCCTCCACACCTAGATAATCATCGTCTTTGGGAGGTTGATCAATAGCATTAAAAACATTTAATTTTAATTTTATATTCCCAAATGACACTTTCATTACCCCCGTCCGACAGTTAACACGTGCGTTAGCAGTTGCTAAGAATGGATGGCCTAAGATGACAGGAGTATGTTTCCTAGCATCTAGCACCGGTTCGGTGTCAAGGACCATAAAATCAACGGGATAGAAACATTGATCCACTTTTACTAGTACGTCTTCGACGATTCCTCTAGGTATTTTAATAGAACGATCCGCTAACTGAATAGTAGCGGCCGTAGGTTTAAGTTCACCTAGTCTTAATTGTTTATAGACGTGATAAGGTAAGAGGTTAACACTCGCTCCTAAGTCAAGGAGAGCCCGATGAATGATAGTGTCACCTATGACACATGAAATCGTAGGCGTACCTGGATCTTTATATTTCGGAGGAGCGTGTTGGAATATAGAGCTTACTTTTTCCGTGAGAAAGACCTTTTTAGGAGTATGACTCCGTATTTTGCGCTTTTGAGTACAAAGGTCTTTTAAACATTTAGCATAAGCGGGAATTTGTTTAATAGCGTCGAGGAAAGGAATATTAATTTTAACTTGTTTGAACACCTCGAGTATATCTTCCATTTTTGACCCTTTCTTAGAAAAATGTGACGGTCCCTCAACGTTTGGTGGATATGGCATTCTTGGAATATAGTTTGTTGGGGCCGGTCCTTTATCTTTTTGAATTCTACTCGTTCCCTCACCCTCCTTATTCAAATTTAAGTTAATTTTCCCATCTTTCTCACTCTCATTTGGAATCTCAACAACTTCTTCATCTCAAATAGTCGTCCTAGTCGAAACAGCATTCACGCTCTCACTCGTACTACCCACTGCGTATTGCCCCTTAGGTTGCTGAGTAGGTTGACTCGTCGACTTACTCTCAGTTAAACGGTTTAATGTAGTAACTACTTGTCCCATTTGGGACTCTAGCTTTGCGATAGACTGAGTATGAGAGTGCACTAACTGAATTACCGACCCAAAATTTTCAAGTGAGGCCAGCACCTTTTCCTCAAATGCATTATTGCGTGGAGGTGGAGGAGGTGGTTGGTATTGACCTTGTTGGTATTGGGGTCGGTACGTATTAGGAAAATTAGTCGACCTAGGATTATAATTATTTTGTGGGAATTGTTGCATAGAATTAACGTGTTGTTCAACAAATTCCGGATATTGAGATGCAGAAGGACATACAAAGATATTATGGGACGGTTCAGAACATAATGCACATACTTCTAAAGAGGATGGATTAGATGGTTTGTTCATTTGCATAAGTCGGTCAAGTTTTCTATTTAATTCTTGTATTTGAATTGATTGACTTGACTCAACTGTCACCTCTCGCTTAGGTTGAAGGTATCCCTCAGAACGTACCGACACAGCCTGATGCATCGAATTCTCGCTTAACGTTTCAAATATTTTCCAGGCCTCGTCGGCGCTTTTGTGTAGGAAAGTTCCCGCACAAACGGCATCGACGGTATTCCTAACAGAGGGAATAAGCCCCTCGTAGAAGACTTGAACCAATTGCCACTTGGGAACCTGATGGTGTGGGCACGAACGTAATAATTCTTTAAATTTTTCCCACGTGTCATAAAGAGTCTCCCCATCTTGCATCACAAAATTAGTTATATCTTTTCTTATCTTATTTGTACGCATAATAGGGAAAAACTTTTGTAAAAAGGCGGTGTGTAAGGCTTCCCATGTTTTTATTGTGTTTGGTTCCAAAGATTGAAGCCAATACTTCGCTTTGTCTCTTAAGGAGAATGGGAAGAGCCGCAATTTTAATTCATCATTATTTAGGTTTTGTATTTTCAAAGTAGAGCATATACCCTGAAAATCCCCTAAGTGTTGGTAAGGGTCTTCATTTAGACGGCCATGGAAGGACGGTAGTAGCGAGATCGTAGACGACTTTATCTCAAAGTGAGATGCCGTCGCCTCCGGTAATTCGATACCAGCTTGTGGCGTGTAAGTAGTAGGAATAAAATAATTTATAAGTGGAGGTGGTGGCGGTATATTAAGATTATTCATATTCACACCATCATTTTGATTGTTATTGTTATTTCCACCGTCAGCCATTTTAATCGGTTCAATTTGAAAAGTTTGAGTTTTCCTTAACCGTTCACGACTACTCTGAATTTCGGCCTCAAACAACGACGACGGAATCGGAGTTGATTCGTCGTCTTGCAACCTAGCTCTAGAAGCTTGGGTTGTGGACTTACTAGTTCTTAAGGTACGTTCAAGTTCAAGATCGAAATATTTTAAATCTGGTTTATTTGAACGTGTACCCAACATAAACTAAAACAAAAGAAAAGAAACTAAAAACAAAGACTAACTAAACAAAATAAACAAATAACAATCACGCAAATAAGATAACAAGCACTCAACTACTATGATGCATGCAAATTATCCTGTAATGCAATGACCGCATCAAGCCCAGCGCCCCGGGTTTCCTAGCTAATGAAGTGCAATTAACCCTAAACTAATGCAAATAGTGCGTCACAGCGCCCTGACTTACAGTGGTTTAAAGCGAGTTTCACAAGAAGCAATTTACTTAATTTTTATTTATTTTATTTGCGTAAGCTCCTTTGATGTAATTAGCTGCTCCACTCGGAAACGTTGACTACAAAATAAAAGAAAAAGTTAGTAACTAAAAACAAAACGGAAAATAAGAAAAATAAAAACTAACCTAATATTTACAAATTAACTAAACTAAGATTATAAAACTAAAAGTAGTAATTTGCAATCCCCGGCAACGGCGCCAAAAATTGATGTTGTCAATATCAAGATATAAAAGTATACTTTACTTTTCTAAAGATTTGTAGTGTGGAAGTAAATGTCGAACCCACAGAGATTGATTACTACAGCGACTTAATTTTAAAACCTAACTTTAGTTAATTATGAAAACGGATTTTAATTTGATTTTAATTAAACTAATAACAATAAAACTAAATCTAAACTATGAAAGCAATTAAAAGTGTTTTAAATAATGTTTAAGGGAACCTAGGATTGCAAATCCACCACTAGCTTCATAATAGGAATATTTATGAATTACTTTAGCTTATTAAGTTGGATGATAATGGGGAATTGTAGCTACAAGCCCAATTCCTCCGACAAGAAGATAATCATGGTTCAAGCACCAACATAATCCATCTTCGGGTAGCACGAATTATCTCACACTAAACTAAGGTTGTGATCCAATCCGTCTAACCTAGACATGGACTATTCGGATACTTGATAGCACGAATCAATAAAGCACCATCACATGTAAACAACCTAAACAAGCACAGCAAGAATAGATCGTTGAGCACATCACAGTCAAAATAGATCTAAGACAAGAATAAATTCTGAAAGCAATGATTTAATCAATAGAAGTACGATTTATTTATAAAAATCCTCTAAACATGTGACTGTCATCCATACATAAAAACATAAATAAAACCCTATTACTCGTCTAGGGCTTCATTGAAACCCTAGATCTATGATCTAGCCGTCCATGGAAGTTTACAACAAGTTTTGGAAGCCTTTACAACTCGAAACGGACTGAAACTGATGTAATTTACAATCTGGACGTCATTCTGCAGTTTCGTTTGCACAGGAGTCCTCAGTATACTGAAATACGCAACTTTGATTTTTCCACATATCGCGCGAGCGTGACAATTGGACCTTCGCGCGCGCGGATCGCGCGAGCGATTCTGGGGATCTCGCGCGAGCGGATCACGCGAGCGATTCTCGGATTTCGCGGGCGCGGGTCGCGCGCGCGACTTGGCTTTTTCAGCTTCTTCAACTATGCTTTTTCACCCTGTTTAGCCTGGTTTAGTTGATTTCTTCCAAAACCTGTCAGAAACTAGAAAACGAAGTAAAAATATACAAAAACAGGATAAAAAGGTACTAACAAATGCTCGTTAAGGCGTAAAAAGAGGATTTGTTCTCTCCCGATCAGGGAGGACCTAAGGCCCTTTGGGTTTACTCCACACACGCGCGCGCCGCCGCTGACGCTGACCGGCCGGGTCGTGGTCGTAGGTGCGGCCTGCACAGAATATTTCTTTTTAGACCCCTCAAGTTTTTGGTATTACAAGTTTGTAATGAATAGACCCTTGGAATTTCTGCACATGTTTAACATTGCAGAAACCTTTGGGATTTCTGGAAGAGTTACAGAACTCCAAAAGGTTGTAGTTACAACCTTTGGAATTTCTGAAATGATGAATACACAAATATATTCCAACTCTCCTTCAGTCTATACACATCCTTCAACATCCAACACAGTTGAGACACATACTGTTCTTCAAAGTGTTCTTCCTTCCAGTCCCAGTTTCAGAGAGAGAGTCACAGAATATAGTTGGTTCGCCGGAGCAGTTGTACGTTGTGCAAGTACCACTGTTAGAAGCCGATGTATCCTGGGAGACAGACGCTGACGATTTCCTCAAGCACATTCGGTGAGGCGGCGAATCTGTTTTAAGGAAACTGTGAAATTTCACAGGCCTCGGTTTGATCTTATTTTTTATAATTCTCCTGTTTAATTTTCTGTTTCTGTCCAGGTGTAATTTTTCTGTTTTCATTAGTTATAATTTCCAACAATCTTAAAACATATTATATATATTTTACAAAACAAAAACAGATTCGGCTTTGGGAAAACAGAAACTATTTTGAAAAACAGTTTTACAAAAACTGCTACTGTAATCCTCGTTTTCTGGCCAAACGGTGCAGAATCAGGGAAAATTGCATTAGACGAAAAGTGTGCAGAATCGCGTAACGCAAGCAGAATTTGAAAATTCATTCGTTTTCTAACAATTATTTGGGAAAAGAAATTTTGCTGCTGTTAAAATTAAAAAGAAAATATTAGATTTAATTTCTTTTCTCTTGTGATAATTTCATAAATGGCAAATGAGACCATGAACTCTGTTGCGACCGATGGTGCTACCAACACCGTGGTGATTGGTTTGAGTATTGTTAAGGTTCCCTCAATCCAAATGGTTCATGTGAACCACGGGGAGAAACCCGATAAATCTAATGAAAATGAACAAGAACAAGAGGTTGTGCTAGCAATTGATGCTTTGAAGCACTCGGACTTTTTGTGCCGAAACTATGTCTTGAATGACTTAGACGATACACTCTATAATGTGTATAGGGTCAAGACCACTGCTAAGGAACTATGGGAGTCCTTAGATATGGTGGACTCAAAGACTATGATCAGTCAAGTCCAAGAGACTAATGGTGAGAAGATGTATATGGAAAATTCTGCCTCGTTAGATGTTGAAGAAAAGAAAAAAAAATGCTATTTTTATAACCCATTTTGTAGCAATTATTATGAAAGTTTTAAAGTGTTACACATAATTAAAATATCATGGAGGTTCGTAAAGATGAGAATTGGTTCATAAAAACTAAAATTTTATGGTTGAAATTTACCGAGGCATGAACATGAGTGTTGGTCGTGATAAAGTAAGGTCATGAGATCTTGGAATTTTATCGCGATGGGACAATGATAAATTCTCGTATCAACTTGAAATTGTCCTATACTAGAAAATGTGGGGGTAGACATATGATGGAGAATACATCATATTGAGTATACTATTTTAGTATATGTGATAGCCTTGGGAGAACCAAGAAGATAGTGGCAATAAGTATTTATTACTTATTTCGGTGATAGCCTTAACTACTGCTATGTGAATATATGTGATAGCCTTGGGAGAACCAAGAAGATAGTGGCAATAAGTATTTATTACTTATTTCGGTGATAGGCTTAACTACTGCTATGCGAATTTGCCAAAAAGTAAGGATGAAGCTTTGGATAAGTTCATTCTATACAAGACAGAGGTTGAGAATCAACTTGGAAAAAAGATTAAGGTGTTAAGAAGTGATAGAGGTGGTGAATATGTAGCACCTTATGGTGACTATTGTGCACAAAATGGAATTATTCATCGAACCACCGCACCTTATTCGCCTCCATCAAATGGAGTTGCTGAAAGGAAAAATTGCACCTTAAAAGAAATGATGAATGCTATGTTAATAAGTTCTGGATTGCCACAGAACTTGTGGGGGAAGGCAATTCTCTCCGCAAATTATATTTTAAATAAGGTACCTAGAAAGAAAGTTGATCAAACCCCGTATGAACAATGGAATGGTCGAAAACCTTCCTACAAGTTCTTACGAATGTGGGGGTGTCTTGCAAAAGTTCTTGTACCTACTCCTAAGAAAGAAAGGATATGTCCAAAAACTATTGATTGTTTATTTATTGGCTATGCACATAATAGTAGTGCGTATCGGTTTCTTGTAAATTTGAAAACCCAGATATACACAAGAACACGATCATGGAGTCTAGAAATGCGTCTTTCTTTGAGAATATATTTCCTTGTAAAGAGGAATATAGTTATAAAAAATGCACATTTGAGACTGTTGGGGAAACTAGTAAAACTCAAGAAGAAAATGTTGATATTGAGCCTAGACGTGGGAAACGAGCTAGAACCTCAAAATCTTTTGGTCCAGACTTTCTAAAAAGTGAGCCTCAAAGCTATAATGAAGCTATTAGATCACCAGATGGTCCATTATGGAAAGAAGCAATCAAGAGTGAAATTGATTCTATCCTACAAAACCATACTTGGGAACTGGTAGATCTTCCTCCTGGTTGTAAGCCGTTGGGCTACAAATGGATTTTTAAAAAGAAAATGAAGACGGATGGTACTATTGATAAGTATAAGGCAAGGCTTGTCATCAAAGGGTATGGACAAAAGGAGGGTCAAGACTACCTTGATACGTATTCTCCTGTTACGAGAATAACATCCATTCGTATGATTATTGCAATCGCAGCGTTGCGAAGTCTCGAAATACATCAAATGGATGTTAAGACTGCCTTCCTTAATGGAGATTTGAATGAAGAAATCTACATGGAACAACCTAAAGGATTTTTTGCTCCAGGGCAAGAAAATAAAGTGTGTAAGCTTGTCAAATCGTTGTATAGCTTAAAGCAAGCTCCAAAACAAAGGCATGAAAAATTTGACCAAGCTATACTCTCTAGTGGATTTAAAATCAATGAGTGTGATAAATGTGTTTATGTCAAAGACACAATTGAAGGCTATGTCATCTTATGTCTTTATGTTGATGACATGCTCAGAGTGGGTAGTATTGATAAGATTATTAAATCTACTAAGAAAATGTTGAATTCTAAATTTGACATGAAAGATATGGGACTTGCTGATGTTATATTGGGCATCAAGATCTCTAGAAATACTAATGGACTTGCTCTGTCACAGTCACATTATGTAGATAAGATTCTAGAGAAGTTCAACAAGTCTGATACTAGTATAGCCAGGACGCCTGTGGACTCAAGTCTACACCTATCTAAGAATACTGGTGACAGTGTTTCTCAACTAGAATATTCTCGAGTGATAGGAAGTTTGATGTACTTAATGAGTTGTACAAGGCCTGACATTGCTTATTCTGTTAATAGACTAAGTAGATATACTAGTAATCCTAGTACTGAACACTGGAAAGGGATATTAAGGGTACTACGGTACTTACGATATACACGTGATCAGGGACTGCACTACATGAGATATCCAGCTGTATTGGAAGGATACAGTGATGCAAACTGGATATCCGATATGAAAGATTCAAAATCTACAAGTGGATATGTTTTCACACTTGGTGGTGCAGGTGTATCATGGAAATCTTCAAAACAAACTTGCATTGCTAGATCGACAATGGAATCTGAATTCATTGCGCTAGATAAGGCAGCTGAAGAGGCTGAATGGCTTTGCCATTTTGTAGAAGATATTCCTAGATGGTCAAAATCTGTGCCAGCTATTTGCATACACTGCGATAGCCAATCTGCTATTGGAAGGGCACAAAGTAATATGTATAATGGTAAGTCTAGACATATTCGTCGTAGACACAATACCATTAAACAACTACTCTCAAATGGGATTGTCACAATTGACTATGTAAAGTCAAAGGACAATATTGCGGATCCGCTAACCAAAGGGTTAAATCGAGAGTTAGTTAATAAATCATCTAAAGGAATGGGACTAAAGCCTATGACGTTACAAAGGAATGGAATGGAAACCCAACCTAGTTGACTGGAGATCCCAAGATCTAGGTTCAAAGGGACAACCTAATTTCATGTACCTTAAGAGAATCACTGAGAAGAAATGTTCTTCTGCCCATTTCTATGATTCAACAGTGATACCTGCATGGTGTGAGGGTAAGCTTAGCTTTTAATGACTATGTGCATTGGTATAATCAAGCGGAGTATAGCAGGATACTCTAAATAGTCACCTATGTGAATGTGAAGTGGGACCCCTTCTAAAAGAATTTGAGAAGGGCAAAATTCTTTGATAAACATTTACTGAACCAGGCGAGTGTTCAAGGCCAAAATGAACACAAGTGTAAGAACTAAACTATGTTTGGAAATCTCATGTGTGAGGTCTGTCGGTTGTTTACACTAATGGCAATCAGTTCAAGACTATACGTTCACTGGTCAGCCAGTAAATTTGATAGATTGTCACAAGGGAAGGTTCAAAGCCAAAAGCTACCTATCCTTTGCAGGAGTGATCTGTTGTGCTCTCTCTCTCTTATCGAGTCACTGTCTCACATCGTTTCGGTTAAATTCATTCATGTGGGGGATTGTTGGGTAAATATGTGTTTTGGCCATGTTTAAGGGCTAATAAAAGTAGGACCCACTTAGAGTTTAAGTGGGGTCCTTGTGGATTTGTGTTCTCCTCCATGAGGAGATGAAGTTTGGATATTCATATGTCCAAAACTATTGATGGGTGAATGATAAATTAATGATTAAAGGTTGCCCTATACAAGGAGTTATTGAAATGAAAGAGGTTCACAACTTGCCTTGTCCCACATAGGAAAACTAGAAGTAGCCTTTAGTGTATTTATAAGGCTACTTCATGTTTTGGGTTTGGGCCCCAAGGGGTACCCAGTTTTGTGGAAGGGGGAGGACCTAAGGCCCTTTGGGTTTACTCCACACACGCGCGCGCCACCGCCGCCGACCGGCCGGGTCATGGGTGCAGGTGTGGGTGCGGCCTGCACATAATATTTCTTTTTAGACCCCTCAAGTTTTTGGTATTATAAGTTTGTAATGAATAGACCCTTGGAATTTCTGCACATGTTTAACATTGCAGAAACCTTTGGGATTTCTGGAAGAGTTACAGAATTCCAAAAGGTTGTAGTTACAACCTTTGGAATTTCTGAAATGATGAATACACAAATTTATTCCAACTCTCCTTCAGTCTATACACACCCTTCAACATCCAACACAGTTGAGACACATACTGTTCTTCAAAGTGTTCTTCCTTCCAGTCCCAGTTTCAGAGAGAGAGTCACAGAATATAGTTGGTTTGCCGGAGCAGTTGTACGTTGTGCAAGTACCACTATTAGAAGCCGATGTATCCTGGGAGACAGACGCCGACGATTTCCTCAAGCACATCCGGTGAGGCGGCGAATCTGTTTTAAGGAAACTGTGAAATTTCACAGGCCTCAATTTGATCTTATTTTTGATAATTCTCCTGTTTAATTTTCTGTTTCTGTCCAAGTGTAATTTTCCTGTTTTCATTAGTTATAATTTCCAACATGGCCATTCAACACAATTCGGACAAGTGGATTAGACCGATGAAGTTGTGTGTGTGCTTCAAATTACAAGCTCACTGTGAGTCGGTGATGAGTAAAAATTGGTGGAGCCTATTGTGTTAAGGATAGTTTCTTTCTTCAGTCACTGTATGATATGCATGACACATATGAAGGAGTTCTCGAGAAAAGAGGAGGCAAGGCTTTGCCAACTTGAAGAGGTCACGAAAGGAAACCTG
This sequence comes from Hydrangea macrophylla, assembly GCA_033977485.1. Taxonomy (NCBI): domain Eukaryota; kingdom Viridiplantae; phylum Streptophyta; class Magnoliopsida; order Cornales; family Hydrangeaceae; genus Hydrangea; species Hydrangea macrophylla. The sequence goes on from CM066986.1 coordinate 26,752,427, forward strand.
GCAATACTGGAATCTCTGGAAAAGGAGATCGAGCGAATTGTTACCTCGCTATCCAAACCGCTCGGGGGGCAAGAAGACAAAAAAAATAAGTGCTAGTGACAGGTCGAAAATTTTTATTTCGGCCAAAAAGCCTCTCACTAGCGATGATGAAGAAGAAGAAACACTCGGGAGGCAAACTCTAAACGAGCCTCACAATTATGTTAAGGCCGAAGAGGAAGAGTGTGACAGGCCGAGTGATCCCGTATCGGCCATAGACCCTTCTTGTGATGAGGAGGACGATGATGAAGACCCCCTTGTTGATGAAGAAATCGGCAATGAAGTGCTCGGGGGGCAAGCTTTGTTGAGACCGATTGACTTTAAATCGGTCCATGAAGTTTTTGAGCAACTTCCTTTGAGGAAGCTAATCCTTAAGGAGTTATTTAATTTTTTCGGTCTAGTAATAATGACCGATTGTTATTTTTATTTTAAGTCAATTAATTATTTGGCTTGGGTTGATCTACATCCACGTTGGCTGTGTGGATGTCACCAAAAATTGGTTGTGATTTGGTGGCTGATTTTACAACAACATTATTATCAAAGAAGGAAAAGTACTAAAGACAGAAGAAAAAAGCAATTAATTCGGTTAATACACTGTTCGGCTGAGACATTAGGTCGAGGAGGAAAATTAAAAAAAATCAGTCTGCTACTGATCAGTTTGTGCTAGTCTGTAACGCCAATGGACAAGGTGGTGTTGGGAAACTGACTGATTAAGGCGGCACGTGATATGGAGCCCACTTCCTTGTTTTACTGAGTCAAAATGAGTGTATGACAATGATGGCATGAAGTACTGTTTCAATGGTGTTGCTAATTGAGATGAGTATTAAGTCAGAATTGGTGGGCCCAAGTACAAGACAGTCAATTGTGCATTTTACATGTGACTGCTGCAAAGTTAAAAGAGTTGGTAGGGCCCACGATATGGCTGTTTACATGAGGTATAATAGCACTCATGCAGTGGCAGTTCTCACAATCAACTTGGCAGTCCGAATAGTTGCGATAGAAGTCCATCGGTCTCATGGCCAAGTCCGACAGTAGTTTAAAGGTAAATCGGTCTAAAAAAAGATAATATGGCTATTCAAAATTCAAAGTTTTTCATTTTAAACAGCCAGGGGACAATTGTTTGCACCTAAAAAATACACTTTTTAAGTCAAAGTTTGTTTAAGGCCGATTGAGACTTTTTAATCGGACTATGAGATCGATTGCATAAATTAGGGGCCAAGTGACTGATTCAAAGTTACTTGAGCCGGATGAATCTTGAACCAATCGGGCTGGCCATGCAACACAATTCGGACAAGTGGATTAGACCGATGAAGTTGTGTGTGTGCTTCAAATTACAAGCTCACTATGAGTCAGTGATGAGTAAAAGTTGGTGGAGCCTACTGTGTTAAGGATAGTTTCTTTCTTCAGTCATTGTATGATATGCATGACACAGTGAGCCCGATAGAAAAATTGTAAAGGTCTAATGTCAATAGTGGGCCATCCTTGGTTGGGTCTTTTGTTTGGCTCTATATTCGAACTGACCAAGCCCCGCCAGTTAGGCTTAGCATGATAATCGGACTTATCATGGTGTTTATTCCCATCGGACTGGGCATGTAATGCTATCGGGCTTCCCTTTGAGGCCCACCATCAATTTCAGACTTATGGTATTGGGAAAGCAAACACCGATTTGACATCATCGGGCTGCCATTTGAACACATTCTAGTTAAACCATCATATTTCATGGCATCAATGCCACGTGGAGTGCCATTGTTTCTCAAAGAATCAATGCAAAGTAAATGGTGGGCCAACCTTGGGACATGTTAGTCTAACATTAATTCTAGTCAATTTAGGTGGGTCAGACATGGTTGAATAGCCATCCATTTTCAGCAATTGGTATACATGGACACGCATCAACATAGGCTTTGTTTGGCAACTGCTTCCATCGGGCAGATCAATTATTTGGGGCTTCAATATTTCGGCTACTATTTAGCTAGTATTTGGTGGGCAAATTATGGGAAGTAATTAATCCCCTATAAACTCTCTTAAGTGATAATGATTTATATAAGAGAAGTTAAAGATAATATTATCACTTAAGGAAGCATATTATCACTTTTGAGGAAGTATATCATTTACTTGGAGGGGAAGTCAGCCGAATCAAGCCTTAATATGGACCACATTCAAGCTACAGATATATACGTATATATATATATATATGGTTGAAGATATGGCAGCTATTAGCAGAGTTTATGGAAATAAACTGGTATTTTTTACCAGATTATTATTTATCAGATTTCCTACCTTATCTAGAAGACCTCCATGGCCGCTATAAATCAGCAAGCTGGCCAAAGAAGCAAGTGACTCCGCGTCACTTCGACAAACCGCATTCAAACCGCATCCCAATGCATTCTTAAAGCATTCTAAGCGTTCTTAGTTTTTAGGCTTTCATAGCTTTTTTATATTACATCTCTTGTAATCTTTTCTACTTTCAATTAAATAAAACAACCCTTTTATTTAATTCCTTTTTGTTTCATCACTTGTATGGCTTGTGCGCTTCAGTACTGCCATAGGATTTTAGGTGAGGGTACTTTCCTACTCGCCACACACAATCACCAGTAGATCATAAAGCCTTGTGTATCACTCACACAAGTACATAGAAAATTAGTTTGCACACACTCGAACCACTATTAGTTTTGGCACGCCCAAGCAAAACTACAAACAAACACTAACACATAATTTGATAAGCACGTTTGAAAAACATAACATTACTCTAATTATAAATCTAAGTACACAGGTGTTGGCGGTTTGAAGAAAAATAGTTAGCTAAAATGAAAAGCAGTATACGAGTTGAGGTCCCGGTCCCATGAAGTTGCTACCTAAGAAATAAAAATAAATAAATAAAATGGTATCGTTTAGGTAAAATTTAGTTAGTAGTATTTGCAAATGCTCTTACTCAGTGGTCTTTGCTTAACCAGAAAGATCTAACTTTTAGCATTTGTATCATTGTATGATTGGACCATTTTTAAACTCTAAACTTGCACACGAGTTGTACACTTTTTATTTTGGGCAAGATATAGATTTGGTGGCGCGTTTTTGGTACTCCAAACTACCTACCAAGCCAAAAGGGTCCTTGCAAAACACACACTAAATCATCAGCAATAAGGGAAAAATTGAAAGCTGCATGAGCTTTTATCATTATTGAAGGTAAATTTCTTTGCCATAATAAAACCCACACTACAAAATAGGTAGGGGAGAAAATGTATTAAACTCGTCTGAGTTGGCCCTGTAAATGGTCCATGTCTGAACCCGGATCCACTTTATTTATGCAGATATGAATTACATATTGGGATCCATGAATTTAGATCTGTTAAGAAGTTTGATTAGCGGTCCGGATATGAATTTAATTAGGCCATCCGAGATGATAGACAGACCCGGTCCGTTTAGTCTTATAAATAAAATTGAATGACATGTATAATACACACTATATAATACAAATTCAATCTCAGTCATACATTATTTTGATTTAGTGGTAGGTATTTTTTTTACATAATAATTAATGTAGCCAAAATCAGTATTGAACAATGATTGGGTGATCGCCTCTCGAACACCTACAAGGAAAGGTGAATGGTGTGTACCCTAAGCCTCCTTCGACGATCAAGTTAGTCTAAGAAGGATATATATGGAGAAAGTATTCAATAGTATTAGGGTTTGCGTATCTTGCATGTAGCTGTGCATGGGTTTATATAGTTGCATGAGTTACCTGTTTCGTTAGGGTTAGTCGGTAACGTAGTCCTCACGTATGTGGCCTCTTGTTCGGGCTCATGAGCATTGTAAGTAGAGGTGTCAAAAGAGGGCAGCCCGCCCCCGCCCCGCCACTTTAACGAGTTGGGCGAATTTTGGCGAGTCACGGGGCGGGTCGGCGAAATAGACGGGGTGGGGCGAATTGACTCGGTAAGGGATATAGGGTGACTCGCCCCAACCCACTAATTCGTGGGTCAACGGGGCGAGGCGAGGCGAGGCGAGGCGGGGCGGCTAACTCGCGGGTTAGTTGGCGAATTAGCCCACAAGTTAGCTCGCGAATTGCTTGCAAAAACTTATTTTTAATTTTAATAAAAAAAAAATTCTAAATTTTTTTTAATGAAATAATTTATTTAAAAATAGTTTGTTGAAAAAAGTATTTGGAAACTATTTAAAAAAAAAGTATTTTCTACTTAAAAGTTTAATAAAATTGTTTATTAATAAATAGTTTATTTGAAAATAATTAAATAAAAATGTTTTATTCACGAGTTGGTGAGGCGGGGCGGGGTGGGTCAGCGAGGCGAGGCGAGTTACGAGGCGAGGCGAGTTGGTGGCGAGTCAGTGGGTTAGACGAGCTGAGTCACGGGGCGAGTTGTGGGTTGCAAAAATAGAAGTCGACCCGGACCCATACCCAATGAATTGAGTCACGAGCTGGGTTCGTCCACAGAGCGAGACAAATTACGACTCGCCAAATGACGAATTGGGGCGGGACGGGACGGGACGGGACGAGCCAATTCGCCCCCTTTAACACCCCCTACCTGTAAGGACTCTATCTCACTATACCAGCCTAAGAGTCCTTATCTGACCCTATTAGTGATTACGCCAGACTTTAGCTGATGCAAGGCTGAAGGCTCACCAGATCACTTATAAGAGCAACTCCAATGAAGGATGCATATGGGTATCCAAATCCAAAAGATGCTAAAATGGATACCTTCATCCCAAAAAATGTACTCCAATGGGGGATCCAAAAGGGAATCCATTATGCAAACTCATGGTTTGAGTCTCCAAACTTATAGCCTTTGGAGAGAGAAAGTGAGGGGATGCATATTTGGTGGGATGATCCTAGCAATTGATTTGAGAATAAAATAATATTTTTAGTGTATCTATGATTGAGATATATCAAAATATATTAAACAATAAAATGGCTACTAGTTTTGGTTACTATGGTTGGAGTGTATGAGACTTATTTGGTATATAAAATACTATTCAAGTAACCAAGTAGCATTTTAGATACTCAAATTTGATGACTATCTTTAGAGTTGCTCTAAGGCCTAAAATTCTTGCTCGTTAGGTCTTGAGGGGCCCACCTTGAACACGTGGTTGCCATAGGGATGACGAGCGATTTATGTCACATCATCTACTCCCCCCAAGCCTTAGTGGAGTAGTCATGCCTAAGGGCTCCTTGTCTGCTCAATCTATTCCACGCGTCCGACTTCTTCTTGTGATCAGACACCATAGCACCGTATCTCGAAAAGCGTGGGACACGCACCACCCAATTCGTGATTGAGCCAAATTGACGACGCATGCTCCTGAGATGATTGATGCAAGTCAATCGAAACAATGCATCTCTTTATTAGCGGAGATCTTTTTTGAAATTTGATTTTCTAGATGAGAGATGTTATCTATTGGGATAATTAAAAATCAGTCAATAATTTTTTGACAAATACAAAGTCAGTCACCTACCTTTTAAAAATAAATAAAAAGGAAATCATTTTAAAATTAAATATTCTAAAATCAGTCAACTTTTGACCTTTTTTTAAAATGAAAAATCAAGAAATTACATTTACCCCCCCTATCTTCTTCCTCACCACCACCAGCCACCAACCGCCACCACCCCCACCACACCACGACCACCACCACCAGTCGCCGCCACCACCCCCACCACACCACGACCACCACCACCAGCCGCCGCCACCACTAGCCATCACCACCACCACCACCACCACCATAACCACCACCACACCACACCACACCACACATTGACCATCATTACTACCAACCATCACCATACCACGACCTCCCCCACCACACCACGACCACCACCACCAGCCACCACCACCATGGTCGGCCACCACACCACACCATGACCAAACCCCAACCTCTCTCTCTCTCTCTCTCTCTTTTCTCTCTTTGATCTCCTCTCTCTCTCTCTCTCCCTCCCTCCCTCCCTCCCTCTTCCCCCTCTCTAGAAGCTAATCACCATGAAGAACTCTCCCTCTTTCCCTCAAGAATAATTAAAAAAAAAAAGAGTTGCAGGTTGGAGCAAGTGTCCAAACCTAAGGAGCAACTCACCAAACTTGATCAGGAGCAACTCACTAAACGTATGGAGCAACTCACCAAACCAAAAGAAAAAAAAAGTGTTCCAGGTTTGGAGCAACAGTCCAAACTCGAGGAGCAACTCACCAAACTTGATTGGAGCAACTCACGAAACGTATGGAGCAACACACCAAACGACAAGGAAAAAAAAAAGAGTTCCAAGTTTGGAGCAATAGTCCAAACCTTAGGAGCAACTCACCAAACCTGATCGGGAGCAACTGACCAAACGTATGGAGCAACTCACCAAACGGAAAGAGGTTGTCGTTTGGTGTGTTGCTCCATACGTTTCGTGAGTTGCTCCAATCAAGTTTGGTGAGTTGCTCCTCGGGTTTGGACTGTTGCTCCAAACCTGGAACACTTTTTTTTTCTTTTGGTTTGGTGAGTTCCTCCATACGTTTAGTGAGTTGCTCCTGATCAAGTTTGGTGAGTTGCTCCTTAGGTTTGGACACTTGCTCCAACCTGCAACTCTTTTTTTTAATTATTCTTGAGGGAAAGAGGGAGAGTTCTTCATGGTGATTAGCTTCTAGAGGGAGGGAGGGAGGGAGGGAGGGAGAGAGAGGAGATCAAAGAGAGAAAAGAGATAGAGAGAGGTTGGGGTTTGGTCATGGTGTGGTGTGGTGGCCGGCCATGGTGGTGGTGGCTGGTGGTGGTGGTCGTGGTGTGGTGGGGGAGGTCGTGGTATGGTGATGGTTGGTAGTAATGATGGTCAAGGTGTGGTGTGGTGTGGTGTGGTGGTGGTTATGGTGGTGGTGGTGGTGTTCATGGTGGTGGTGATGGCTAGTGGTGGCGGCGACTGGTGGTGGTGGTCGTGGTGTGGTGGGGGTGGTGACGGCAGCTGGTGGTGGTGGTGGTGGTGTGGTGGGGGTGGTGGCGGCGGCTGGTGGCTGGTGGTGGTGAGGAAGAAGATAGGGGGGGTAAATGTAATTTCTTGATTTTTCATTTTAAAAAAAGGTCAAAAGTTGACTGATTTTAGAATATTTAGTTTTAAAATGATTTCCTTTTTATTTTCAAAAAGTAGGTGACTGACTTTGTATTTGTCAACAAATTGTTGACTGATTTTTAATTATCCCTTATCTATTTAACCGCAGAGATAGTAGAACAGATTACCCCATTCTATTCAATCAAAACTTGTATCTCATTCTCTATAAGACTGCTTGGACTCCCCTCGTTGCGTTCTTCTTTGCAGAGTCCTTGGTCAGTCTCACTTTCTTTCCCTAAGGACTGCTCCTTCAAATTGCTTTCCATTATTTGAGAGACCAAATTAGCACACAATGCTCTTTTAAACAAATTCTTTCACCTATTTCTCACAGATTCGGGCAAGTGGCTTGACCTCCACCCACTTAGTGAAATAATCCACACCCACTAAGAGAAACTTTTTGTTATTTAATGTTGTTGCAAGAGGGGCCACTATGTCTAGCTTCTATTGCTGTTTGCACCTAAAAAAATACACTTTTTTAGTCAAAGTTGATAGAGGCCGATTGAAACTTTTTAAACGGACTAGAGACTGATCATAAAAATTAGGGGCAAGTAATTGGTTCAAAGTTCGTAAGGCTGAGTGTGTTTTGATCATCTAAAGCTATTGTCATTGGCTTGAGTATCATTTGGCCATTTATCAACAATCGGACTGCCTCATGAGTCCGATTGAGTGGGTTATACGTTAGTTGTGAATTATTAAATTCTGTTAAATTGGGAAAATAACAGAGGCCCACCAATAACTTCACATTGCTGGAAAAGTGCTTTTGGACTGCCGGCCTTGTGCCATTGGTTGGTCAATTTTTTATCACTTCCCTGTTGAAGTGTTTGTGTTTTCAAGAATGGTGGGCCACCTTTAATGATAACCACCTATGACCATCCATGATTTTGAATAGTTTGGTTGACCATTTAATAATTATGGAGGATTGGTTTTGAAAGCAAATCGGACATCAATGCAAACGGGCTGCCACACTTCATTTTAAACAGTCAAGGGAATTGCCATTGTTTGGCAAAGCATTAAATGACATGGTGGGGGCCACAACAATTATTTGACTCCTCTGATTTCATCAATACGGTATAACTTTCTAGAGCTTCAGTCCGGCTGAGCCTTGTTTGGACGTGGTTTATTTTCATCGGGCTAAAACATATTTGGCCTATGCTTTGACACATTCAGCCAATTTGGAAATTATATGATGGGGTATATTATGGAAAGTTTATCATTCCTAAAATCTCTATGATTAATATTATCAGTATAATATTGGTGATAAATTATACCATATTGTGATAAGGGAAGTTCAAAGTGATAATATTTTTTATATGGAAGGTATTATCAGATTAGGAAGGATAATGTTTCAAGATTTGGGAAGCATATCTTTTTCTTGCTTGGAAAGTTAGCCGAATGAAGCCACAAAAGGGACCACATTCAAGATATATACACCTGTGTGTATATGTATTCTCGCAGATATGGAAGGTGTCAAGATATAGCAGATTTTATCAGTTTATGGAAGTAAACTGGTATTTTTTACCAGATTATGTTTAGCAGATTTTACTTGCCTTATCCCGAAGACCAGTATGGCCGCTATAAATACAGCAGGCAGGCCAAGCTATCAATTCACTCCGCGTCATCTCGACAAACGCATCCAAAAAAGCATTCTAACGCATCCTTTAGTATTCTTAGGATTAGTTTTTATTTTTTTAGCTTTCAATTACTTCTTGTAATTTTTCTTTCTACAATTAAATAAAAGTCACTCTTTTTATTTAATTTCTCTTTCCGTTTCTTTCATCACTTGCTAGACTTGTGTGCTTTAACACTGTCTAGGGACCTTAGGTGAGGGTACTTTCCTACTCACCTTTCACAATCGCCCGTTAGATGTCAGATTTTCAAACCTTGTGTATCACTCACACAAGTGCTTTTAGGAAATTTTGTCTTTATTCGTTTAGGTCTACCTAACAAGGCTCTGGCACTCCCGAATAAATAAATATAGCAAACAATTGCATAAAAGGCCAAGGACTAGACATTAGGACCATCTCTTGGGGTGGTTTGTGTGTATAAGAGGCAAACTTCTGACATTGGTCACACTTCCTAACATAGTCCAGAGCATCTTTTCTCATCATAGGCTAGTAATAGCCTATTGTACGGGCTCGATGCGACAATGTTCTTCAGCCGATATGGTTTCTACAAATTTTTTCACGAATCTTTGCTAGGATGTACTCAGCATCCTGAGGAGTCAGACATATAAGCAATGATTGACTAAATGATCTTCGATACAGCTTATCGTCTAACAATAGATACCGAGTTGATTGTATCTTGATTTTCCTCGAAAACTTCTTATCCTTTGGTAAAGTCTCATACTTGAGATATTTAAAGAGAGGCTCAATCTTGGTGTTGCGTATGTTCGAGATACATACAATCATTGTGGTAGTTGGATAGGATGAGCTCGGATCTTCGTGATAGCTGGCCTTATGGGTATCGAGTGCTTCAAGATCGAGGGAAGAGGCCAGTTTGGCCAACTAATCTGCTCAAGTATTGTTCTCTCCTGCTATTTTATTAATTGAAAACTTAGAAAAGTTTTGAACATTCCTCTTCACAATTTGCTAGTATGAAATTAGCTTTTCTCCTCGGCACTCAAATTCACCAGTTACTTGCTCCACCACCATAGACTTGCAGTTCTTGAGCTCCACTAGTAGTGCCATCTGCAAACCAATTATCAGGGCCTCATATTCCACTTCATTGTTTGATGCAGTGAATCTGAACTATACTGATCTCTCAAAGGTATGTCCATCTGGGGTTTAAATACGCATATACCACTCTTCTTTTCTGTAAATGATCCGTCTACATGGAGTACCCACATAGATGATTCCTTAGTATGGGGCTCACCTGTGAATTCAGCAATAAAATCAGTGAGTGCTTGCCCTTTTATTGATGCTCAGGGGGTAGATTGCATGTCGAATTCCCAAGCTCAATAGCCCACTTGATCAGTCGTCCAGAGGCCTCAGGCTTGTGCAAGACCGACCTGAGTGGGTAAGAAGTTGGGACGATGATCGTATGTGCCTGAAAGTATGGTTTGAGCTTCCAAGCACTGATAATAAGGGTTAAGGCCAATTTTTCCAAGTCTGGATACCTTGTTTCAGAGTCTGCCAATGTCTTGCTAGTATAGAAGGCCGACTTTTGCTTCCCATTTTCCATTCTGACCAGAGCTGAACTAACTGCACTATCAGATACAGCTAGGTACAGAGTTAGGCTCTCCCCAGGGACCGACTTTGGTAATAGTTCTGGGCTACTCAGATATTGCTTGAGTTTGACGAAGGCATCCTCACATTCCTGAGTCCACTTGAAGTCTTTGCTTCTCTTCAGAGCTTTGAAGAAAGGGAGGCACCGATTTGAGGCTCGAGAAATAAAATGGTTTAGAGCGGTTAACCTTCCATTCAAAGTTTGCACGTCCTTATTTTGTGGCAATCTTATTTCTTGAATAGATCAGATCTGATTAGGATCTGCTTTGATTCCTCTATGAGAGACCATAAAATCAAATAACTTCTTAGCCGTAACCCAAAAAGTACACTTAGACGGATTGAGTTTCAAGTAATGGCTCCTAAGGATCTAGCATGCTTCTCTCAAATGCTCAGCATGGTCAGACCTACTAGCGATTTTCACCAACATGTCATTAATATAGATTTCCATGGTTTTCCCAATTTGTGCTTGGAATATTTTGTTCATCAACCACTGGTAGGTGGCGCCAATATTTTTCAGCCCGAATGGCATCACCTTGTAACAGTAAAATCCTCTTTCAGTGATGAAAGAGGTCTTGTCTTCGTCTTTGAGGTCTATCTGGATCTGGTTGTATCCTGAGTTAGCATCCATGAAAGTTAACAACTCATGGCCTAGGATTGTGTCCACCAGTCGGTCAATTCTTGGGACTGGAAAGCTATCTATTGGGAAAGCCTTGTTGAGGTTGGTACAATCCACACACACTCGCCACTTCCCATTTTTCTTTGTAGCCACAACCGTGTTAGCAAGCCAATTTGGGTAGTCCACTTCCTTGATCATTTTTTGCTAAAGCAGATGCTATACTTCTTCATTAATGATCTTGTTTTATCTGGGGCAAAAGATATTATCTTCTTCCTTACAATGGTGAGTGATGATGCTAGGATCAAATCTCGCTAAATCATTAGCAGACCAGGAAAATACATCCAGATTGTCCGTTAGGAAATTAATGAGTTTATGGCGAAGAACCGAATCCAACTTTGACCTGATCTGCATCGTTCTAGTAGTGTCTAATCCATCGACTACCACGTTTTCAATATCTTCCCCAAATATAATGATTTCGTCTCTTTCTTTAGAGCTTGGCATATAGTTCTTAGCTCGGGTGGCTACCATTGCCACCTCTTACAACCTTAGACCTTCTCCGGGGCCCAGCTTGCGCTATAATTGCTATTTATCTTCTGTCTTCTGTAGGACTAAGGAATGGTACTTTGATGTGGTACATTTCCCTGGATAGCACAGATCTCTCCTCTGATAACCATCTTCATACATTGGCAGTGAGACGAAGAGACGAATCTTTGATCATGAAGCCAAGGTCGTCCCAAGATAATATTGTAAGGCGAGTTGTCCCTTACAATCAAGAACTCGGTGAGGTGAGTGGATTGTTGCCTCCTTGAGCCGAACACAGTTGTAGACACCTGTGGATACTCGCAACCTAGTCACGTTTTCTTTATAACTTTTTCAAATTTCAAATTCAAATATGAGTCGCCACTTAATTTTTTAAAGGGAAATTAAGAAACCATTTTAAAAGCAATCTGATCTTTTGGAAACTTGAGATTTCTAGGTCTGGGGATTATGGAATGAGAGGGGAAGGAGCCCGGCGGACTAAAACACTCCCTCTCATCCTATCTTGTGATATAGGCCTCTACTCAACATCCTTTTTAATCGAATTATAATCTAAGCATGCCCTCAACTAATATATATGTATAAATATACACTACAAAAGCATGTCTAAAAGGGTGTAAGATTGCTAATGATAAAATATCATTCATAAGCCATATATTTCAAGCAGCAAGCAAAAGGATATGCAAATAGGGAACTAGAGAATTTACCCTGGATCCAGCCGCGAATATCGAACGTGCAATACATACAAATAAAACCTAAGAAATGGTCTCTATTTCATGTATACAAATAAAACAATACCTCGTTCTAAGGTGTCGCACATGAAGTAAAAAATCAATAAAATCAAAATGAAATAAACTAGAGAGGGATCAAGAAATTGTACCTCATTAGCGCTACCAAACAAAAGTTAGTCCACATGCTTTTCAAGATATAATATCAAATCCTAAATTCTAGCTTAATTCTATCAAGCGTGGAGAGAATTGACATAATTCTGAATTCCTTATAAATGATTGGAAACACAACACCTCTATATATAGATATACAAGTTTCAACTAGGAGCCAATGTAATGTCCATATAGAGATGGTATGATCCCAACATAGCCATAAGGAACCCATGATTATGTACAACTAATTAAGATTTATCACAATGCAAAAGTGACACCCAAATAGCTAGAATCAATAGACATATGATGTATGAATGAACATAAACAAGAATTAATCATGAATCATTCATCGACTTGAATCATTTAGTATTTAAGCTTTATTATCTGTATTTAAGACATGGTTTTAGTCCTAAGGCACTAGGAGGCCATTTAGATAAGAGTTAACAAGATTTATCAAAACTGTGATAGAATTATAGGAGTTACAGAGAGCAGACCAGACTTTCCAAAATAGAAAATTCATACTTCCAACGGTTTGATCTTAATTAGTTTTGGGTATGTTTTGCCTTTGAGAGTCTAATTTCTAACCCAAAAAGAAAATTGAAAATCAAACGGTTCAATCTCTAGGAATTGGATAAAAACTAGACATCACTTAGAAATTTTCAACTCTCTGTCTAGAGTTTTTATATGATTTTCTAAAAATAGCAAATAAATCTGAATGACTTTGATCTTTTTAGGGGATCTTATTAATTCAAATTAAACTTCTTAGAAAAAGTTATTTGTAGTCAAGAAAGCTTGATTAAGGTTCTGATCTACTGAGTTTAAAATAGACTTACTGTTCTGAAATTTCTGACAGAGAGTGACTAGTTCACAAATCATAAGGCCAAACCATCGATCCTAAGTATTAAATCGCATCAAAACAAAAAATCTTGTGATACATATATGTGTTATGAGCATTCTCGAATTGGTCTCATTCAATTATCATGGACCATGATTTACTAAATAATCTTTGATCACAGTGGGTTCATGAATTCGCTGCACCAATAACAATATTTTGAATCATGGAAGTAATTAAGCCAAACCCTCTCTCAAGTTGATGATCCTTGAGGGATGTGAATTTGTTACATCTTATTCTCCTCTCAAATCAATGGTCCTTGGAGACTAAATATAGCTAATCCACATAACCTCTATGGAATATAGAGAGGATTCCATGAGATTCCTAGTTGGAAGATCCAAATCATAGACTAAGACTTGGGTCTACCCAAACATGTGTGGATATAACTATAATCAATCTTAATCCCCATATAAATCATATGATCATAAGGGAATAGAGGATCAAACTCAAAGGGTTCCAATGAGATATTGAAGTTCTCATAGACCCCAAGAGAAAAATCTAAACAAAAGAAATGAAATCAAGGTTCATTTGAAAATTCAAGTAAAAAATTCTTTTAATTTTAAATCCAAACCTCTATTTAGATCCAAGTCAATGAAGGCAAATTAAAATTCAATCATAATTCTATGTGGTGTGTGTTGAAATGAGGTAGGAATAGACTTTATGAAAATGTGAAAAGGTCCTAAATCTATGAATTGTGATTGAATTCTATCCTAATTCTAGGTAGGATTAGCAGGTTACCTCTATAACCTCAGGGATTTTTCTTGTTTAATGAAGATCTTTCAAGTTCTTCAACTTCTTCTTAAAATTCTTCAAAAATAAAAAACTCTTGAGTTCTTCAAGAATCTCTTGATTTCTCTTAATCTCTCTCTCTTGCATGTATATTCTATATATAATTCTTGCTTTTCAAAAAAGGATCCCAACAATGGAGATGAAGATCTCCTTATATAGACCACTCTCACAGGGTCAAATTGGTAAATTCGGTTGAAAAAACCCATGTGCAAGAATATTCCATACGTATTTGAGAAAAATAGTCTGTTATAGCGGGCGACACTGTAGACACCCCATTTTGTCGGCTATCCGATTTAGGAGACCCATAGCTTGGTGGTTCACAATGATCGAAAAAGACTTACAAGGATTCCTGGAAGTTAGTTCCATCTCTCAAAATGCTCAGAATGACCAAAATGCCCCTGAAAGCCCAGAAGCTCCCAGATTTGGACCAAAAGTTCTGAAAACCTGCTACGTCATAAGAAAAACAATAAAATGAGTTTTTAAGTAAAATAGGATGAAATCGTCAGCTCCCAGAGACCCCCGGAAGTCCCGGAAGTTCCCGGAAAGTCCCCGTTGACCGGTTCGACCAAGGTTTGACCAGAGTTTGACCAAGTTTGGCCAAGTTTGACCGAAATCATCCGAATTCACTGGAATCGTTAGAAAAGTATTAAAATGAGTTTTAAAAGAAAATCGAGCGAAAACGTCAGCCCCTGGGAGCTCCCGGAAGTTCCCCAGAACTTCCCGGGAATCCCAGGTTTGACCAGTTTGACCAGAATTTGACTTTAAAACCGGGGCGCCATAACAATTTTCAAATATTTTTTTTATGGATACTAGAGGTTAATAGCTTTCCAACGGTATATCGCACGCAATTTTTGGATTTAAAACGAGTTTATTATCAATTTCCGAAGACGAAAAAGGCGATCAAATCGGCTTTTATCGCGAATACCGCAAAACTTTTCAAAGTGACCTATCCCCGAACTATTTTTTATGCAAAGTAGACTCCATTATCTTTACTACGGTATATCACAACCTCAGTTTGGAGTTCATACGCATTTTCTGTGAATTTCGGACGAAATAGGGCCTTTTCGCGAATACCGGAACCTCAGGGGGCCTAAACAGCATTATCTGGATGAAGGAGGAGCAGTGCCGCCGCGACACTCTCCTCCCCCAGAACAGTGTGTTTTTGTAATTTCTTTTGGGGGTCCATTTTGATTAATTTAAAATCAAAACGACGTAGTTTCATGATTTCAGATGTTTGGGACCAATGAGAATACTTCTAAAACCCCAAAACCACCCCAAGTTGGCCTATATAAACCCCCCATTGCTCTTCATTTTGGGGGTGTGAAATGAAAGCTTAGAAAAAGCTTGGGAGAGAAAGTTGTAGAGATAAGGTTAGAGTAGAGAGAAAAGAAGCTTTCTTCTTTGATTTTCAAAACAAAAGTTAGTTCTAAACTTTGTTTTTACTTCATTACTCCTATTTACTTCAACATTCAATACACCCAACCACCATTTTAGTGAGCATTTAAGAGAGTGGAAGCTTCTTCCATGTCCAATGTCATTACATAGGAGTGAAACACCATGCTACAAGTTCTATACATCATGAATATCATCTATTGATTACTATCTATTTGCTTGTTTGTTAATATAATGTTCATCTCTTCTCACCTCATTTCTTTTTGATTTTCTTTATTTACTTACTAGTTCATCATCATCTAAGTGATGACATGAAGTTTGAGGTGAGTGAATCCTTATGGATAGTAGCTCTTAACCTCAAAAACATGTTTGATAGATGATGATCATAACTTCAATACCTCCAAGGTATTCTTGAAGTTATGTTCAAAATGAAAATAAGTTTCTCCAACAATCTTGGAGGTTCTTGATGATGAGTTCAATGTTGGCATTTTAAGTGGTCATAATCTTTATTGAGTATTGAAAATACACTTTCAAAACCTCTATTTCAAAACCCCCGTCAATCCCTCTCATTTTGATTTCAAGAAAGAAAACCTTATTTTCCCCAAAATCTTCAAAACAGTGAGTCAAAACAGTGAATGAGCTGAGTTCAAAGATTTTCCTAGAACTCAATACTCAACATATGGATGCAAGACCACTTGGAAAGTCTTCCTAACTCATTGGAGAACACCCATGATTTTTGGTTTGACTTGGAAGTACTTGAAAATGGTCCATTTGGACCCAAACATTCCTTCTAGACATTCTGCTTCTGCTGTCACAGCAGCTTGGTTAACTTCCAACTTCTTTTTCAGAATACTTTTCCAAAAGGGGTGGTCCCAACTTATTTTTCCCTTAAACTTCAATGGCTTAGGAAACATTCTATATAAAATGGGCCCCTAGATCATCTGTTTTCAGTTTCTAAGAGTTTTCAACATTTCAGTCGACAGTACGGACTCTGTTTCTGAGTGATGTTTATTGTTTATATGATTTCTCTCAATCTGTGATAGTTATTAAAGATTGGCTTTTTTTATAGTGTTCTAGACACAATAAGGAAGATCTCCATAAAAAATCATGCATTGAAAACACTCCTAACCCCTCTTTTCCATTTTTGCAAGATCATGTTACTATTCTATCCACTATTCACAGCAAGCATACTTTTACTTCCATACTTTGATTTGATGCATATATGCACTCCAAATTAGCTCATGTCTTAGGAGGTAGTTCATACTACATTTGTACATATCCCATGATGATTTCATTCATTCATTCATACACATTCTAGACTTCTAAGTCATTCTAGGAATCCATGAACACAAAGCACACTACAACCTTGGCACATTTTAGATATATACATTGCATCCATGCAAAAATTGGGGTTTTCATGGCTCCTAATCTAAGAAGATTATAAGGAACGAATTTGATCACATGTTCATGCTTCCCCTCGATCTAATCCTCCTTTCTTATCCGTCCCGGGGATTGAGAGATCTTCTTTTCTCAAAGAATAACGTGCATCATGCTAGCTTGCTAAGCATATTTTGATTTCTTTGATTATTTGTTTCAAGAATAATTCATGTCCCCTTTAGATTAGGGAAACTTAATTACTTGATACATGATTAGACGATTTTTCCTAGGTTTGTTTGTGTGATCTTTCACTTTTGCATTGTGTGATATTTGGCTTAGATCTTATGAATGATATCTTATCTTTCAATCTTCCAATTTCAAGATTCTTATGCAATGTAATATACTTATCGTAAATATTAATTGTCGAACCAAACATAGTAGAAGATGATTATTTGGATGCTAATTGAGGCCCGTCGAAAGACGGGACGAGTTGAGGGTGTTTTAGTCGTGACAAAGGCTCCTTCATCTCTCGTACCAAAACCCCGAGCCAAGTTCTTTGGTTATGAAGGACCGGTGCCCTTTATCCATTTGGGTGAGTCAAAATTAGGTTTCTTGGTTCCTTAAAGACCAAGTGGCGACTCTGTATCTGTTTTCAACAGACCTTTTCTCTTCCTTTGATTCAAAATCAAATTTCAATCAATTTCAAAACAAACAAAAGCGGTGGAATCCCGGTATCCACAATCTAGCGACTCTGCTGGGGATTTTATTTTAAAACAAAATAATACATAGGTTTGACTCATCATCATATTTTTACTGTGTCTGGTTCAGCGCATTGCACTCTGCATTTTACCCTCACGACTGCGTTTGAAACGCGGCGCTGACATTGTTCAGGTCTTGCTGTGCCAGGGCACAAGTCACCGTTGATACTGTACCTTCCAAGGTATATCAAAAAGAGTAAAAACCTCCATACTGTCTCCCTGGCGGTATATTGGAACTCTCGTCAACGGACCCCCTTTGACTAAACCCAGCCTTTGCATATAGATTCTTGTAGAACCTTTCATAGGACTGTTCATTTATCTTTTCAGATAGGACAATGTGATATAACTGCTGTATGCCCTGACGGGATTACCTGCGTGGTGTAGACGCTTATGTTACATAGAACGGAACCTCCTTCTTATGATCTCCAAGGCAATCACTCACATGTGATCACATTGAGTTGACCTGCCTAGGCACCATGACAAGGATGTCTGTTCCATGCTCAGAAAGATATACACCGCAAACCTTGTTTGTCGGTCCTAAGACATAGGAGTATGAAAACCTGCTAGAACGTACGATCACTACAACCGTATTAACCAGTTTCTCCCAGAAACTCTGCCCAGATATCCCAGATATAACCGCATTAACCAGTTTCTCCCAGAAACTCTACCCAGATATCCCAGATATAACCGCGCTAACCCGTTTCTCCCAAAAACTCTGCTCAAATTTCCCAAAAATACTAGAAATTCTGTCGCGCTAACCCGTTTCTCCCAAAAACTCTGCTCAAATTTCCCAGAAATACTAGAAGTTCTGTCCAGATACCCCAGATATAACCATACTAACCTGTTTCTTCCAGAAACTCTGTCCAAATTCCCCAAAAAAATGCCCAATCCCTCCTAGAAGCTTTCATAAAAACCTGGAAACCCCTGTTATCCCTCGGTGATCGTACTGGAAAGTAGGGTTAGCACACTTTATATGGTTAGGACCTTATTTGTTTAGCTGCTACCTGTTAGAAATAGGGGCATCATATAGATTAGGGCGTACATCCGCATGCTTGTCTCATATGCATGCACTATTCCCATCAATCTGCACGCACGGTCTCGAGTCAGTCCACATCACTGTCTTTGTCTGTCTAAAGTCGTCACTATCAGGATTTGATACATCCCTTTCCCCCGAAATCTATCAGGTCAGTATAGATTCCCAAGGTTAGCAGCCGGGATCCTCGTCGTGGGCTAGGAGTTCAGATAATCGTCTGGTCAGAATCAGTCCGACAGCCTACTTCAGCATGAATAGAGAAGAGTTGGAAAACAAGGTTACTGAATTGGGAGCGACCATAAGCCAGCAGTCCGACAGCCTAGCCCAAGTTCTGAAGTTTATGGAAGAACTGAAGCAGTAGCAGCCGGAACCTCCGCCCGGGTTTCCACCACCAGGGTTTGAACCTCCTCCACATGAGAATAATAGGGAGGAAGACTGGTTTCAAGGGGTCCCACCGCTTGCGTATGAGAAGAAGCTCCAAGAGAAAATGGATAAGGTCGACAAGCTGGAGAGCGTACTGAGAAAAAGCAAGGGGATCGATGATTACATGCTAGACTTGGAAGGCCTCTTTGAGCCTGTCAAGTTGAAACTGCCGGAGAACTTCAAAATGCCTGCCATCGACCGTTTTGACGGAACTGGGAACCCTAAAAGTCATGTGAAGTTGTGTATGAGTATCTTCCAGTCCATGGGCTGTACCCACGAGCACATTGCGATGCTGTTTCCGCAAACTCTGGCAAAATTTGCACTATCATGGTTCCTAGCCTTGGAAGCCCCCAAAACTCGGGCCTGGAAAGACATCGTTCGAGTCTTCGTCGACCATTACTCCTACAATCAAGAGCTGGATGTCACTATCAGAGATTTGGAAATGACCCGACAGAACAATAATGAATCCTTCACTGCGTTTTTGAGCAGATGGAGGAGTAAGGTGGCCCAAATGACCCACCGGTCGATTGAGAAGGAACAAGTGAGAATGCTAATCCGAAATCTATAGCCGCTCTACCATGAGAAGTTATTTTACCAGTCCATCTCTACTTTCGAAGAGCTGTTTGAAGTTGGAACTCGAATTGAAGATGCTATCAGGGAAGGAAAGATCAAAAAGGAAGATCCTCCGAGTCAGTCAAGAAGGCCCAACTACTCCCGGAATCCCCCGGATGTCAATGCCCTTAGCAGCCAACCCATGGCGTACCCTCTTAGGCCCTACCAACCCTCCAACCAGGCAAATTCCTCCAATCGCCCTTTCCAGAAAAAGCCCCCTCGCAACTTCGCCAAGTTAGAAATCTCTCTCTCCTTAGGCTTAGACCGCCTCCTCAAAAAGGGCCATCTCCAACTACTCCAGCCTCGAAATACACCGCCCCCGCCTAACTGCAATATGTCCAAGCGATGTACTTACCACCAAGCCCCTGGCCATAACACCAATGATTGCATGTGCCTCCGCCATGATATCCAAGACCTCATTGACCAGAATATCATCGAGCCGCCTCCGAAGCAGCCCCATATCACTCAAAAGCCTCTACTTAACCACCAAAATGTCAACCTCATCGAGTCCAACCCTATATCCTTCAACCCTGCTGCCTATATCACCCCCTAGGACAACCCTTACCCCTCATTGACATCCCGGACTCTGTGGGAATTCATCTGATTGAAGAGGAGAATGACGAGTGGAAGCAACAGCTAGATGATGAGCAAGACTTGTTCTTTCTGGAAGAGCATGACCTAGGGGTGGTAGACCTCAAATGGTATGATCCCAACGAAGAAAGTGATGCTTCTATCTGGGACGAGCTGGAGAAACCATTTGTGGGGACGGATTGTGATTGGTTCAAAAAAGATGGGACTATAAAAGGGCCTACTCCTGCCGAGATTGATCATCTGACTAGATCAGGCCGTCATTACCAGCCTCTGCAGCCTACTACTGAAACTGTTGAGAAAGGCCCGGTAAAAGATAAGGAGTAAGGCAAGATGAATGAGATCATCGAGGAAGATAATGAGTTGATAAAGCAGCTAAAGAAAACCCAAGCACATCTCTCGATGTGGGATATCATGGTGACATCCTACAAGCATAGGCAAGCCGTGTTGAATGCCTTGGCTGGGATTGAAGTTCCTATCGACGCCGCACCGGAGGACATGGTGGCTTTCTTGGGCGCACTTGCCCCCGACCCAATCATTACATTTTCTGATGAGGAGCTGCCACAAGAAGGATCCGCACATAACAAAGCATTGTAAATCACTGTCGGATGTAAGGGACAGCAGGTACCGTTTTGTCTGGTCGTTACAGGTTCTGCCCTAAATGTTTGTGCCCTATGGACTGCCACCGCTTTAGGGGTCAATGTCCTTGACATCACACCATCTGTGCAATCCATGAGGGCATACGATAACACCAAGAGAAATGTGATGGGGACTGTCTCTCTACAAATCCGGGTAGGATCTTTGGTAAGCACTGAGATTTTTCAAGTCATGGACATACCTGCCTCATTCAACTTGTTGATCGGAAGGCCCTGGCTACATGCCAACAAAGCCGTATCGTCCACTGTGCATCAAATGATCAAGTACATTCATGAGAAGGAAGTAAAGATCATCCTCGGTAATAGTTGGGGTAATGAAGCTTTCCCAAATTACGCTCCCATCTTTGAAGTCCAAATACCTGAGCTAGAAGAAGGAGAAATCGGGGGATTCTTCATGGAAGAAGTCCACATGATCAATGACGAAGACAGGTTCCTCGAGGTCCACTCAGCAGTTGTCAACATTGTCCGCAAAATGAACTATTTCCCCGGAATGGGATTTGGCCGACGCCAGCAAGGGATTCGTGAGTTCCCTCAGATCAAAGGGCAACGAGGCACTTTTGGGTTGGGATACAAGTCCACTGAAGAAGACGTCGAGCTACAGAGGCCATGGAAGAAAAGGGTAAGGGGTCTCCCACCATACCGCAAGACCTTGAATGGACAATTCATCAAAGAAGGGGATGATTTCCCTTACTTCGGGTTCCCCGAACCCTGGATCCATCCAACCACTGGAAAAGACACCCCGGGCTTGAAATCTTTGCTGACTGCGAAAGGCCCCCATATCAAGATCCGTTCTATCCCGAAGAAATTGAGAAGACCCCGGAGGAAGACTGGTTGAAATACCTGGACACTGAAGCCATCGAGAAGATGTGGGAGGAATCCGCTGGGGAGAAGGAAGAAAAGAGGGCCAAGAGCCAAGATGATCAGATCAAGCCAACTGAGGAGGGTCTGAGCAACCAGGCTGTAGAGTCATCTGTCTGTGTCTCCCTATCCCATGTTCCCCCAGAGTCTGTACTACCAATTATCAAGTCTGTACCAGAATCGGCTGCTGTAAGCCCGCCATTGTCCAATGTAGTCACTTCACCTATCATGAATGAAATGAAAGACGATTCTGCTTATTCCTCTGTGTCTAATACTTGTGAATGCACAGATCCCTACGAGGATCTCCCAATTGAACTTAAGCAACTAATTGAAAAACCACCTGCTTATGAAATAATCGAAGATACTTTATCTGTTAACCTAGGTGAAACAGATAATCCACAAATTGTGCAAATTGGCTCAACTCTTAATAAAGAAGAAAAAGAAAAATTAACCCTCTTGCTAAAAGAATTCAAAGATGTTTTTGCTTGGTCTTACGAAGACATGCCTGGGGTCGATCCCGACATTGTCCAACATCATATTCCCCTCCTCCCCAATTCTAAACCTGTCAAGCAGAAACTAAGGCGCATGAGGCCGGAGTGGGCACTCATCAATGTCACTGAATACCCAGAATGGGTTGCCAATATCGTACCAGTCCCGAGGAAGGATGGAAAAGTTCGTGTGTGCGTTGACTTCCGTGATCTAAACAAAGCCAGTCCCAAGGATGACTTCCCGCTTCCCCACATTGATGTCTTGGTAGATAACACCACAGGACATGAGCTACTGTCATTCATGGATGGTTCCTCAGGGTATAATCAAATTCTGATGGCGCCAGAAGATCGGAAAAAGATGACATTCACCACCCCTTGGGGAACCTACTGTTATAGAGTAATGCCTTTCGGACTCAAGAATGCGGGGGCAACCTACCAAAGAGCTGTCACCACTCTGCTGCATGACATGATTCACAAGGAGGTAGAAGTGTATGTAGATGACATGATCGTGAAATCCAGGGACAGAGAAGGACACCTGGTAGCACTGGAAAAGTTTTTCGAAAGGTTGCGCAAATACAAGATGAGGTTGAATCCAAAGAAATGCACTTTCGGTGTGACCTTCGGTAAACTCCTGGGTTTTCTCATCACACAAAGAGGGATAGAGGTGGACCCCTCTAAGATCAAGGCAATCCTAGAAATGACACCACCACGGAATGAAAAAGAAGTAAGAGGGTTACTCGGAAGAATCCAATTCATCAGCCGCTTCATTTCCAAGCTCACAACTACGTGCGATCCTCTGTTCCGATTGTTGACAAAAGGGGAGAAGTTCCAATGGGATGACCAATGCCAAGCCGCTTTCGACAAAATAAAGCCTACCTTCAAAATCCACCTGTCCTCTCCCCACCCGCTCCTCATAAGCCTTTATTCCTTTACCTATCCGTCTCCGAAAATGCCATGGGCTGCATGCTAGCCCAAGAAGGAGAAGAAAGCCACTCCGAAAAAGCCATATATTACCTCAACAAGAGGATGACTGGGTATGAGCTCAACTACTCTACCCTTGAAAAAACATGTTAGGCCTTGGTTTGGTGCACTCGCCGACTAAGGCACTACATGCTAGCCTTTTCGGTTGTGCTCATATCCCGCATGGATCCTCTAAAATACCTCCTCAAAAAATCTGCCCTGACCAATCGTATATCCCGTTGGTTACTTCTACTATCCGAATTCGATATCAAGTATGTTACGAGCAAATCGGTAAAAGGGAGAACCATAGCTGAGCATCTCGCAGAGCATGCCGTTGGCTCCGAAGAAAGTGGGGACTTTCCATTTCCTGACGAGAATATCATGGAAATCAAGGAAGAACAGTGGAAGTTGTACTTTGATGGAGCAGCCAACATGAAAGGATACGAAGTAGGAATGATCCTAGTATCACCAAGTGGGGACCACACTCCGCTGGCAGTCAAACTCAATTATAACTCCACCAACAACACTGCTGAATACGAAGCATGCATTCTGGGAATGGAAGCAGCCTTAGAGCTAAAAGTTTGGAAGTTGGATGTCTTTGGGGACTCAAACCTCATCATATCACAAGCTAGAGGAGAATGGAAAGTAAAAGAAGAGAGCTTGAAGCCCTATCATGATCATCTCGATCAACTTAAGAGGCAATTCAAGAACGTCACGTTCCTCTACTTGCCTAGGGAAGAGAACCAGCTAGCAGATTCATTGGCTACCTTAGCTTCCATGATCAAAATTCCTGTGGGAGTCAAGATGATGCCTTTAGTAATTCAGAAAAAGTATGAGCCTTCGTTCAAAATAGTCGTCGCGATCGAAGAAGAAGAGATTGAAACACCGTGGTATCAGGATGTCTGGGATTTCATAGAAAAAGGGACGTACCCCCAAGAGTCTACGGAGAAAGACAAAAGGGCCATCCGAAGATTCGCAGCGCAATTCATCATTTGCGGTGGCAAACTGCTGAAGAAAGGATACAACGGTCACAACCTGACTTGCTTGTTTGGAAAAAGTTCCAGGAGAATGATGGAGGAAATATACGAGGGGGTCTGCGGTCCGCACATGAACGGTCACATGCTGGCCAAGAAGATCATAAGATAAGGGTACTACTGGACAACATTGGAGAAGGATTGTTGCGAATACGTGAGAAAGTGTCACAAGTGCCAGATCCATGCAAACATGATGCATGTACCACCATCCCTTCTATATAGCATGACCTCACCTTGGCCATTCTCCACCTGGGGAATCGATATTATCGGTGAAATCATTCTGAAAGCCTCAAATGGAAATCGGTACATTTTGGTGGCCATAGACTACTTCACAAAATGGGTAGAAGCCGCATCTTACACCAAGTTGGGGGCCAAGGAAGTGTCCAAATTCATCAAGAGAAATCTCATCTGCCGTTATGGAGTTCCTCATGAGATTATTTCGGACAACGGAAGTCATTTCAAGGCAGAAGTCAGGGATCTGTTCGAGGAATACAAAATCACTTATCACAAGTCGTTACCGTATAGGCCACAAACCAATGGGGCAGTCGAAGCTGCAAATAAGAATGTCAAGGCCATACTGCAGAAATTAGCTGACACCTACAAGAACTGGCATGAAAAGCTACTGTTCGCACTTTGGGGATACGGAACCTCGATAAGGACATCCACAGGAGCAATGCCTTACTCACTAGTGTATGGGATGGAAGCAGTACTTCTAGTCGAGATAAAACTATCGTCTCTGCGCGTGATGGCAGAATGTGAAATCCCATAGTCAGATTGGTTGAGGGAAAGATATGAAGAGTTGGCTCTTATAGATGAAAAGTGCCTAGCGGCAGTCGACCACGTTTGAATCTATCAAAAAAGGATAGCCCGTGCTTTCAACAAAAGGGTTCGTCCGAGGAAGATTGTCAAGGGCGACCTTGTCCTTAAGGAATTACGAGCTCCGATCTTTGATCCTCGAGGGAAGTTTAAACCTAAATGGGTCGGCCCTTACATCGTCAAAACTATCCTTTCCGGAGGAGCGACCTATCTCATGGACCTCGATGGTGTCGAATTCAAAGAACCAATCAACATGGATCGCCTCAAAAAGTACTATGCTTGACCTTTCCCTAACCACTCTCCTTCAAGCCTTGCCTTGAACTACGCTTGACCTGATTCCCACTCGGGGATACGTAGGCAACCACATCGGTTCGGTCACCTCACAAACATAACCATTTCCTTCAAGCCTTGCCTTGAACTACGCTTGACCTGATTCCCACTCGGGGATACGTAGGCAACCACATCGGTTCGGTCACCCCACCTACTTAAAAATCAACCCACTTCTTTCTAACCATGGCCCGAACTACGTTGGACCTGATCCCCGCTCGGGGGTATGTAGGCAGACTTTAAAAAAAAAAAAAGGATGGCTCGCTAGGTTGAAAATCCGAAAGGACGCCTAGGCAAAAGTTAGAGTTAAATCCAAGGTGAGCAATAGCAAAAGAGAGAAAATAGCTCACTAGGCCACCTAACTGGTGCCTAGGCAAAATTATGAGCGTGTGAGAGAAATAAAGTCGCGGTCCTTGCCATAACCCGGAAATCACCCTCCACACTAGGGGCAAACTTTGGCCACACGCCTCGTTTGCCTAAACCCTTTCAAAACTAGTGGCAAACGTCGGTCATCTACCTCGTTTGCCTCATGACCATACATATCCCAAACTAAGGGCAAACTTCGGCCACCCGCCTCGTTTGCCTTTAATCGCCCTAGCATGCCCAAGCGAGTACCAAAAGCAGCATCTAATTGAAATCTCGGTTACAAAATGTTTTTTTTTAGAAAGCTAAAATGCATAAAATGAGATTCCCAAAGTAACCAAGGTTCACCGATAAACAAACTTTGAATATTACATAAGCAGGAATAATCAAAGAAAAAAAAGTCTCTCAAAAAGTAATCACATATGTTCAAAGACACTTGGAGGAATGAGCAGAATCAGTCAGGTATAGTTTTATCTTTGAAGGTCTTTAGAAGTAGGCTTTTACTCAGTCAGTCCAACCATCAATGAAAGCATCAATAGTGGCAGCCCTGATCCTTGAAGCAAAGACCCTCTCAGTAAACCCCCGGGGAACCTCCTGAACCTGCCCATACTGTCTGGCCAAGCGGCGAGGATGATAGAAAGAAGTCTCCCTCAGACCCATCAACCACACTCTCTGGTGACCCCTGAGGCTTGTGGTAACAGCATGAAGGTCCCAATTTCCCACAATCCAGCAAATGTCCACTTCAGATAAAGCACCCATCATGTTAACCCAATCAGCAAAAGTGTAGTAAGGGTAAAGCACGGCTCGACGAAAGTAAACCGGGGGTATGCGACCCGTCCACAGTTGAAGGCGCTCGTATAACCAAGCCTGTAACACCAAAGGCGCCCCAGAAAGAAGAGGAGTCCCTTGGTTGAAGGCATTATCCAAGCCATTCAAGGTTTCAACTAGAACCATAGCCATGGGGTTCTTACCCGCCTTCAGTCCGAGACATACATGCACTAAATTGCTAGAAGCACTCGAGAATAAGAAGTGCGAAGTCATGCACAGAATCAGAGCAGCCCCACGAGTAGCATCATACACGCTGGGATTCCCAGGACTGGCATATCGGGCAATAATGGAAGCAATGTTGAGAACCTCACCTTGAATCAACCGACAGGAAATAGTAATGGAACAGTTCAGATATTCAGCCAAGCCTCGTGTAGAACTGAGGGTATCAGCAGAAGGGAGAATCAAGTCAGAGTCAGAATCATAGCCGAGAATAGCACAGAACTCCTCGAACAGGGGGACATATTTCCAGGCCATTGAAGTTGAAGGCATGGTTCACCGGGTCCCAGTGGGCAATAGCAGCACGCAAGAACTCAGTGTTCAGGGTCATCTGGCAAAGAGAGAACAGCTCGGTCAAGCCGTAGCTAAAGAGGTTGATCCGCTCCACGCCATCCGTAATGTTCAGCCAAGCTGTGAGTTGAGCGGGATCATACAAAGCCATATTTTCGGTCGCGGCTCTAGAAAAATTTGAAATTTCGGCAGCACCTCCCCGTTTCACGGACTATCCCACCTGCAAGGCAAAAACACTCACTATCACAACATTGCCCATCGCAGTAACATCCAGCAATCATAGTGCACATATATCATTACATGACTACCAAACTAAAACAAGCACACAACTGCGCCTCAAAATCGGAAGAATTCCGGCCTAAAAGGCGAAACATCGTAATACTCTGTCAAAGGTCACAAACTGTTCCACACACCATCCTACACTGTCCAAATATCACCAGTACAACCCAATCAAAAATATTAAAAGAAAATAAAATGAACTTCCCGCTTGGGGGGCCTCAGTCCTCCTCTTCTCCGTCCTCTGTCGGACCGTCCGGAGTGTATGTCGGCGACGACCTCCTCCTACCACCTCTGCACCTTGGACCAGTCCTCGATGAGCTAGCCCCGCCTCCACGGTACTGCACACACAAATAAAATGAAGGCAATCAGTAAGGGAATAACAAAAAGTACAAAAACAGAGTCGAGTCAGAGACTTACCAAGGACGCCATCTGATTGGCGGCGAATTGCCGCATACCGTCCATCTGTCAAGGGTAAAACACAGGGTTAGAACCTCATAACCTTAAGAAAGCGCAAAATTAGAGACATACCCGATGGTCTCGTGTGAGGACCAAGGACCGTAAGCTAGCCGCCAGGGCGTGACCCTCCTCAGCGTAACTCCAAGGAACGTTGAGGACGCCCGCTGGCTGAGTAGGGTACCTGCATGTGACTCGTGGCACCTCTATCACTTGGGGAGTGCCATCAGCGCTAGAACGTTGATGGTCCAGTCCCAAGGAGGGATAGGATCGGAAGTCGGAGGAGCCTGTCTCCTGTACATCTCGCGAAGCTGTAGGCACAAAACAAGTTAGGAAAAGATGAATAAAAAACATAGGCAACAAATAGAGACAAAAATGTAAAGGAGACTCACCTCCAGGAGTGGGAAGTTGGGCATTAGAGATCGGCCACGGTAAGCCTCAGAGCCAGTCTCAGAAAGGAAATGATCCCAAACGTCGGTGCCAGCCAAGGCCGCTAGTAGAGCATCACCAGAAAGGTCACTAGCATCCATCGCAGGGGGATTATGAGGGACGCGATACCTGGAACCACCAACCACCTGCTGAGACACCCGCTCACCAAGGAACCACTGCCTGCACTCGGTATTCTCCATCAGAAGTCGGCAAGAGGTAAGAGATTTGACCGCTTGTATCTCCTCTGGGGCGGCATAGGCGACGCGCTCCCAAGGCGTCCAATCAACACTAGAAGCCGTCAGCTCAGTTAAGAAGTTTCTGACTGAAACAATCCGGGTGCCCCACTCTTCACCCCAACAACGTCCCTCCGCCATCTCAAGCCTCGTGGGAACAGAGGCACAGGAGCCATGCCATCCTCGTCTTCACCCGATTCGTCCGCAGGGGAGGGAGCTAACATCTTCAGGTATTCGAAGCTCTAAAGCTGCACAGACAAAGAGGAAGGTCAGAAATCGAAAAGCCAAGAGACAAAAGAAGATGCGGTACATACCTCCCAAGCTCGCCAGAATCCCCCTGTCGATTTAACATCGCCCCAAGAGACCTCACCCATATGTTTGTAAAGATGGGCCAAGGCAGCACCGCCCCAGTCGTAGGAGGGGATCTCATCAATGGTCGCCAGGCAAGAAAGGAGTCTCAAGCTCACTCGGTCGTTCCGTGTCGCAAAGATCGAGCAACCAAGGACATACAGAAGGTACACCCTCAAAAGCTGGGAATTGTTCAGGTTGTGATTCCCTCTGCCATAAGCCCGATAAAGCCAGCCACAAGGAAACCAGTGCCTCTCCAGATTAGGAGGAACAACCCCAATCAACATCTCTACGACCTCCGGGTCGATCTCATAAAAGTAGTCCAAAATCAGGCGCTTCCTGCCAACCCTCAAGCCGGTAATCATGGAGAAGTCAAAAGGCGTCATACTCATCTCGCCAAATGGCAGGTGGAAGGTATTGGTGGTATCCCACCACCTCTCAGCCAGAGCATAAAAGTGTGCCAAATCGTTGCTGCTCTTCGAAACTAGACGGACGAAGCCTCCGAATCCGGTATCGTCTACCAACCTCTTAACGGTGGGCGAGAGTTGAGTATACCATAGGAAAGCGTGGGCGAGGCTACCGTGGCCCTTCAATGTCACTTCCGGCACCTGCACACAACGACAACAAAAAGATGCACAAAATAACTATTCATGACCCGAGAGCCAAATTCACAAAATCATTATTTGAACATAAACCGGACTTCTAACGATCTCTAGGTGCACACTACAGCTCACAAAACTAGCACAATACATGAAAGTGGTCCTAAACTGTCGAAAGTTTCACATACCAAACTCGCTAGAGCCGCGGCCGAAAGATGATGTTGGGGGTCCCGTAAAATCAAGTCCGGGGTTTGCATCTCGGCTTTCATCCGTTCCTTGGCCTTCTTAGATGGTCTCCTCGAGCTCGAAGCCATGGATCTACAAAGAAAATGGAAGTAAAAGTTAGACTTTCTTCTTAAAAATTTGAGCAAACCAAAACACCAATCAAAATTCCAACTACGGGGAAGGATTACTCACTTGAGTGCGCACAAGCTGCGTTTTGACGAATTTTGGCTCAAAAAATACCCTAAAATGGCCAAGAATGAGCTTCAAAAGCTCAAAAACCCGAGATATACAAAGTTGAAGTCCGGTCACCCAGTGCCGCCACGGCACTGGCCAACTTCCGCCTCTGCAGTGGCCCAGTGCCACCGCGATACTGCTCCCCGCGGGCCCCGCTTCGCTCCGTTTTGCTCCGTTTTGCCCTGTTTTGACCCGTTTTGGCCTTTTTCAGCCCATTTTTGGCCCCGATCAGCTCCGGTGGCCCATTCCGATCAAGATTCATGAGGTTTTACCCCAAGCAGGCTAAAAATTGTCAAAACTACCTCCAGCAGGCAGAAACTGGGAAAAATTGACTCCCGAGGACCCGAATCGGCTATTTCAGAATAACCGTCGCAAATTTTGATCAAACACGAGAGTTCCGAGAATGAATCCTGGATTTTGGCCAAGGCACCAAAAAAATAGAAAAAGAGATTCCCCGAGAACCCTGCATTATCCCCCAAGGACAAAAACAGAAAGATACCAGCTCCCGGAAGCCCCGACAGGCTCTCTTGGATTGAGCACTGACAGGTTTTGATCAACCGTGAGAGATTCAGAGATGGCTCCTGGTTCCCGATCAAGAAAAACAGATTCCCCGAGAACCCTGCATTATCCCCCGAGGACAAAAGCAGAAAGATGCCAGCTACCGGAAGACCCAACAGGCTCTCTTGGATTGAGCACCGACATATTTTGATCAACCGTGAGAGATTCAGAGATGGGTCCTGGTTCCCGATCAAGAAAAGAGATTCCCCGAGAACCCTGCATCATCCCCCGAGGAAAGGAACTGAAAGATGCTAATTCCCACTACCCCCCAACAGAAAGTAGCAGAAGAGGAACCAACTCCCAAAAATCAGCCATCAGAGCATCGCCCACATGAAGCACAGTCCTTCCATGGCTCTGTGCCTCCCGTCTATCATGAGCTTCCTTTTTCATCACAAAACCCCTCGGTCACCTTTAGCTGTTGCCTTTTTAGACAACGCGCATCTGATCCATCTCACTCGTTTGCAACGCACACTTCCCAAGTTCCAGAAGTTTGCCCCTAGACCCAGAGTCTTCTAAACCTTGATGTCCTCATCCGAGTCATCCACTACATCACATTGATAAACACTAGCACAACACCAGCCCACTCGGAGTGGCACACCCCACAGTACCTGCTTATACTAGGATCAGAATGCTAGGCATGATAGGACTCATGTACGAAATCACATCACATCCACACATTAGCATAGCATTCGCCTGATTGTTGTGTATGTGCATGTGTGATTGGTTCCCTTGTGCCCTGAACTACGTCCTGGTCTGATTACCCTTGGGATACGTAGGCAGCTCACGCAGAGCACGACCAACGCTAGCTTCAACATCATCCTTGCATCTTTTGCAACGCTTTTTTATCCTAAATCTATAGCCTCCAAAAAGTCCTGTCTCTTCAAAGCTTTGGCACTCGCTTGCGACATGCGTTGCCTCGCAAGTTCATACCAAAGAGGGGCAAACTGTAGACACCCCATTTTGTCGGCTATCCGATTTAGGAGACCCATATCTTGGTGGTTCACAATGATCGAAAAAGACTTAAAAGGATTCCTGGAAGTTAGTTCCATCTCTCAAAATGCTCAGAATGACCAAAATGCCCCTGAAAGCCCGGAAGCTCCCAGATTTGGACCAAAAGTTCTGGAAACATGCTACGTCATAAGAAAAACAATAAAATGAGTTTTTAAGTAAAATCGGATGAAATCGTCAGCTCCCAGAGACCCCCGGAAGTCCCGGAAGTTCTCGGAAGTTCCCGGAAAGTCCCCGTTGACCGGTTCGACCAAGGTTTGACCAGCTTTGACCAGAGTTTGACCAAGTTTGGCCAAGTTTGACCGAAATCGTTCGAATTCACCGGAATCGTTGAAAAGTATTAAAATGAGTTTTATAAGAAAATCGAGCGAAAACGTCAGCCCCTGGGAGCTCCCGGAAGTTCCCAGAACTTCCCGGGAATCCCAGGTTTGACCAGTTTGACCAGAATTTGACTTTAAAACTGGGGCGCCATAACAATTTTCAAATATTTTTCATGGATACTAGAGGTCAATAGCTTTCCAACGGTATATCGCACGCAATTTTTGGATTTAAAACGAGTTTATTATCAATTTCCGAAGACGAAAAAGACGATTAAATTGGCTTTTATCGCGAATACCGCAAAATTTTTCAAAGTGACCTATCCCCGAACTATTTGTTATACAAAGTAGACTCCATTACCTTTCCAACGGTATATCACAACCTTGGTTTGGAGTTCATACGCATTTTCTGTGAATTTCGGACGAAATAGGGCCTTTTCGCGAATACCGGAACTTCAGGGGGCCTAAACAGCATTATCTGGACGAAGGAGGAGCAGTGCCGCCACGGAACTGTCCCACTGCTGCCGCGACACTGGCCCAGTGCCACCGTGGCACTCTCCCCCAGAACAGTGTGTTTTTATAATTTCTTTTGGGGGTCCATTTTGATTAATTTAAAACCAAAACAACGTAGTTTCATGATTTCAGATGTTTGGGACCAATGAGAATACTTCTAAAACCCCAAAACCACCCCAAGTTGGCCTATATAAACCCCCCATTGCTCTTCATTTTGGGGGTGTGAAATGAAAGCTTAGAAAAAGCTTGGGAGAGAAAGTTGTAGAGATAAGGTTAGAGTAGAGAGAAAATAAGCTTTCTTCTTTGATTTTCAAAACAAAAGTGAGTTCTAAACTTTGTTTTTACTTCATTACTCCTATTTACTTCAATATTCAATACACCCAACCACCATTTTAGTGAGCATTTAAGAGAGTGGAAGCTTCTTCCATGTCCAATGTCATTACATATGAGTGAAACACCATGCTACAAGTTCTATACATCATGAATATCATCTATTGATTGCTATCTATTTGCTTGTTTGTTAATATAATGTTCATCTCTTCTCACCTCATTTCTTTTTGATTTTCTTTATTTACTTACTAGTTCATCATCATCTAAGTGATGACATGAAGTTTGAGGTGAGTGAATCCTTATGGATAGTAGCTCTTAACCTCAAAAACATGTTTGATAGATGATGATCATAACTTCAATACCTCCAAGGTATTCTTGAAGTTATGTTAAAAATGAAAATAAGTTTCTCTAACAATCTTGGAGGTTCTTGATGATGAGTTGAATGTTGGCATTTTAAGTGGTCATAATCTTTATTGAGTATTGAAAATACACTTTCAAAACCTCTATTTCAAAACCCCCCTCAATCCCTCTCATTTTGATTTCAAGAAAGAAAACCTTATTTTCCCCAAAATCTTCAAAACAGTGAGTCAAAACAGTGAATGAGCTGAGTTCAAAGATTTTCCTAGAACTCAATACTCAACATATGGATGCAAGACCACTTGGAAAGTCTTCCTAACTCATTGAAGAACACCCATGATTTTTGGTTTGACTTGGAAGTACTTGAAAATGGTCCATTTGGACCCAAACATTCCTTCCAGACATTCTGCCTCTGCTGTCACAGCAACTTGGTTAACTTCCAACTTCTTTTTCAGAAAACGTTTCCAAAAGGGGTGATCCCAACTTTTTTTTCCCTTAAACTTCAATTTCTTAGGAAACCTTCTATATAAAATGGGCCCCTAGATCATCTGTTTTCAGTTTCTAAGAGTTTTCAACATTTCAGTCGACAGTACGGACTCTATTTTTGAGTGATCTTCATTGTTTATATGATTTCTCTCAATCTGTGATAGTTATTAAAGATTGGCTTTTTTTGGTAGTATTCTAGACACAATAAGGAAGATCTCCATAAAAAATCATGCATTGAAAACACTCCTAACCCCTCTTTTCCATTTTTGAAAGATCGTGTTACTGTTCTGTCCACTATTCACAGCAAGCATACTTTTACTTCCATACTTTGATTTGATGCATATATGCACTCCAAATTAGC
The DNA here is from genome assembly GCA_033977485.1 of Hydrangea macrophylla. NCBI lineage: Eukaryota > Viridiplantae > Streptophyta > Magnoliopsida > Cornales > Hydrangeaceae > Hydrangea > Hydrangea macrophylla. The sequence continues at coordinate 26,786,221 of CM066986.1, forward strand.
TCATGTCTTAGGAGGTAGTTCATACTACATTTGTACATATCCCATGATGATTTCATTCATTCATTCATACACATTCTAGACTTCTAAGTCATTCTAGGAATCCATGAACACAAAGCACACTACAACCTTGGCACATTTTAGATATATACATTGCATCCATGCAAGATTTGGGGCTTTCATGGCTCCTAATCTAAGAAGATTATAAGGAACGAATTTGATCAAACGTTCATGCTTCCCCTTGATCTAATCCTCCTTTCTCACCCGTCCCGGGGATTTAGAGATCTTATTTTCTCAAAGAATAACGTGCATCATGCTAGCTTGCTAAGCATATTTTGATTTCTTTGATTATTTGTTTCAAGAATAATTCATGTCCCCTTTAGATTAGGGAAACTTAATTACTTGATACATGATTAGACAATTTTTCCTAGGTTTGTTTGTGTGATCTTTCACTTTTGCATTGTGTGATATTTGGCTTAGATCTTATGAATGATATTTTATCTTTCGATCTTCCAATTTCAAGATTCTTATGCAATGTAATATACTTATCGTAAATATTAATTGTCGAACCAAACGTAGTAGAAGATGATTATTTGGATGCTAATTGAGGCCCGTCGAAAGACGGGGCGAGTTGAGGGTGTTTTAGTCGTGACAAAGGCTCCTTCCTCTCTCGTACCAAAACCCCGAGCCAAGTTCTTTGGTTACGAAGGACCGGTGCCCTTTATCCATTTGGGTGAGTTATGGCCATTTAAGTGGAGATGTGTCAGGGTGTGGAACAGGGAGGGGCAGTCGACTGAGGGCCCGATGCAGTCGACCGAACTGAGCAGAATGCAAACAGAACCCTCTGTAAACACGTTCCAGTCGACTGCTTCAAGGACCAGTCGACTGCTTCATGCTCCAGTCGACTGAATCGACCTGAAAAGGCATAACGGCTAGTTTTTAAAGGGGCTTTTAATTACCTAATGTGCCACCAACAACTATAATATTCCAAGGCCTATAAATACATGTTTTCCCAAGCTATTTGGGTTAGAGATTTTGATTGGAAAACATAGTATTGAATCACACAACTTGTTGATTTTTAATCAATCACATTTGAGCCCTAGTTGTGTGAGTTTATCAATTTGCTCTAGATTTCAATTGTAATTCTTGAGAGAGAAAATTGTAGTGAGCTTTTATTTGTATTTTCTACTCACTAAGGAGTTATTGTGTGAGCTTCAAATTGTATTATCCACTCTAGAGAGAGAGAGTTCAATTTGTATTCAAATCAATTTGTAAAGGTTGAGGGTTAGTAACCCTTGTGTGCAAAGAAGAGGTGTTCTTCTTTGGGAGAGATTGAAGGCTCTTGTAACGGTTTGGTGCACACCCGTAAGTGCTCCGGGATTAAAGGAATCCTCAAGAGGTGTTCTTGAGGGGTGGACGTAGGCCGCGGGGTGCGATTGCCGAACCACTTGAAAAATCGGTTTGCAAGTTTCTCTTCCCTTCTCTCCTTACTTAATTGCTTGTGATTGTGTTTAATTTGCTATTAAGATTTTAAAAGGTTAATTTCGGCTAAAACCTTATTCACCCCCCCTCTAAGGTTTCCATATTTAGGCCAACAGATTTTCTATTACAATGTCGTCCTACTCGGGAGGGCCGTGATTTATACAGATGCGCTACATGCTTTACACTTCTTATCGATTGACGAGATTTTGACACAGATGCATGTTCTGTGCTTAATTCTCCGGCATTTTCCAAGAATCACCTGATCGACTGATACGCGCTTCGCGCCTTATACTCTGATGTCGTGTCAAGAATTTGAGACGTTTGAAAGACTGAGATGCGCTTTACGCCTTATACTCCGGTGTCTTCTGAGAATCATCTGATCGACTGAGATGTGCTTCGCGCCTTATACTCCGGTGTCGAATCAGGAACCGAGCTGATTGAAAGACTACGATGCGCTTTGTGCCTTATACTCAGGTGTCTTTCGAGAATCATCTGATTGATCGAGATGTGCTTTGCGCCTTATATTCCGGAGTTGAATCAGGAACCGAGCTGATTGAAAGACTGAGATGCGCTTCACGCCTTATACTCCAGTGTCTTCTGGGAATCATCTGATCGAATGAGATGCGCTTCGCGCCTTATACTCTGGTATCGAATCAGGAACCGGGCTGATTGAAAGACTGAGATGTGCTTTGCGCCTTATACTCCGGTGCCTTATGAGAATCATCTAATCGACCGAGATGCATTTCGCGCCTTATACTCCACTGTCGAATCAGGAACTGAGTTGATTGAAAGACTGAGATGCACTTCGCGCCTTATACTTTGGTGTCTTCCAAGAATCATCTGATCGAATGAGATGCGCTTCGCACCTTATACTCCCAAAAATGTGGTTGACGCAAATCCGTTGCGAGAACCGAGAATGCAAATTCATTATATCCTCGAACTTAAATCATCGTAAATCTGTTATGAGAATTGGGAATATAAATCCGTTATTTCCTCAAAGCAAAGTTGACGCTGGCTTAATTCAATTCAAGATTCTTAAGATTTAGGAGTCAAATCATTTTCAAATTAATTTCCAAAATCAGGAGTCAATCAGACTTGAATCAAATTGATTTTCAAAATCAGGAGTTCATTAGACTTTAATTCACTTTATTTCAAAAATCGGGAGTCAATCAGACTCAAATCAAATTAATTTTCAAAATTAGGAGTCAATCAGACTCAAATTCACACTATTTCAAAAAATTAGGAGTCGATCAGACTCAAATCAAATTATTATTTTTTTCAAAATTAGGAGTCAACCAGACTCAAGTTCAATTCAATTTTCAAAATCAGGAGTCGATTAGACTCAAATTGATTCAAAATTTTTTGACTTTCAAAATCCAGAGTCGATTAGACTCAAATTGATTCAAAATTTTTCAATTTCCCAAATCCGGAGTCGATTAGACTAAACAAGTTTCAAAATTTTCTATTTTCAAAATCCAGAGTCGATTAGACTCAAATTGATTCAAAAATTTTCAATTTTCAATTTTCAAAATCCGGAGTCGATTAGACTCAAATCGATTCATTTTCTCGCAATCAGGAGTCAATTTCAGCTTATAGAGGGGCTTTAAAACTCAATTTTCAAATCTTGAGGGTTTATTCAAAACGAGGGAAAACCTTGAGGGATATATAAGCAAAATTCGGTGGTCCTCAATACGAATATGAAAATTTTTGGGGGGAAGGCCTACTGTTACTCCCAGCGGCACTCGGTGATAACGCAGTGGTAGTCGCTGAGTGCCGGTGCGGCACTCGCTGAGTGCCGCTGGCTTTTCGTCGACTGCCGGTTTGATTGGCAGTGTGTTTAAGAATAAATTTTTTTTCATTCTCTTTCTCATTCTTTCTTTTACACAATTTCCCCCTAGGATCTTTCATTCTCTTGATTTTCAACTTACCAATCTCTCCAATCAAGGTATGTCTTCCCTCTTTTATCATCAAGATCCAAACTTTATCTTGATTCATGATTGAATTCATAGTTTGCTTTCTTTTTTTGTTGTTTTTCCAAATTTCTCATACAATCTTTGAATTTTCATGTTTTCTTGTAGGTTCATACAAATGGCCAGTGGTTTAGGCTCTCATGGGCCCTCGAGGAAGAAGTACAAACCATCTCCTGGCCATAGTTCATCGTTCTTACTTGCCGACCCCGAATCGCATCTCTCAGCGTGGGCGTTCAACAAACTAGTATAATCTCAAGTTCTCTTGCTCTCTTATGACAATGGATGCAATGCAATGCAATGTATGTTGCCTAATGCATGGATGAACATGTCATTGATCTTGTGTATTCTTGATATCCCCAAACTATTGCCATACCCTTTTTAGGTTGATTTTGAATGAATTATTAGATATTGTGAACTCTAAAATTATGCCGTTTCCTGTTCTCTATTTTTGGATTTTACTGCTTTTATGCCGAGATCATGCCCAAATTTTCATTACTTTCACTTTATTTATTACAATGGGGGGTCGCATCGATCTTGACGAGCACTTCAAATTTTTACCTAGACTAGGTTGATTTATGTGGTTATGCACATATACAAACCCAAGATTCATAATCATGGAGTCCCTTAGGCTCGAGATTCCAATTTTCAAAACATGGAGTCGCTATGACTCAAGAATTTTATTTCACAAATTCATGGAATCGCTTAGGACTCAAGAACTCATTCTTCATTTTTTTTCACAAAATCACGGAGTCGCTACGACTCAAAAGAATTTCTTTATGCAAAATCACAGAGTCTCTACGACTCCAAAGAATTTCTTTTTACAAAATCACAGAGTCGCTACGACTCCAAAGAATTTCTTTTTGTAAAATCACGGAGTCTCTATGACTCTAAAGAATTTCTTTTTACAAAATCACGGAGTCTCTACGACTCTAAAGAATTTCTTTTTAAAAAATCAAGAAGTCGCTACGACTCAAAAGAATTTCAATCATATTTGTTTTTCACAAAATCACGGAGTCGCTACGACTTCAAAGAATTTCTTTTTACAAAATCATGGAGCCGCTACGACTCCAAAGAATTATTTTTTACAAAATCACAAAGTCGCTATGACTCCAAAGAATTTCTTTTTATGAAATCAAGAAGTCGCCACGACTCCAAAGAATTTCTTTTTACAAAATTACAGAGTCGCTACGACTCCAAAGAATTTCTTTTTACAAAATCAAGAAGTCGCTACGACTCCAAAGAATTTCTTTTTACAATATTACGTAGCCGCTACGACTCCAAAGAATTTCTTTCTACAAAATCATGGAGTCGCTACGAATCAAACGAATTTGTTTTTGTAAAATCACGGAGTCGCTATGACTCTAAAAGAATTTCATTCTTTTACTACCATACTTTATTGACTTTGTTATCTTTCCTATCTTTATTGCCCTTTCTTTCCTTCTTATCCTTATTATTATTTTTTCTTTTTCAGATGCCTGAGACCGTTCTCAAGGGTCACGAGAGTTTGGCTCATGGCCGCAGATGGTATAACGAGCTCCCCAAAGATGTAAAAAACGGGATTAATAATGCCGATTTTGGGCTTTTTGTGCAACTTCTGGAGAAGAGTTCAAATGACATGACTCAGATCCAAGCCCTGGCAGAGCGGTGATGGGACAACACGAAACTTTTCATCTGCCATTTGGGGAAATGACAATGACCCCGCTAGACTTTGCCATGGTTACCAGCATCCCATTTGGCGGCCTCCCTGTGGCCCGTTACGGTGATTTTGTGAGTCGGCACGAGCAGATCATCGACCTTCTCGGGGCCCATCCTGGAGAATTTACTATTTCGGCAAAATGGTTTATGAACACCTTTAAGGGCCAAATTTTCACCGATGAACAGATGATCCGGGCCTTTATTATGTACGTGCTGGGCTGCTCTCTGATGAGCACTAGGGGAGGTAGAATCAATCAGGCGTACTTAGCTTCCCTAGAGGACATTGATCGTATTCCTCAGTATAACTGGGGAGGTACAAGACTGTCCACCCTCTACCGCCACATGAGTGATGTTTCCCGCTATAATTTCCCCTCTACTAGCGGGTACTGTAGAGCTTGAGACGTAAAACTTTATTCTCATTATTGCTTTTTTTTTTAGACTTTTCAAAATTCTTCCTGTTTTCAATTTTGGCCATTGGATTCACTTGTTAATGCTTTCTTTGCAGATATGGTCCTAAGATTATCTCTGTATGAGGGCTCCCAGCACCGGAACAAATGAGGTCACCAATCTACCTTAGGGCCTAAAATGAAGAAAAGAAGCGACGGGCCAAAAAGTGGGGGCCTATGATTTTATTGGCTACAGAAACTTACTCATCAACCTGCGAGACATCCATGTGAATTGGAATCCATGGTTAGAGGCCCTTCCAGAGGCTAGTGCAAAACTTCAGGCTGCCCCGGCTTTCTCTAGGATGAGGATCTTGATGGTTGGAGAAGCATGCCATGAGTGGTATTTGGGTAAGAGGGTGATGAGACAGTCCCTTGCTGGTTTTGCTTTCTTTGTGCCGATGGCTCCTCCACCTACCATGAGGAGCACTGAGACCCTGGACCATGACGATTTTATCACAACTCTGGGCTGGGAGGACATCATGAAGTATTTGGAGGGCCCTGGCAGTTATGCCACCTTTCGGTTGAATTCTCTGATGCATAACTTCCCTCTGATGGAAGTTACTCGGGTAACTACTTCTCCCTCCTTTTTTATTCTATCAAAACTTTCCTTTAGCTTTGTAATAATGCTTACTAAGACTTGAATTATTTCTTTCTTGTAGCATATTCCTGGAGCAGTTGATCCTCTAGCCCTCTCACAATGGAACTGGAACGTGCCCATGGTCTATATGGGTCAGGAGTCTCTATATTAGTTGCCTTCATACACTCAGGGCGTGCCGACTATTCCTTTGCACTACGATACTGTTCCCGGAGACTATGCTGAGGAGGGACTATCGTATGCTCATACGGTTCAGCATTGGATTCATGCCCATGAATGAAGAGTGAGCTTTGAAACTACTCTGCTCTCCTTTTTTAGTTATCATTTTTATTCTTCTCTCTTAACTAAAGGCTTGAACCTGGTTCTTTTTCAGGCTGGTAGAGCGAGAGCCAATGCCGAGCTTCAAGCCAGAGCTCAGGTATATATCTTAGCTCTCTCTTTTTTTCTTATGAGACTGTGCAAGTGAGTTTGCGATTTCAATTATTTTTTTTTTCATATTTACAAAATGAGCTCGAGGACTTCAAAGAATTTCAAAGATTTTCATATTTACAAGATCGAGTCTGCGGTACTCGAAAGAATTTACATTTACAAGAATCGAGTCCACGATACTCGAAAGAATTTCATATTTATAACATTTGAATCCATGAACTTCAAAAGAATTTATATTTTAGAAAATTGGACCCGAGGACTTCAAAAAGAATTTCATTTCACTTCTTGTTTATCTTTTTTTTCTTTCTTCTTTTACAGGAAGCAGAAATCGCCGCCCTAAGGAGGCAAATTTAGGAGCTACAAATGAGCCTAGGAGCAGCTACCATGGAGGTGTCAGAGGCAGTGGCCAAGGCGGAGGTGATGGCAGTGATGGTGGTGATGGCGATGATGGTGGAGATGGGGGAAGTCAGACAGCTCCACAAGCACCTAGGAGGAATCCTCACCACTGACGAGGATGATTTATTCTTACTCTTTTATTTCATAGGGTCCCTGCGTGGATAAAGAAACCTTCAAACTTTTCTGATTAGATGAATGGATAGATAGACATGCGTGCATGGCGGCCTCCGAGCCGATTTTGGATATTTTTATTCATGCTTTTCCTTACTTTATTCATGGATCTGGATTTGATGTAATATGCATGATTTGACGAATTTGATATTCTATGCTCATGTAGGATCATCATTTGTCTTTTTTGTTTCTTTTTTTTTTTTAGCTTTTTCTGAAGATGTGAATAGTTCTTTATCATGCTCTCATTGATGGATTGTGCGGGAGTTGCCGCTTGGATGCTGATTTTGCAGTGTATAAATATATTTTACTTTTCTTAAGCAGGTTCTGGGCTGATTAAGATTATGAACTGCACCAGGAACTGCCTAGAGCCTGACCGGCACTCTGTGAGGCTGACCGACACTCACTGAGTGTCGCGCGACACTCATCAAGTTCCGGCCGGCACTCAACGAGTGCCGCCGCTTTTTATCAAGTGCCGCTCAGTGCCCCATTTTTCCTATATAAGATGGTTCTTGCTCAATTAGAATTTCCAAGTCTCCTTATTCTCCTTTCTTTCTAATCTCTCATTCCACCCTCATCCTCACTTCACCTCTCATGGCTCCTATCAGCTCTGACACTCTCTTTCCATGGATGGATGCCTTCTCAAGTATCGACAGGCTCAACTTTGAGTCCTATAGACTGACGGATCTCTTTTCTTTCCGTCGTATGGCTTTAGACGAGGACTTGTTCCGAGCTTCCATCAGGTGTTGGGATCCTTCATTGCATGTCATCCAGTTTGGTCAAGAGGAGGTCTGCCCACTTTTTGAAAAGTTTAGCGCCATCCTCCATACCGACCCTTTTGCTGATCCAATAGTCCCCTAGGTATAGGCAGGATACGTTCGGGATCTGGCTGCTCTTCTTCATATTTCCCGTAGCGCTGCCAGTTCTTTTATTCTCGACCGACACATTAATTTTGACCATCTCTCTTCTGTTTATGCACCTATTGGAGATCTGGATGGCGGAGGATATCAGATTATCAGGTGCAACACTCATTCTATATCCATGCTCTCTCACTTCTTATTTCAATCTTCTGCCGATATCTTTATCCCCATTGTTTATGGTCTTCGAGAAATGAGAAGCGCAATTATGTTAGTCCTCGGGGAGACTCTACTGGTCCTAGACCATGCTCACCTTACCGGGGCCATGCTTTCTTTTGGGGCTCCTCATGTTCCGTAGATTTGGCTTCTGGAGCGTTTAGGTCTCTTCGCCTGTCCTCCCCTTGGGAGGCAGCTTCCTTATGAATGCCTGGAGGTTCATTGCCCATTTTATTCTACTGGTGATTGGTTTTTCTGGCTTCAGAGTCTTTTCTACGAGGACATCTATTGGATCTTCCCTCGAAGGGTTTACTATTCACTTGCGGTGCAGCTTCCTGGACATCTCGGGGTTCGGCTACCAGGTTTACATGCTACCACTTTTTATATCCCGAGCCGGGTAGTCCATCAGTTTGGGCTACGTCAGGATGTCCCTGATGCCATCACTTTAGACTTTTCGAGGAGTTCCGCCTTGCACTCTTCTACCATGAGGACCTTTGTTGAGGCTTGGCATGACAGAGTGTCTGCTCCCTTTCAGAGGGTTCCTGCTTCAGTTGTTCCTACTGTCGAGTTTCTTCTTGAGATTCAGACTTTGGTTGAGAGACAGTCTCATGACTAGACAGACATAAGTAAAAGCAACAAAATTTATTTTCCAAAACTTTGACAAATCCTATTTACTCTTACTACGCTTATTTGAATCATGTGATGTATTTTTGTAATTTTTCAAAAACCTTTCCTTGTATTTAGAAAACGTTCTAATCATGTTGAATCAAAGTTTGCACTTTTTCAATCTTTTTAGGTTATGAAAATTTTTCCCTTAATGTCTCTTTTAGCTTTTATTACCTTGTTTTGAGTCTTGGTTAGAGCTTTAATCATTCTATACCATGAATTCTCATTTGTTTCCATATAATGCGTATTTTGATAGCCAGTAGATCCAAAGATGGGCTTAGGGTATTTATATGGGTTCTTCGGATAGCAAACGAAGTTTGCCCCTGGTTTTGGGGCTTTGATGTGATTTCGGGCAAACGCAAGTTTACCCCTAGTGTAGCACGGGGAAACTCAAGATATAGGATTTTGCTTTTCTGGTTTTAATTGGACCGAGGGCCTTGAGAGCTTGCCTACTTATCCCTGAGTGGGTATCAGGTTCGTAGTAGTTCAGCCGAGGTTTGAAGGAAAGTGCAGGGGGCCTATGGTGAACCAATAAGTCTGGAGCTATCGTAGGCCGGCCGGGCATGTTGATGAATGCTATAGAGGTACTGTGTAGACTGAAAAGTCGGCCCCTTGAATGGGGGGTGAGAGGTCTCTTTTATAGATGTAAGAGACCTACTCGTACAAGGAAAAGGAAACATAATCCAATTGATATAGATTGACATTAATTGTAGGGGTTTCCTAATTAGATTAGGAAATAGTTTGCACTTTCCATTAGTCTTCTAGCTTGAGTAGGAAACTACCCGGAATGCTCGGGATCATGCCTGTGGGACCGGATGATCTGTTCCCGCAATGGGATGTGCCTGTGCGGTCTTCCCAACATATTGGTGCGGATACCGGGCTTCGGACCACTTCTCTTGTTTGAGATTGTTTTGAAATTGATTTGAATCAAAGAAGGAAAATAGGTCTGTTGAAAACTGATACAGAGTCGCCACTTGGTCTTTAAGGAACCAAGAAACCTAATTTTGACTCACCCAAATGGATAAAGGGCACCGGCCCTTCATAACCAAAGAACTTGGTTCGGGGTTTTGGTACGAGAGAGGAAGGAGCCTTTGTCGCGACTAAAACACCCTCAACTCGCCCCATCTTTCGACGGGCCTCAATTAGCATCCAAATAATCATCTTATACTATGTATGGTTCGGCAATTAATACTATGATAGTATATTACATTACATAAGAAACTTGAAAATGGAAGATCTAAAGATAAAATATCATTCATAAGATCTAAATCAAATATCATGCAATGTAAAGTGAAAGATCACACAAATAAACCTAGAAAAAATCGTCTAATCATATATCAATTAATCAATTTTTCCTAATCTAAAGGGGGACATGAATTGTTAAAGAAATCAAAATATGCTTAGCGAACTAGTATGATGCATGTTATTCTTTGATAAAAAAGAAGACCTCTCAATCCCCGGGACGGATGAGAAAGGATGATTAGATCAAGGGGAAGCATGAACGGGTGATCGAGTTCATTCCTTATAATCTCCTTAGATTAAGAGTTACAAAAACCCCAAATCTTGCATGAATGCAATGTATGTATCTAAAAATGTGCAAAGGTTGTAGTGTGTTTTGTGTACATGGATTTCTAGAATGACTTAGAAGTCTAAAATGTGCAAGAATGAATGAATGAAATTAACATGGGATGTGTACAAATGTAGTATGGACTACTTCCTAAGATATGAACTAATTTGGAATGCATATGAGCATCAAATCAAAGAATGAAAGTTGAAATGTACTTGCTGTGAATAGTGGACAGAACAGTAGCATGATCTTTTGGAATTCGAAAAGAGGGGTTAGGAATGTTTTCAATGCATGATTTTTTATGGAGATGTTCCTTATTGTGTCTAGAACACAACCCAAAAGGCCAATCTTGAATAGCTATCACAGATTGAGAGAAATTATATAAACAATAGAGGTCACTCAGAAACAGAGTTCGTACTGTCGACTGAAATGTTAGAAAATCTTAGAAAATGAAAAAGAATGATCTAGAGGCCCATTTTATACAGAAAGTTTCCTAAGACATTGAATGTTAAGGGAAAAATAAGTTAGGATCACCCCTTTTGGAAAAGTTTTCTGGAAAAGAGGTCGTAAGTTGACCTAGCTGCTGTGACAGCAAAAACAGAATGTTTGGAAGGAATGTTGGGGCCCCAAATGGACCATTTCCAAGTACTTCCAAGTCAAACCAAAAATCATGGGTGTTCTCCAATGAGTTAGGAAGACTTTCCAAGTGGCCTTGTATCCATATGTTGAGTATTGTGTTCTAGAAAAAACTTTGAACTCAACTCACTCACTGTGTTGACTCATTGTTTTGAAGATTTTGGAGAAAACAAAGTTTTGTTTCTTAAAACCGAATGAGAGGGATTGAGAGGGGTTTTGAAATAGATGTTTTGAAAACATGTTTTCAACACTCAATAAGGATCATAGCCACTTAGAATACCTACTTCAAACTCATCATTTAAGAACCTCCAAGATTGTTGGAGATATTTATTTAGTTTTTAGACATAACTTCAATACATTCCAAGGATACCTTGGAAGTATTGAGGTTATGGTCATCATCTATCAAACATGTTTTTGAGGTCAAGAGCTACTATCCATGAGGATTCACTCACCCCAAACTTCATGTCATCACGTAGATGATGATGAACTAGTAAGTAAATAAAGAAAATAAAAAGAAATGGGATGAGAAGAGATGAACAATAAATAAACAAGCAAGTAGATGATAATCAATAGATGATATTCATGAAGCATGAGACTTGTAGATTGGTGTATCACTCATATGTAATGACACTAGACATGGAAGAAGCTTCCACACTCTTGAATGCTCACTAAAAATGGTGGTTGGGAGTATTGAATGTTGAAGTAAATGGAAGTAATGAAGTAAAAAAACAAAGTTAGAACTCACTTTTGTTTTGAAAAATCAAAGAATAAAGCTTCTTTTCTCTCCACTCTAACCTTATCTCTACACTTTCTCTCCCAAACTTTCTCTAAACTTGCATTTGACTCTCCCCCAAAATGAGGAGTAATGGGGTGTTTATATAGGCCAACTTGGGGTGTTTTTGGGATTTAGAAAGTACTCCCATTGGCTCCAAACATCTGAAATCATAAAACTACGTCGTTTTGGCTTTTAATTAATCAAAATTGGACCACAAACTTAATTACAAAAATGGACTGTTCTGGAGGGGAGTGCCGCGGCGGCACTGGGCCAGTGCCGCGGCGGCAGTGCTCCTCCCTTCGTCTGGATAATGCTGTTTAGGCCCCCCGAAGTTCCGGTATTCGCGAAAAGGCCCTATTTTGTCCGAAATTCACAGAAAATGCATATGAACTCCAAATCGAGGTTGTGATATACCGTTGGAAAGGTAATGGAGTCTACTTTATCTAAAAAAAGTTCGGGGATAGGTCACTTTGAAAAGTTTTGCGGTATTCGCGATAAAAGCCGATTTGATCGCCTTTTTCGCCTTTGGAAATTCATAATAAATTCGTTTTAAATCCATAAATTATGTGCGATATACCGTTGGAAAGCTATTGACCTCTAGTATCCATGAAAAACATTTGAAAATTGTTTCGGTGCCCCGATTCCAAAGTCGAATCTTGGTCAAACTGGTCAAACCTGGGATTCCCGGGAAATTCTGGGAACGTCTGGGAGCTCCCAGGAGCCGACGTTTTCGCTCGATTCTCTTTTAAAACTTATTTTAATACTTTTCTAATGATTCTGGTGAATTTGGACAATTTCGGTCAAACTTGGTCAAACTTGGTCAAACTTCGGTCAAACCTGGTCAAACCTTGGTCAAACCGGTCAACGGGGACTTTCGGGGATCTTCCGGGACTTCCGGGGGTCTCTGGGAGCTGACGATTTTATTTAAAAACTCACTTTTCTTACGACGTAGCATGTTTTCAGAACTTTGGGACCAAATCTGGGAGTTTTCGGGCTTTCAGGGGTATTTTGGTCATTCTGAGCATTCTGAGAGATAGAGCTGCCTTCCGAGAGTCCTTTTGAGTCGTTTACGATCATTGTAAACCACCAAGCTATGGGTCTCCTAAATCTGATAGCCGACAAAATGGGGTGTCTACAGTTTGCCCCTCTTTGGCATGAACTTCCGAGGCAACGCATGTCGCAAGCGAGTGCCAAAGTTTTGAAGAGACAGGACTTTTTGGAGGCTATAGATTTAGGACAAACAGCATTGCAAAAGATGGAAGGATGATGCTGGTCGTGCTCCGCGTGAGCTGCCTACGTATCCCAAGGGGAATCAGACCAGGACGTAGTTCAGGACACAAAGGGATAAATCACATATGCACATACACAACAATCAGGCGGATGCTATGCTATATGAGGATGATATGCAATGTGTGGATGTGATATGATCTCGTACATGAGTCCTATCATGCCTAGTTTTCTGATCCTAGAATGAGCAGGTGCCATGGGGTGTGCCACTCCGAGTGGGTTGGTGTTGTGCTAGTGTTTGCGATTGTGACGTGGTGGGTGACTCAGATAAGGGCATTGAAGTCTAGAAGACTCCGGGTTTAGGGGCAAACTTCTGGAAGTGTGCTTCGTAAACAAACGTAATTGGGTGTGGGGTCTCAGAGGACTATGATTGAAGATGTCTTTAGGCAAATAACCGACGGACACAGGGGCCCTGGAAATTAAGAGACTGACATAGAAGTCACGGGACGAACGTGAAATCCTGGGACGTCATATGATGAACATGGAAGCCCCAATGGTGTGATGAGAGCGATGGACCGACGATGTTTGCATCGAGATGACGAGTCGACAATGGACTACTGTGATTTGAACTGACGGTGTATAAATCCGCTGAGGATTAATCTGAATCTGCTGGGGATGAAGCGATACTTTCTAGGATCTCTCTTCAACTGCTCCTTTTGATCGAATCTTACGGGCCTGTCAGGGTCTCCGGGAACTGGTATCTGTTTGCTTTTGTCCTCGGGGGATGATGCAGGGTTCTCGGGGAATCTCTTTTGGTGCTCAATCCAAGAGAGCCTGTCTGGGCTTCTGGGAGCTGGTATCTGTCTGCTTTTGTCCTCGGGGGATGATGCAGGGTTCTCGGGGAATCTCTTTTGGTGCTCAATCCAAGAGAGCCTGTCAAGGCCTCTGGGAGCTAGTATCTGTCTGCTTTTGTCCTCGGGGGATGATGCAGGGTTCTCGGGGAATCTCTTTTGGTGCTCAATCCAAGAGAGCCTGTCAGGGCTTCTGGGAGCTGGTATCTGTCTGCTTTTGTCCTCGGGGGATGATGCAGGGTTCTCGGGGAATCTCTTTTGGTGCTCAATCCAAGAGAGCCTGTCAGGGCCTCTGGGAGCTAGTATCTGTCTGCTTTTGTCCTCGGGGGATGATGCAGGGTTCTCGGGGAATCTCTTTTGGTGCTCAATCCAAGAGAGCCTGTCAGGGCCTCTGGGAGCTGGTATCTGTCTGCTTTTGTCCTCGGGGGATGATGCAGGGTTCTCGGGGAATCTCTTTTGGTGCTCAATCCAAGAGAGCCTGTCAGGGCCTCTGGGAGCTGGATCTGTCTGCTTTTGTCCTCGGGGGATGATGCAGGGTTCTCGGGGAATCTCTTTTGGTGCTTAATCCAAGAGAGCCTGTCAGGGCCTCTGGGAGCTAGTATCTGTCTGCTTTTGTCCTCGGGGGATGATGCAGGGTTCTCGGGGAATCTCTTTTCTTTATTCGGTGCATTAACTAAAAACCAGGATCCGTTACCAGAATTCTCGTGTTTGATCGAAACTCGCGACGATTGTCCTGAAACGACCGATTCGGGTCTTCGGGAGCCGATTTTTCCCAGTTTTTGCCTGCTGGAGGTAGTTCTGACAACTTTTAGTCTGCTTGGGGTAAACCCTCATAAATCTCGATTGGAATGGGCCATCGGGGCTGATCGGGGCCAAAAAACGGGCTGAAAAAGGCCAAAACAGGCCAGAACGGGGCAAAACGGAGCAAAATGGAGCGAAGCGGGGCCCACGGGGAGCAGTGCCGCGGCGGCACTGGGCCACTGCCGCGGGGGCAGTTGGCCAGTGCCGCGGCGGCACTGGGTGGCCGGACTTTAACTTTGTATATCTCGGGTTTTTGAGCTTTTGAAGCTCATTCTTGGCCATTTTGGGGTGTTTTTGGAGCCAAAATTCATCAAAACCAAGCTTGTGCGCGCTCAGGTGAGTAATCTTTCCCCGTAGTTGGATTTTTGATTGGTGTTTTGGTTTGCCCAAATTTTCAAGAAGAAAGTTTAAATGTGACTTCCATTTTTCTTGTAGATCCATGGCTTCGAGCTCAAGGAGGCCGTCTAAGAAGGCCAAGGGACGGATGAAGGCCGAGGTGCAAGCTCCGGACTTGATTTTACAGGACCCTCAACGCCATCTTTCGGCCGCGGCTCTAGCGAGCTCGGTATGTGAAACTTTCGACACTTTAGGACCACTTTCATGTACTATGCTAGTTTTGTGAGCCGTAGCGTACACTTAGAGACTGTTAGAAGTTCGACTTGTGCTCAAATGTTGATTTTGTGAATTTTGCTCTCAGGTCGTGAATAGTGATTTTGTGCATCTTTTGTCGTCTTTGTTGTGTGTAGGTGCCGGAAGTGGCCTTGAAAGGCCATGGTAGCCTTGCCCATGCTTTCTTATGGTATACCCAGCTTTCGCCCACCGTTAAGAGGATGGTTGATGATGCTGGGTTCGGAGGCTTCGTCCGCTTGGTTTCGAAAAGTAGCAATGATCTGGCTCACTTCTATGCACTGTCCGAGAGGTGGTGGGATACTACCAACACTTTCCACCTGCCGTTCGGAGAGATGACTATGACGCCTTTTGATTTCTCCATGATCACGGGCTTGAGGGTCGGCGGGAAGCGCCTGGTTCTGGATTACTTTTATGAGATTGACCCGGAGGCGGTGGAGATGCTGATTGGGGCTGTTCCCCCTAACCTGGAGAGGCACTGGTTTCCCTGCGGCTGGCTTAACCGGGCTTATGGCAGAGGGAATCATAATCTGAACAATTCCCAACTTCTGAGAGTATATCTTCTGTATGTCCTCGGGTGCTCAATCTTTGCTACAAGGAACGACCGGGTGAGCTTGAGGCTTCTTTCTTGCCTGGCGACCATTGATGAGATCCCCTCCTACAACTGGGGCGGTGCTGCCTTGGCCCATCTCTACAAGCATATGGGGGAGGTCTCTCGGGGCGATGTTAAATCTACTGGGGGATTCTGGCGAGCTTGGGAGGTACGCACCGTTTCCTCTTTTATTTTTCCATCTTTTTGATTTCCATACTTGTTTTGATTTCTCCTTTGTCTGTGCAGCTTTGGAGTTTTGAATACTTGAAGATGTTGGCTCCTTCCCCGGCGGATGAATCAGGCGAGGATGAGGATGGCATGGCTCCTGTGCCTCTATTCCCACGAGGTTTGAGATGGCGGAGGGACGTTGTTGGGGTGAAGAGCGGGGCCCACCGGATTGTTTTGCTCAAAAACTTCTTAACTGAGCTGACAGCCTCTAGTGTTGATTGGACGCCTTGGGAGGGCGTCGCTTACGCCGCCCCAGAGGAAATACAAGCGGTTAAATCTCTTACCTCTTGCCGCCTTCTGCTGGAGAGTACCGAGTGCAGACAGTGGTTCCTTGGGGAGCGGGTCTCCCGGCAGGTGGTTGGTGGTTCTCGGTATCGCGTCCCTCACGATCCTCCTGCGATGGATGCTGGTGACCTCTCTGGAGATGCTCTGCTGGCGGCCTTAGCCGGCACCGATGTCTGGGACCATTTTCTTTCTGAGACCGGTTACGAGGCTTACCGTGGTCGTTTCCTGATGCCTAACTTCCCACTCCTAGAGGTGAGTTCTTTTTTGTATTTTTTGTTTATATTCATTGTTCATGTTTTTGATTTATCTTTTCCTAACTTATTCTGTGCCTTTAGCTTCGCGAGATGTACAGGAGACAGGCTCCTCAGGCTCCCGACCCTATCCCTCCTTGGGATTGGACTGTCAACATTCTTGGCGCTGATGGCACTCCCCAAATGATGGAGGTGCCGCGAGTCACATGTGGGTACCCTACTCAGCCAGCGGGCATCCTCAATGTTCCTTGGAGTTACGCTGAGGAGGGTCACGCCTTGGCAGCTAGCTTACGGTCCCTGGTCCTCACACGAGACCACCGGGTACATCTTTAATTTTGCACTTTCTTAAGGTTATAAGGTTCTAACCCTGGATTTTTTCTCTTGACAGATGGATGGTATGCGGCAATTTGCCGCCAATCAGATGGCGTCTTTGGTAAGTCTCTGACTCGACTCTGTTTTTGTATTTTTTTTTTTTTTTTTGTTCCCTTACTGATTGCCCTCATTTTTATTTGTGTGTGCAGTACCGTGGAGGCGGGGCTGGCTCATCGAGGACAGGTCCAAGATGCAGAGGTGGCAGGAGGAGGCCGTCGCCGACATACACTCCGGGCGGTCCGACGGAGGACGAAGAAGAGGAGGACTGAGGCTTCCCAAGCGGGAATTATTATTTTTATTTTCTTTTTCTGTTTTCGATCGGGTTGTACTGAGGATATGATTATTTGGACAGTATAGGACGATGTGTAGCACAATTTGTGACCTTTTGACAGAGTATTATGATGTTTCGCCTCCTAGGCCGGATATCTTCCGGTTTAGAGGCGCAGTTGTGTGCTTGTTGATATATGTGCACTGTGATTGCTGGATGTTACTGCGATGGGCAGTTTTGTGATAGTAAGTGTTTTTGCCT
Source organism: Hydrangea macrophylla (assembly GCA_033977485.1). Taxonomy (NCBI): domain Eukaryota; kingdom Viridiplantae; phylum Streptophyta; class Magnoliopsida; order Cornales; family Hydrangeaceae; genus Hydrangea; species Hydrangea macrophylla. The sequence goes on from CM066986.1 coordinate 26,803,879, forward strand.
TGTAGGTGGGATAGTCCGTGAAACGGGGAGGTGCTGCCAAAATTTTGAATTTTGCTAGAGCCGCGACAGAAAAAAATGGCTTCGTATGATCCCGCTCAACTCACAGCTTGGCTGAACATCACGGATGGCGTGGAGCGGATTAACCTCTTTAGCTATGGCTTAACCGAGCTGTTCTCTCTTTGCCAGATGAACTCGAACACTGAGTTCTTGTGTGCTGCCATTGCCCACTGGGACCCGGTGAATCATGTCTTCAACTTCAACGGCCTGGAAATATGCCCTTTGTTTGAGGAGTTCTGTGCTATTCTTGGCTTCGATTCTGACTCTGACTCGATTCTCCCTTCTGCTGATACCCTCAGCCCTACGCGAGCCTTGGCTGAATACTTGAGTTGCTCCGTCACTATTTCCCGCCGGCTGATTCAAGGTGAGGTTCTCAACATTGCTTCTATTACTGCCCGGTACGCCAGTCCTGGGAATTCCAGCGTGTATGATGCTTCCCGTGGGGCCGCTTTAGTATTGTGCATAACTTCGCACTTCCTGTTCTCGAGCACTTCCATTGACTTGGTACACGTGTGCCTCGGGCTGAAACTTAGCAGGAATCCCACGACCATGGTTCTAGCTGAAACTTTGAATGGTTTGGATAATGCCTTCAACCATGGGACTCCTCTTCTTTCTGGGGCGCCTTTGGTGTTACAGGCTTGGCTTTACGAGCGCCTTCAGCTGTGGACGGGCCGTATACCACCAATTTACTTTCGTCGAGCCGTGCTTCATTCTCACTATACCTTCGCCGATTGGGTGGGCATGATGAACGCCTTATCTGAGGCTGACATTTGCTGGATCGTGAGGCGTTGGGGCCTCTATGCTATCACCACGAGCCTCAGAGGTCACCAGAGAGTGTGGTTGATGGGTCTGAGAGAGACTTCTTTCTATCATCCTCGTTGTTTGGCCAGACAGTATAGACAGGTTCAGGAGGTTCCCCGGGGGTTTACTGAGAGGGTCTTTGCTTCCAGGATCAGAGCTACCACTATTGCTGCTTTTATTGATGGTTGGACTGACCGAGTAAAGGCCTACTTCTAAAGACCTTTGAAGAAATAAAAAGACACTAAGACAAAACTAGTCCTGACTGATTCTGCTCATTCCCCCAAGTGTCTTTGAACATGTGGTTGCTTTTTGAAAGACTTTTATTTCTTTGATTATTCCTGCCTATGTAATATTCAAAGTTTGTTTATCGGTGAACCTTGGTTACTTTGGGAATCTCGTTTTATGCATTTTAGCTTTCTAAAAACATTTTGTAACTTGAGATTTCAATTAGTTATTGCTTTTGGTACTTGCTTGAGCATGCTGGGGTTGTTAGAGGCAAACGAGGCGGGTAGCCAAAGTTTGCCCCTAGTTTGGGATATATATGGTTGTGAGGCAAACGAGGTAGATGACCGGCGTTTGCCCCTAGCTTAGAAGAGGTTCAGGCAAACGAGGCGAGTGGCCGAAGTTTGCCCCTAGTGTGGAGGGTGGTTTTTGGGTTATGGTAAGGACCGCGACTTTATTTCCCTCACGTGCTCATAATTTTTGCCTAGGCACCAAGGAGGTGACCTAGCGAGCTACTTTATCTCTTTTGTTATTGCTCACTTTGGATTTAGCTCTAATTTTTGCCTAGGCGTCCTTTCGAATTTTCAACGTAGCGAACCATCCTTCTTTTTCTTTTTGAAAGTCTGCCTACGTACCCCCGAGCGGGGATCAGGTCCAACGTAGTTCGGGCCAAGGTTTTGAAAGGAAAGGTTATTTTTGTTGGTGGAGCGACCGAACCGATGTGGTTGCCTACGTATCCCCGAGCGGGAATCAGGTCGAGCGTAGTTCAAGGCAAGGCTTGAAAGGAATGGTTATTGGATAGTCAAGCATAGTACTTTTTGAGGCGATCCATGTTGATCGGTTCTTTGAATTCGACACCATCGAGGTCCATGAGATAAGTTGCTCCTCCGGAAAGAACAGTCTTGACGATATAAGGGCCAACCCATTTTGGCTTAAACTTCCCACGGGGATCAAAGATCGGAGCTCGCAACTCCTTAAGGACAAGGTCGCCCTTGACAATCTTCCTTGGGCGAACCCTTTTGTTGAAAGCACGGGCTATCCTCTTCTGATAGATTCGGACATGGTCGACCGCCGCTAGACGCTTTTCATCTATGAGGGCCAATTCTTCATACCTTTCTCTCAACCAATCTGATTCCGAAATTTCACACTCTGCCATCACGCGTAGGGATGGTAATTCTATCTCCACCGGAAGTACCGCTTCCATCCCATACACTAGTGAATAAGGAGTCGCTCCTGTGGACGTCCTTATCGATGTTCTGTATCCCCAAAGTGCAAATGGTAGCTTTTCATGCCAGTCTTTGTAGGTATCAGCTGATTTTTGCAGTATGGCCTTGACATTCTTATTTGCAGCTTCGACTGCCTCATTGGTTTGCGGCCTATACGGTGATGACTTGTGATAAGTGATTTTGTATTCCTCGAACAGATCCCTAACTTCTGCCTTGAAATGACTTCCGTTGTCTGAAATAATCTCATGGGGAACTCCATAACGGTAAATGAGATTTCTCTTGATGAATTTGGCCACTTCCTTGGCCCCCAACTTGGTGTAAGATGCAGCTTCTACCCATTTTGTGAAGTAATCTATGGCTACCAGGATGTACCGATTTCCATTTGAGGCTTTCGGAATGATTTCTCCAATGATGTCGATTCCCCAGGTTGAGAATGGCCAAGGTGAAGTCATGCTGTACAGAAGGGATGGTGGTACATGCATCATATTTGCATGAATCTGGCACTTGTGACACTTTCTCACGTATTCGCAACAATCTTTTTCCAATGTTGTCCAGTAGTACCCTTGTCTCACAATTTTCTTGGCCAGCATGTGGCCGTTCATGTGTGGGCCGCATACCCCTTCGTGTATTTCTTCCATCATTCTTCTGGAGCTCTTCCCAAACAAGCAAGTCAGGTTGTGACCGTTGTATCCCTTCTTCAGCAGTTTCCCGCCGCAAATGATTAATTGCGCTGCGAATCTTCGAATTGCCCTTTTGTCTCTCTCGGTGGATTCTTGGGGGAACGTCCCCTTTTCTATGAAATCCCAGACATCCTGATACCATGGCGCTTCATTCTCTTCTTCTTCGACTGTGGCGATTATGTTGAACGAAGGCTCGTACCTCTGCTCAATTACCAAGGGCATCATCCTGACTCCCACAGGAATTTTGATCATCGAAGCTAGAGTGGCCAAGGAATCTGCCAGCTGGTTCTCTTCCCTGGGCAAGTAGAGGAATGTGATACTTTCGAACTGCCTCTTGAGTTGGTCGAGACGATCATGATAGGGCTTCAACCTTTCTTCTTTTACTTTCCATTCTCCTCTGGCTTGTGATATGATGAGGTTTAAATCCCCGAAGACATCCAACCTCCGAACTTTCAGCTCTAAGGCTGATTCCATTCCCAGGATGCATGCTTCATACTCAGCAGTGTTGTTGGTGGAGTTATAATTGAGCTTGACTGCTAGCGGAGTATGGTCCCCACTCGGCGATACTAGGATCATACCCACTCCGTATCCCTTCATGTTGGCTGCTCCATCGACGTACAACTTCCACTGTTCTTCCTTGATTTCCACGATGCTCTCGTCTGGAAACGGAAAGTCCCCACTTTCTTCGGAGTCAACGGCATGTTCTGCGAGATGCTCAGCTATGGTTCTCCCTTTTACCGACTTGCTCGTAACATACTTGATATCGAATTCGGATAATAGAAGTAACCAACGGGATATACGACCGGTCAGGGCGGGTTTTTCGAGAAGGTATTTTAAAGGATCCATGCGGGATATGAGCACAACCGGAAAGGCCAGCATGTAGTGCCTTAGTCGGCGAGTGCACCAAACCAAGGCCCAACATGTTTTTTCGAGGGTAGAATAGTTGAGCTCATACCCAGTCATCCTCTTGCTGAGGTAATATATGGCTTTTTCGGAGTGGCTTTCTCCTCCTTCTTGGGCTAGCATGCAACCCATGGCATTTTCAGAGACGGATAGGTAAAGGAATAAGGGCTTATGAGGCATTGGTGGTGAAAGGACAGGCGGATTTTGGAGGTAGGCTTTTATTTTGTCGAAAGCGGCTTGGCATTGGTCATCCCATTGGAACTTCTCCCCTTTTCTCAACAATCGGAACAGAGGATCGCATGTAGCTGTGAGCTTAGAAATGAAGCGGCTGATGAACTGGATTCTTCCGAGGAACCCCCTTACTTCTTTTTCATTCCGTGGTGGCGTCATTTCGAGGATTGCCTTGATCTTAGAGGGGTCCACCTCTATTCCCCTCTGTGTGATGAGAAAACCCAGGAGTTTACCGGAGGTTACGCCGAAAGTGCATTTCTTTGGATTCAGCCTCATCTTGTATTTGCGCAACCTTTCGAAGAACTTTTCCAGCGCTACCAGGTGCCCTTCTCTATCCTTGGATTTTACAATCATGTCGTCTACGTATACTTCTACCTCTTTGTGAATCATATCATGCAGCAGAGTGGTGGCAGCTCTTTGGTACGTTGCCCCCGCGTTCTTGAGTCCAAAAGGCATTACTCTATAACAGTAGATTCCCCAAGGGGTGGTGAATGTCGTCTTTTCCCGATCTTTTGGCACCATTAGAATCTGATTGTACCCTGAGAAGCCATCCATGAAAGACAGTAGCTCATGTCCTGCGGTGTTATCTACCAAAACGTCAATGTGGGGAAGCGGGAAGTCATCCTTGGGACTGGCCTTGTTCAGATCACGAAAGTCGACGCACACACGAATTTTTCCATCCTTCTTCGGGACTGGCACGATATTGGCAACCCATTCCGGGTATTCGGTGACAATGATGAACCCTGCCTTGAACTGCTTCTCCACCTCTTCTTTAACCTTGAGTGCCCATTCCGGTCTCATGCGCCTCAGTTTCTGCTTGACAGGTTTAGAATTAGGGAGGAGAGGAATATGATGTTGGACGATGTCGGGATCGACCCCAGGCATGTCTTCGTAAGACCAAGCAAAAACATCTTTGAACTCTTTTAGCAAGAGGGTTAATTTTTCTTTTTCTTCTTTATTAAGGGTTGAGCCAATTTGCACAATCTGTGGATTATCTATTTCACCTAAGTTAACTGATAAAGTATCTTCGATTATTTCATAAGCAGGTGGTTTTTCAATTAGTTGCTTTAGTTCGATTGGGAAATCCTCGGAGGGATCTGTGCATTCACAAGTGTCAGACACAGAGGAGTAAGCAGAATCGTCTTTCATTTCATTCATGATAGGTGAAGTGATTACATTGGATAGTGGTGGGCTTACAGCAGTCGACTCCAGTACAGACTCGATAACCGGTAGTACAGACTTCGGGGGAGTAGGGGATTGGGAGACACAGACAGATGACTCTACAGCCTGGTTGCTCAGACCCTCCTTAGTTGGCTTGATCTGATCATCTTGGCTCTTGGCCCTCTTTTCTTCCTCCTCCTCAGCAGATTCCTCCCACATCTTCTTGATTGCCTCAGTGTCAAGGTATTTCAACCAGTCTTCCTCTGGGGTCTTTTCAACTTCTTCGGGATAGAACGGGTCTTGATATGGGGGCCTCTTGCAGTCAGCAAAGATTTCAAGCCCGGGGTGCCTTCTCCCAGTGGTTTGATGGACCCAGGGTTCGGGGAACCCGAAGTAAGGGAAATCATCCCCTTCTTTGACGAATTGTCCATTCAAAGTCTTGCGGTATGGCGGGAGACCCTTCACCCTCTTCTTCCATGGCCTTTGTAGCTCGGCGTCCTCATCAGTGGGCTTGTACCCCAACCCGAAAGTGCCTTGTTGCCCTTTGATCTGCGGGAATTCCCGAATTCCTTGCTGGCGTCGACCCAACCCCATTCCGGGTAAGTAGTTCATCTTGCGGACAATGTTGACAACTGCAGAGTGGACCTCAGGGAATCGGTCTTCATCATGGATCATATGAACTTCTTCCATGAAGAATCCTCCGATTTCTCCTTCTTCTAGCTCAGGTATTTGGACTTCGAAAATGGGAGCGTAATTTGGGAAAGCTTCGTTACCCCAACTATTACCGAGGATGATCTTTACCTCCTTCTCATGAATGTACTTGATCATTTGATGCACAGTGGATGATACAACTTTGTTGGCGTGAAGCCAGGGTCTTCCAATCAGCAGATTGAACGAGGCAGGTATGTCCATGACTTGAAAAATCTCGGTGCTCACCAAAGATCCTACCCGGATTTGGAGAGAAACAGTTCCTATCACATTTCTTCTAGTGTTGTCATAGGCTCTCACGGATTGCACAGATGGCGTAATGTCAAGGATACTGACCCCCAAAGCAGTGGCAGTTCTTAAGGCACAAACATTCAAAGCAGAACCTGTATCGACTAGACAAAACGGCACCTGTTGTTCCTTACATCCCACAGTAATGTATAATGCCTTGTTGTGCGCGGATCCCTCTGGCGGCAGGTCCTCATCGGAGAATGTAATGATCGGGTCGGGGGTAAGCGCACCCAAGAAAGCTACCATGTCCTCCGGCGCGGCGTCGATGGGGACTTCAATCCCAGCCAAGGCATTCAACACGGCTTGCCTGTGCTTATAGGATGTTACCATGATGTCCCACATCGAGAGATGTGCTTGGGTTTTCTTTAGCTGCTTGATCAGCTCATTGTCTTCTTCGATGACCTCATCCATCTTACCCTTCCCTTTGTCTTTAACCAGACCTTTCTCGGCGGCTTCAGTAGTAGGCTGCAGAGGCTGGTAGTGACGTCCTGACCTGGTCAGATGATCAATCTCGGCAGGAGTAGGCCCTTCTACAGTCCCATCCTTCTTGAACCAATCACAATCCGTTCCCACAAATGGCTTTTTCGGCTCGTTCCAGATGGAAGCATCACTTTCGTTGTTAGGATCATACCATTTGAGGTCTACCGCCCCTAGGTCATGCTCTTCCAGGAAGAACAAGTCTTGCTCGTCGTCAAGCTGTTGCTGCCACTCGTCATTCTCCCCTCCGATCAGATGAATTCCCTCAGAATCCGGGATGTCAATGCAAGGCAAGGGTTGTCCTAGGGGGGTGATATAAGTAGCAGGGTTGAAGGGTACGGGGCTGGACTCAATGAGGTTGACATTTTGGTGGTTTGGTAGGGGATTTTGGGTGATATGAGGCTGCTTTGGTGGTGGCTCGATGATATTCTGGTCGATGAGGTCTTGGATGTCATGGCGGAGGCGCATGCAATCATCAGTGTTATGGCCGGGGGCTTGGTGGTAAGTACATCGCTTGGACATATCGCAGTTAGGCGGGAGCGGGGTATTTCGAGGCTGGAGTAATTGGAGATGGCCTTTTTTGAGGAGGCGATCTAGGGCTGAGGAGAGAGAGATTTCTAGCTTGGCAAAATTGCGAGGGGGCTTTTTCTGGAAAGGGCGGTTGGAGGAATTTGCCTAGTTGGAGGGTTGGTATGGCCTTGGAGGATATGCCATGGGTTGGCCGCTAAGGGCATTGACATCCGGGGGATTCCGGGAGTAGTTGGGCCTTCTTGGCTGACTCGGAGGGTCTTCCTTTTTGATCTTCCCCTCCCTGATAGCATCTTCGATTCGGGTTCCGACTTCAAACAACTCCTCAAAGGTGGAGATGGACTGGTAGAATAATTTCTCATGATAGAGCGGCTGCAGATTCCGGATGAGCATCCTTACCTGTTCTTTCTCGATTGGCCGGTGGGTCATTTGGGCTACCTTGTTCCTCCATCTGCTCAGAAATGCAGCGAAGGATTCATTGTTGCTTTGCCGGGTTGTTTCCAAATCCCTGATGGTGACATCCAGCTCTTGATTGTAAGAGTAATGATCGACGAAGACTCGAACAATGTCCTCCCAGGCCCGGGTTTTGGAGGCTTCCAAGGTTAGGAACAATGATAGTGCAGATTTTGCCAGAGTTTGCAGGAATAGCATTGCAATGTGTTCGTGGGTACAGCCCATGGACTGGAAGATACTCATACACATCTTTACGTGACTTTTTGGGTTTCCAGTTCCATCAAAGCGATCGATGGCAGGCATTTTGAAATTCTCTGGCAGTTTCAGCTTGACAGGCTCGAAAAGGCCTTCCAGATCTAACATGTAATCGTCGATACCCTTGCTTTTCCTGAGTACGCTTTCCAGTTTGTCAACCTTGTCCATCTTTTCTTGGAGCTTCTTCTCGTATACGGACGGTGGGACCCCCTGAAACCAGTCTTCTTCCCCATTATTCTCAGGTGGGGGTAGTTCAAACTCCGGTGGTGGAAACCCGGGCAGAGGTTGCGGTCGCCGCTGCTTTAGTTTTTCCATGAACTTCAAAACCTGGGCCAGGCTGTCGGACTGCTGGCTTATGGTCGCTCCCAATTCAGTAACCTTGTTTTCCAACTCTTCCCTATTCATGTTGAAGCAAGCTGTCGGACTGATTCTGATTAACCGATTATCCGAACTCCTGACCCATGAATAAGACCCTGACTGCTGACCTTGGGAATCTATACTGACCTGACAGATTTTGAAAGGGCTAGATTAGATCTTTGACAGTGGCGACTTTAGGCAGACAAAGATAGTGATGTGGACCGACTCGAAACAGCGCGTGCAGATTGATGGGGAATAGTGCATGCAAATGGGACAAACATGCGGATGTAAGCCCTAATCTATATGATGCTCCTATTTCTAACAGATAGCAGCTAAACAAGTAAGGCCCTAGCCATACAGAGTGTGCTAACCTTACTTTCTAGTATGATCACCAAGGGATAACATGGATTTCCAAGATACTTCGGGAATTTTGGACAGAGTTTCTGGGAGAAACTGGTCAATATGGTCATATCTAGGATATTTGGGCAGAGTTTCTGGGAGAAACTGGTTAATGTGGTTATATCTGGGATGTTCGGACAGAGTTTCTGGGAAAAACTGGTTAATGTGGTTTATATCTGGGATATTCGGACAGAGTTTCTGGGAAAAACTGGTTAATGTGGTTATATCTGGGATATCTGGACAGAGTTTCTGGTTAATGTGGTTATATCTGGGATATTTGGACAGAGTTTCTGGGGAAGCTGGTAAGTACGGTTATAGTGATCATACTTTCTAGCAGGTTTTCATACTCCTATGTCTCAAGACCGACAAACAAGGTTTGCGGTGTATATCTTCGCGAGCATGGAGCAGACATCCTTGTCATGATGCTTAGGCAGGTCAACTCAATGTGACTACATGTGAGTGATTGCCTTGGGAATCATAAGAAAGAGGTTCTGTTCTATGCCACATAAGCGTCTACACCGCGCAGGTAATCCCGTCAGGGCATACAACAGTTATATCACATTGTCCTATCTGAAAAGATAAATGAACAGTCCTATGAAAGGTTCTACAGGAATCTATATGCAAAGGCTGGGTTTAGTCAAAGAGGGTCCGTTGACGAGAGTTCCAATATACTGTCGGGGAGACAGTACGGAGGTTTTTACTCTTTTTGATATACCTTGGAAGGTACAGTATCAACGGTGACTTGTGCCCTGGCACAGCAAGACCTGAACAATGTCAGCGCCGCGTTTCAGACACAGTCGGAGGGGGGGGGGGGAATGCAAGAGTGAATGCGGTGAACCAAACACAGTAAAAAGATGATTTTAAGGATGCTTCTTATGAGTCAAACCTCTGTATTATTTTGTTTTTAAAATAAAAATCCCCAGCAGAGTCGCCAAATTGTGGATACCGGGCTTCGGACCACTTCTCTTGTTTGAGATTGTTTTGAAATTGATTTGAATCAAAGAAGGAAAATAGGTCTGTTGAAAACAGATACAGAGTCGCCACTTGGTCTTTAAGGAACCAAGAAACCTAATTTTGACTCACCCAAATGGATAAAGGACACCGGCCCTTCATAACCAAAGAACTTGGTTCGGGGTTTTGGTACGAGAGAGGAAGGAGCCTTTGTCGCGACTAAAACACCCTCAACTCGCCCCATCTTTCGACGGGCCTCAATTAGCATCCAAATAATCATCTTATACTATGTATGGTTCGGCAATTAATACTATGATAGTATATTACATTACATAAGAAACTTGAAAATGGAAGATCTAAAGATAAAATATCATTCATAAGATCTAAATTAAATATCATGCAATGTAAAGTGAAAGATCACACAAATAAACCTAGGAAAAATCGTCTAATCATATATCAATTAATCAATTTTTCCTAATCTAAAGGGGGACATGAATTGTTAAAGAAATCAAAATATGCTTAGCGAACTAGTATGATGCATGTTATTCTTTGATTAAAAAGAAGACCTCTCAATCCCCGGGACGGATGAGAAAGGATGATTAGATCAAGGGGAAGCATGAACGGGTGATCGAGTTCATTCCTTATAATCTCCTTAGATTAAGAGTTACAAAAACCCCAAATCTTGCATGAATGCAATGTATGTATCTAAAAATGTGCAAAGGTTGTAGTGTGTTTTGTGTACATGGATTTCTAGAATGACTTAGAAGTCTAAAATGTGCAAGAATGAATGAATGAAATTAACATGGGATGTGTACAAATGTAGTATGGACTACTTCCTAAGATATGAACTAATTTGGAATGCATATGAGCATCAAATCAAAGAATGAAAGTTGAAATGTACTTGCTGTGAATAGTGGACAGAACAGTAGCATGATCTTTTGGAATTTGAAAAGAGGGGTTAGGAATGTTTTCAATGCATGATTTTTTATGGAGATGTTCCTTATTGTGTCTAGAACACAACCCAAAAGGCCAATCTTGAATAGCTATCACAGATTGAGAGAAATTATATAAACAATAGAGGTCACTCAGAAACAGAGTTCGTACTGTCGACTGAAATGTTAGAAAATCTTAGAAAATGAAAAAGAATGATCTAGAAGCCCATTTTATACAGAAAGTTTCCTAAGACATTGAATGTTAAGGGAAAAATAAGTTAGGACCACCCCTTTTGGAAAAGTTTTCTGGAAAAGAGGTCGTAAGTTGACCTAGCTGCTGTGACAGCAAAAACAGAATGTTTGGAAGGAATGTTGGGGCCCCAAATGGACCATTTCCAAGTACTTCCAAGTCAAACCAAAAATCATGGGTGTTCTCCAATGAGTTAGGAAGACTTTCCAAGTGGCCTTGTATCCATATGTTGAGTATTGTGTTCTAGAAAAAACTTTGAACTCAACTCACTCACTGTTTTGACTCATTGTTTTGAAGATTTTAGAGAAAACAAAGTTTTGTTTCTTGAAACCGAATGAGAGGGATTGAGAGGGGTTTTGAAATAGATGTTTTGAAAACATGTTTTCAACACTCAATAAGGATCATAGCCACTTAGAATACCTACATCAAACTCATCATTTAAGAACCTCCAAGATTGTTGGAGAGATTTATTTAGTTTTTAGACATAACTTCAATACATTCCAAGGATACCTTGGAAGTATTGAGGTTATGGTCATCATCTATCAAACATGTTTTTGAGGTCAAGAGCTACTATCCATGAGGATTCACTCACCCCAAACTTCATGTCATCACTTAGATGATGATGAACTAGTAAGTAAATAAAGAAAATAAAAAGAAATGGGATGAGAAGAGATGAACAATAAATAAACAAGCAAGTAGATGATAATCAATAGATGATATTCATGAAGCATGAGACTTGTAGATTGGTGTATCACTCATATGTAATGACACTAGACATGGAAGAAGCTTCCACACTCTTGAATGCTCACTAAAAATGGTGGTTGGGAGTATTGAATGTTGAAGTAAATGGAAGTAATGAAGTAAAAAAACAAAGTTAGAAATCACTTTTGTTTTGAAAAATCAAAGAAGAAAGCTTCTTTTCTCTCCACTCTAACCTTATCTCTACACTTTCTCTCCCAAACTTTCTCTAAACTTGCATTTGACTCTCCCCCAAAATGAGGAGTAATGGGGTGTTTATATAGGCCAACTTGGGGTGTTTTTGGGATTTAGAAAGTACTCCCATTGGCTCCAAACATCTGAAATCATAAAACTACGTCGTTTTGGCTTTTAATTAATCAAAATGGGACCACAAACTTAATTACAAAAATGGACTGTTCTGGAGGGGAGTGCCGCGGCGGCACTGGGCCAGTGCCGCGGCGACAGTGGTCCAGTGCCGCGGCGGCAGTGCTCCTCCCTTCGTCTGGATAATGCTGTTTAGGCCCCCCGAAGTTCCGGTATTCGCGAAAAGGCCCTATTTTGTCCGAAATTCACAAAATATGCATATGAACTCCAAATCGAGGTTGTGATATACCGTTGGAAAGGTAACGGAGTCTACTTTACATAAAAAAAAGTTCGGGGATAGGTCACTTTGAAATGTTTTGCGGTATTCGCGATAAAAGCCGATTTGATCGCCTTTTTCGCCTTTGGAAATTCATAATAAATTCGTTTTAAATCCAGAAATTATGTGCGATATACCGTTGGAAAGCTATTGACCTCTAGTATCCATGAAAAATATTTGAAAATTGTTTCGGTGCCCCGATTCCAAAGTCGAATCTTGGTCAAACTGGTCAAACCTGGGATTCCCGGGAAATTCTGGGAACCTCTGGGAGCTCCCAGGAGCCGACGTTTTCGCTCGATTCTCTTTTAAAACTTATTTTAATACTTTTCTAATGATTCTGGTGAATTTGGATAATTTCGGTCAAACTTGGTCAAACTTGGTCAAACTTCGGTCAAACCTGGTCAAACCTTGGTCAAACCGGTCAACGGGGACTTTCGGGGATCTTCCGGGACTTCTGGGGGTCTCTGGGAGCTGACGATTTTATTTAAAAACTCACTTTTCTTACGACGTAGCATGTTTTCAGAACTTTGGGACCAAATCTGGGAGTTTTCGGGCTTTCAGGGGTATTTTGGTCATTCTGAGCATTCTGAGAGATAGAGCTGACTTCCGAGAGTCCTTTTGAGTCTTTTACGATCATTACGAACCACCAAGCTATGGGTCTCCTAAATCTGATAGCCGACAAAATGGGGTGTCTATAATTGGCCGGGTCGTGGATCAATCGCTCGGGAGGCATCAGGTGGACCAAACCACTCGGGATGATGCTGCTGGGAATATGCCCTTAAATCAGTTAGTTGGACAATGGAATATCATAATGTATTTATGCATGTTAGTTCATGAGATGAATATTAGACTGGAATCCTTAAACAACATTGTATGTGGTTCATTTGTGTATGTGATTACACATATGAGATATGAATCACAAATCCTTGTTGTTTCAAATAAGTCACAGTGGATGATAAGTCTAGATAACTTATCAGGTATACACTGTAGCATGATTAACGTCTACGGGGTAGAATGATGAATCTCATTCATAAGAGTCTTTAACTCTTGGTTAATATGCTAGTGCACTCGGTGCATTGACGGACCTGAGTTAAACCTATTGACACCTAAACGCTGTCACCGTCAATAGGAACTCAAAACTTGTATAGGGATACATGTCCTCAATCCTGAGACATTTATGGACGTAAGTTGTATGCTTAGTTGCTTTGACTTACCAATCAGTGAGGTCTTGCAAGATCATCACCTGGGTATCTTGGGTAATCAAGTATGCAACGTTGGGAACATATATTGTCAAGATGGAATTCTACCCTCTTCAATAAAACGAAGAGTAAGTATTCCCTCGAGAATGTCACTAGGAGTGATTACTGAGAGCTGGCCAGCCTTGTCAACAAAGTGTTATTATTGATATGTTTAGTAATCCAAGAGTAGTGAATGATACTTGAGGAATATAAGATGTACTATCTATTGGGTCGACAATATCTTAAGACATCCATCCTAATGATAGATACGAATACTGCCTGGTAGAGGGACATCCGTATCATATTATACAAGTCTAGCAATCACTTATGTATGTGTGATTATGTTCTTATGCACTGGAGTGCAATTATCATTTTATAGTGGCATTAATGATAATTGATTAATTATTGATTCCTTAGTCAAGAGTACTGACTAGATGGAATAATAATTAATCGGAGCCAGTAATTAAGAACCTAGGAGGTCCCACTCTTAGCTCCGCCAGAATGCTTGGAAAGGCAAATGAGAATGCTGTCAAGACTGGTTCGATCGATCGAAGTTGTTTCGATCGATTGAAGTCTAGACAGGTTAGATCGATCGAACGTGGTTTGATCGATCGACAGTTCGATCGATCGAAGTCACTTCGATCGATTGAAAGTAAGGTCGGTTATGGGAATCTATAAATAGGGCAGCTACGTCCAGAAATCAGAGTTCGTCGTTTTTAACGTACCAGTTGCTGCAGAACGTGTTTAGAGTTCCCAAGCCTTCCCTATTCTCATTATTAGGGTTCCCACCAACCCTAGCCACTTTGGGAGCATTCTAGGAGACATAAGGGTGAAGATCTCTTAGATGTTGCTGCTGCACATAGAAGGAAAATGACTAAATCAGAATTGGGTTCAAGACCATAAGGTAATGCACCTGTCCCCTCTCCTGTACGCATCTATAGAGTTAACGAGTAGTAGATACAGGCAACCAATAAAAGTTTTGAACTTTGTTTTCCGCTGCGCGTTTAGATTTAATTTTAAACCTGTTTTTCCCACAATTGGTATCAGAGCCTCGCTTGTTTCGATCTATAGATGCATTTTGGAACACTAGTTTTGATTTGCATGTTGATTTTAGGACTGTTTTCAAAACTGCATCGTCACAGATCTGTTTCTGCAGTGTTTATGCAGCAGAATACAAATCTGTGATTGCATTGGATGCAAGGTGGGTTCGATCGATCGAACATTATCTGTTCTCAATCGATCGAACTGTTTTCGATCGATCAAACTTTGGTTCTGTTCGATCGATCGAATAGTGTTCAATCGATCGAGACTGCTCTTCTGTCCAGGTGTTCAGTTTACAGATTTAAAGGTATTAAAATATTTACTTTAAATTTTTTTTATTCTGTAAGTTTTTCAAAACATTCTGTGAAACTGAAAGTTCAATCGATTGAACTAGGTTCAATCGATCGAAGGTTCAATCGATTGAACCTTGGTCGATCGATCGAAGTGTGATAGAGAACTGTGATGCTGTTTTAAGTTCTAATTCAGTATGTAAAGAGTTTATATACTGTGTGAATCAATTAGGGGTTCCAATGGTACATATATTTGTTATATATGTGTGGTTGTGCGTGTGACTAACTCTTATGCAGCAAGCTTAGTCTGCTATCTCCCATGGCGCCAAGACTTTTAAATTTTGTATTTAATTGTTTGAGATTGGTGTTTATTATGTTTTAATTGTTGGTTTGGTTTTAAGGCATATGTAAAGGGCGCTGCGACTTCAATCCTATGAAAAGGAAAGTCGCACCGGTTTCCCTAGCCTTTTATTTTATTATTGTTATTTCTATTTCTAGATAAATTGTAAGCTTCGAGAGAAGCATAGGACCAATGTAATAGAATTAGAAAATCCATGAAGATGGAGGAGCAAGCCGTTGTCCATGAAGATGGAGTCGGAGGCAATCAAACCAAGAAGGAGGTTCTATGGAGATAGAGCCATGGGAGATAGAGGCATTGTTGAATGCTTTTATTCCATTTTAGTTTTGGTTTTATGTGCTTAGTTGTGATTGGCATTTTATATATTGTTATTACTTGCATGCACATAAAATAGGTTTTCTAAAATGAAATTCAAAAACTTTTTTTTCCAACACATTAGCAAACACTTGATGTTTATGGGCAATGTGAAGAAACAATTTTTTTTTTAAATTGAAAAATTCCTATTAGTTCATTGTAAGTATGAGAAATACTCTGTGTTACTCATTTATGAGTGATCATTGCATACGGAGGGTATTTCTTATTGATTACTAGATATGAACTTCTTATAAAAATCTAGTAGGAGAGGGACTTATTTTATAACTCCCACAGTCTTCCATAAACGGTTCATTGTAAGGTGGGTAGTATATTCTGTGTCATCCAGCCATGGGTGATCATTCCATACGGAGGATAGACTATTCATTGGTTACTAGGTATGAACTTCCTTTGGATAGAATTAATGAGACGCGTTAGAGGGTGACCACTACACTGAGGCACTACTTGAGGCGGTTGTCATTGGATTCTAGTTAATGGTAAACACTAGTTAAGCTATGGGTAAGGGATTCCACATGGAGCATTATCCAGAAACTTAGAGACCAAAAGTTCAGGAGTCATGAATTGTTTTGTAAGAGTTGCATGACATTCATGATGGGTTTCCCAATCAGGCTATGAGGTTATGATCGCCACACGGAGACTTAATTTCATAGGCTTGATATCCTGAAGACAATTAATGAGTTGGTTAAGGGAATTCCAATGTATCATATAAATTGTCATATTCATGATTTCCATATTGTAATTCTGTTACATTATTTGTATTTTAGATTCATTATGTCTAGCCCACTTGATATAACCATGATCTAGAATAAGCTAATTGGAAATAACTACGTTGAATGGAGACTGGAACTGGATGAATTATCAATTGCTAATGGATATAAATACGTTCTTACCATTCCCTGTCCACCTATTCCATGCCATGACACCCCAACTGATCTTGCGGATCAATATTGGGAGTGGATAAGATTTGATGGTATAGCTCGCTCTAGCATCTTAGACTCTTTGTCTGATGTGTTGAAGCAGCAACATCAACCTTTGAACACTGCTCGTGCTATAATATTGAACCTCGAGGAGATGTTTGGGGAACTGAGTCGTACTGTAAGGTTTAGAGCCTTGGAGTTAGTCATGGACACCAGAATGTTGGAAGGAACTTCTATAAGAGAGCATGTTTTTAAAATGATTACTTATTTCAAAGTAATGGAAGTTCTGGGTTCCGACATTGATGGTGAGACTCAAGTTGACATAATCTTGCATTCGTTGCCTTCATCATTCACTCAATTTAAAAAGGTTTTTAAAATGAGTAAAATAGTTTTTTCACCAAGTGAATTGATGAGCTCTCTTGAGACAACGATGGATATAGTCAAAGAGAGGTCAAATGCTCAGAACATTGGAATGACTTCATCTTCTGGAACTAAGCCTGAGGGCATAAGTTCAGAGAAGGAGAAGCAAGACTCAAGGATAGGTGAGCCTAAGCCAACTGTTGGGAAGAAGGCAAGACTTGGAAAGGGAAAGGCTGGTGCCGTGCCAAAAGGAAAGTGTTTCCATTGTGGCATGAGAGGGCATTGGAAAAGGAACTGTGTGGAATACTTGACTGCCAAAAGGCAAGGTACGATCCTTTCACTAGTTTTTGAAGTAAGTTGAAAAACTGATACTTCAACTACTATGGGCACTAATTCTAAATTTTCTAATTATATCTGTAATTGTTGCAGGGAATTGGAAAATAAGAATGTGCAGTGATTAGAAGATCTTGATTGCTTTTTGGGATCTGATGCAAGAGTTGCTATTAGATTAATAGTTTTATATTGTAATAAAACTTTCGAGTTATTAGATGGATTTCAGTTTTGAATTAATGAATAATATTTATTCTTTTGATTTTGGTACTGAAATTCTTGATTAAAAGAAAGCGTTCTTTTATGTGATCAAAATAACTTGTCAAGCAACTATCTCACCTATTTACTTGTGTTTCTTATATATTATCTAACGAAGTATTTAAATAACTCATGGGTATTTTACCACCTAAAAGGATAGCACCTTCAACTAATTCTATAACTTTTGGTTTAGAGGTTAGATCGCATTTAATCTAAATAGGATAAATGGGGAGTAAAGGATTGGATCTTAAACTTTTTTTGGTTGCTAAGACCATTGCCTATTTGTCAATCCTATTTAGAGAGTAAACGTGATCAGATCATATTAATCTAAATAGGATAAATAGGAAGTAAAGGATTGGATCCTAAACCTTTTTGGTCGCTAAGACCATTGCCTATTTGTCAATCCTATTTAGAGGGTAATGTGATCAGGTGATTTTTCTTTTTGAAAGATCACACGACCAAAGATTTATAAGAATTAGACATACTCACGTATGTGGGCCAATATACATTAGAGTTGAAAAGTAGTTTTAGCTACTCCAGATACTGATATAAATTTACCTATCGCACATTTTCTTCAATCTTTTGAAGAAATTCGAAAGGTTTGGAATGAGGAGTTGTTGGTAAAAGAATATCATTGCCTTTTGATTTGATCAAAATGGTGAGTATCTGTCTAATGTGTTTATTGTCTATAAGAGAAAATAATGAAATTCTTTCTCGATAGTCTACACCTAGTGTTCCTCCACGAGATGGTGTAGCAGGTAGAAGGAACTATCTTCTTTTAGATATGATTGGGTCATGGGATGAGTTATTTAGAGTTACTACTGTTCCTTGTTTTTCTTGATGGAACTACAATGTACATACTGGATCTTATTCAAAAGCAAATCTTTTCGATAGACATCCCCAAAGTTGTGAAAAGAATGCGACTTCTTTCTCATGGTAACATTGGATAAGGATGTCTAGCACTTTGGTGTAAAGAAATGATGAGCCTTTTGAATCTAGATTAGAAGTATAATACTTTTGTAGTGTTTCCAGAGAAAACAAAAGTTGGTTGGAGACCAAATTTTGCAAAGGAAAGATAATATAAAAGAGTAAAGTAATTTATATCTTAAAGCAATCTATAAATCATCTAGGACTAAAATCTACTACCTCTTCATCCATTCTTACATCGGTACTTCATTCTAGTGGGAGAATTCTTAGCATTGCTAAAATCTCCCTGTGCATTGAAGTTTTGTGATAAGGAAGCTCCGGTATATGATTTGCATAAGTCTACGGACTTAAGCAATCATCCAGAGATAAGGACATCTGTTTTGACATATTGGTCAAAATACTTTGGATTCATCTAAAGTGTGGATGTAGCTTAAGTGGATGAAAGGATCCTTGCGCAAAGGAAGTGTGGTGGTGATTATGGTTCCATATATTGATGACATCTTTATCATTGCGATATGTTAAAGTAGTGTCATCAATGATTAAGGTTAAGTTTCAACAATAAACTTGATATTTATGATCTCGGTGAGGCGAGCTATAATCTTATGATTTTTGCTTATTCAAGATCAGAAAGTTAAGATAATGAGATTGTCTCAAACTTCTATATCAGAAAGTTGCTGGCTAGATTCAACGTGGAACGTTTCGATAAAGGTTTTTTACCTTTGAACATAACCTATTGCTCTTTCAAGATTTGTATCTTGGGATACAAGATGAAAGAGGTCACATGAAAGGTATATCATAAGCCTTCGCTATTGATAAACTTTGTATGTGATGTTAGGTAAGGATATCAGTTATACCGTTGAGGTTGTTCACAGATATCAGTCCAAATGAGTGTTCAGTTTTCTGAACTATCATAAAGTATATATTCTCTAGGGCTTGAGAAAGAACTAGCGGATATATGCAGGGTGATGGTGTTTTGGACAATGTTCAAATTAGCTTTACTGGATACATGTCATGTGACGTCTTTTGTCTAGGGATATAGTATAACGTGAAGATGTTTTACTATGGATTGTTTCAGTCGATGATCATCAGTCCCTATGCAAAACCTTACGGGTTAAGGATTTTGACAAGTCACAGAGACTATGCTAGTGTTAGTGCTAACGCTATATGGTTATGAGTGCAAGTGGGAGTTTGTTGGGAATATGCCCTCAAACCAGTTAGTTGGACAATGGAATATCATAATGTATTTATGCATGTTAGTTCATGAGATGAACATTAGACTGGAATCCTTAAACAGCATTGTATGTGGTTCATTTGTGTATGTGATTACACATGTGAGATATGAATCACAAATCCTTGTTGTTTCAAATAAGTCACAGTGGATGATAAGTCTGGATAACTTATCAGGTATACACTGTAGCATAATTAACGTCTACGGGGTAGAATGATGAATCTCATTCATAAGAGTCTTTGATTCTTGGTTAATATGCTAGTGTACTCGGTGCATTGACGGACCTGAGTTAAACCTATTGACACCTAAACGCTATCACCGTCAATAGGAACTCAAAACTTGTATAGGGATACATGTCCTCAATCCTGAGACAGTTATGGACGCAAGTTGTATGCTTAGTTGCTTTGACTTACCAACCAGTGAGGTCTTACAAGATCAACACCTGGGTATCTTGGGTAATCAAGTATGCAACGTTGGGAACATATATTGTCAAGATGGAATTCTACCCTCTTCAATAAAACGAAGAGTAAGTATTCCCTCGAGAATGTCACTAGGAGTGATTACTGAGAGCTGGCCAGCCTTGTCAACAAAGTGTTATTGTTGACATGTTTAGTAATCCAAGAGTAGTGAATGGTACTTGAGGAATATAAGATGTACTATCTATTGGGTCGACAGTATCTTAAGACATACATCCCAATGATAGATACGAATACTGCCTGGTAGAGGGACATCCGTATCATATTATACAAGTCTAGCAATCACTTATGTATGTGTGATTATGTTCTTATGCACTGGAGTGCAATTATCATTTTATAGTGGCATTAATGATAATTGATTAATTATTGATTCCTTAGTCAAGAGTACTGACTAGATGGAATAATAATTAATCAGAGCCAGTAATTAAGAAGCTAGGAGGTCCCACTCTTAGCTCAGCCAGAATGCTTGGAAAGGAAAATGAGAATGCTGTCAAGACTGGTTCGATCGATCGAAGTTGTTTCGATCGATTGAAGTCTAGACAGGTTAGATCGATCGAACGTGGTTTGATCGATCGACAGTTCGATCGATCGAAGTCACTTCGATCGATTGAAAGTAAGGTCGGTTATGGGAATCTATAAATAGGGCAGCTACGTCCAAAAATTAGAGTTCGTCATTTTTAACGTACCAGTTGCTGCAGAACCTGTTTAGAGTTCCCAAGCCTTCCCTATTCTCACTATTAGGGTTCCCACCAACCCTAGCCACTTTGGGAGCATTAAAGGAGACATAAGGGTGAAGATCTCTTAGATGTTGTTGCTGCACATAGAAGGAAAGGGACTAAATCAGAATTGGGTTCAAGACCATAAGGTAATGCACCTGTCCCCTCTCCTGTACGCATCTATAGAGTTAACGAGTAGTAAATACAGGCAACCAATAAAAGTTTTGATTTTTGTTTTCCGCTGCGCGTTTAGATTTAATTTAAAACCTGTTTTTCCCACAGATGCTTGTCAGTAGTTGTAGAATAGAACCGCTCGGGCATAGGCTGATTTTGGGTGTATCAGTTGACCCCCATTTTTAAGGTTGGCTGGATGCTATATCGGGGTAAGTTTGGAAATCTACCTGATACCAGTCTGAGTGCTCGGGAAGCTGCCTTAGAGCTTCTGAGTCTTGTGAGTGCTCGAAAACTGACTGGGAGTTGAGACCCGGCCTAATTCAGAGTCTTTTTGCTTGAGTTAGCTTCCAGGATGGTTATATTCTGCCCGTGACCTTCGTCAAGGTTGTGGGTAGAAGAATTTGACCATGTTGGAAAAGCCGACCTAAAGCATATTGCTTTAGGGTCCTTTTATATTAACTCCCCAGGATGGTTGTCTTCCGCCCAGCCAGTGTTCGTCAAGACTGTTGGGAGAAGAGCTTGACCATGTTGGTGGAGCCGACCTAGAACGTGTCGCTGTAGGGTCCTTTTTGCTCCTCTATCGTGGGCCAACCTAAGAGATTTTAGTCACCTCTATCGTCGGTTTGGACCTAAGTGGAGTTAATGCCTCTGAGTACTGTAGGTGGTCGAGTTGTCCAAGATTTTGACTTGGTTATCCGTGAGGCCTGTAGATACCCGGTGCGATTGCCTGTTTAGTTCACTGCCTTTCTGCCCCCCAAGCTTTCGCTAAGATGAGGGTCTTTTGGAGGCTAGGATTGTAGGTAACTGACCTGGAACATGGTGGTTGCAGGGTCTTTTGAAGCTTGCCATCATCAGCCACCTAGGGGGTTTGCCTCCATTGTCGGTTGGACCTAAGCGAAGCTTGTGCCTCGGGGTTAGGCCCGAGGTCTTTGTATGCCTCAGGGTTAGGCCCGAGGTCTTTGGATGCTGGCCCGAGGTCTTTGTAAGGGCTCTCTGACAATCGGTGGAGCCTCATGTGGTGATCATGTAAGTACCACTGTAGTTGGGCTCATCTAGATCGATGGAGACAGGGGGTCGGATTAATCGTTGGGCTCCTGATTTCTTTGTGCTGGAGGCAAAGTCAGAACTGCTTGATACTGACCGATGTGAACTGGAGGTCGGGTCGAGACTGCCAGACCCATCGTGCTTTAAGCTGGAGGTCCGGTCGGGGCTGTCGAACTCAGACCACTGTGAACTGGAGGACCTATTAGAACTCCCGGGCTGATCTCATTTTTTGCTTACTTTTGGAAGAGTCGTTGTTTACGGGCCCAGGGTCTTTGATCTTTAGAAATTCTTCAGTGTCAATGTATTTTCCAACCCTCTCTGCGAGTCCCACCAAGGTTACTGGTCGATTTTTGTGAAATGACGTGGCGCACTTGGTGTGTTGAACTCTTGAGCAGAAGGCTATAATAGCGGTGGTTTCATCAAGATCATAGATGCCGAGCTTCTTTTGATTAAACCGGTCGGTAAATTCCTTGAGGGTCTCATTATTCCTTTGTATGACCGTCAATAGATGTATGTCAGGCTTTGGCCGTTTATGCATACCGGAGAACTGGTTGATGAACTGCTTGCTGAGTTGCTTGAAATTGTGGACCAATCGGGGTTTAAAGGAGTAGAACCATTGGGCGGCCAGGCCTTTCAAAGTTTCGGGGAAGGCCAGGCAGTACAGCTTGTTGGCTTGGATAGCCAGGACCATTCGAGCCTTGTAGGTCCAGATGTGGTCGACCGGGCTCCCCGAGCCATTGTATGAATCCAGGCGAGGCTGCTTGAATTTGCGCGGGATGGAGAATCTCGTGATCTGGCTGGAGAACGGTGACTCTGTCTCGGTATTGGCATGATTCTGAGTAGGGTTTTGACCTAGCTTTTTGGCCACTCCGTCAATCTGTTTCTGCAAGTCCTGGATACAGGCCACCACTCCTTCCCGACCGGTATCGTGGGGGTTGGTCGGGTTGGTGGAAGAGGCTTTTTCTTCATGGTAGTGCGCTGTCCTCTGGGATCGGGCTCGGCTATGACTCCGGTGGATCGTGTGCCTAAGGACACCTCGGCTCTCGACCAAGTGACCCTGGATTGATTCCCGGGCCACATGCCCCTGCCTTTTCTCTCGTGCAGCACGCCTACTGTTGATATCTCTGGCATCCTCAACGCGGGGCGGGTTGGCTTGGGCACGTTGTCTGGTCAAGATCAGTTCCCAACCGTACGCAGCATTCCCAAGTCATTTCCCCGCCACTGGAGGACTGCTTTGCTGGGCCAGCAGGGCTTCGATCTGTTCCTGGAATTGACGCTGGCCCTCCAAGAGTTATGCGAGGGTCGCGGTGATCTGCTCAGATGTCATGACTGCCGTAGCTGGTGCCGGGGTCGGTGGAACACCCCGGTTGGCTTGCTGTGCAGTCTTCTCACCCTTCTTCAGAGGCATGGCTATCAGCTAAGAGATTTGTTGATGAAGAACTTGTCGTTCCCACAGACGGCGCCAAACTAATGATGCCAAAAATTGGTAAGAGAGATTAAAAGAGAGATATGGGTACACAAAAGCTTGTATGTGGTTCGGTCCCGTTAATGAGGTAACCTACGTCCACGGTTGCGTTAGTGCGCCTCACTAGCAGATCACCGGCGGGCCTGGTGAGCCAATAATTGGACAGCACTACCAGTAAAACCGGCCGGGTGTATACGTATGAATTAGTATAAATTGCTATTCTCTAGATTAAGAATGCGATCCCTAGTAAAGAGGGTAGGCGGTCCCTTTTATAGGTATTGGAGTCCGCCTGTACATGGTAACAATCAGATTTGGAATCCTAATCTGATTATAATTAATCTCCACAAATTTAGGAGAGTTCCCTAAGTGGTTTAGGAAACTGTGGACTTTTCCTTAATCAAGTTCTGACCAGATAAAGAAACTGCTGAGCGGTTTGGTTGTTACACTGCACCTCGTGGAGAGTTGTTGCGCTGTACGCCCGGGCTGTACGAGTACCCTGAGCGGTAATAGTCGAAAGACCTCAGGATTGGTGGTCCATAAGCGCCCATTCTGGATAGTCCAGGTCCTTCGCTGCTGACATGGCAGTTTGGCTTTAGCAGAATATATCTAGACGTATCAAGAGAAAAGTCCAAAAGTCACTGAAGTACAAGATGATTTGTGGTTAAAGGAAGAAGTGAGCCATCTGACTAGGTTAGGGAGACATTTCAAGACGCATGAACTAGAAAAAGACCATCCGGGCCAAGAATTGGGCACGGGGAAATGAAAAATAGATGAATAAGAAAAAGAGGATAGGATGTTAAAACAGATGAAAAAGACTCAAGCCAATATCACGATCTGGGGATTGATAATTGCATCCAAGCGTCACTGACAAGCTGTCTTAGATGCTTTGAATCAATCGGATGTATCCATCAACATTTCACTAGAGGATCTCATAGGAATGATTAGTCAAACTCCGACTCATGCTATCACATTTACTTCAAAAGATTTACCTCCCAGAGGGCTAGCTCATAACAAACCTTTGCACATGACTGTTGAAT
The DNA here is from genome assembly GCA_033977485.1 of Hydrangea macrophylla. Classification (NCBI taxonomy): domain Eukaryota; kingdom Viridiplantae; phylum Streptophyta; class Magnoliopsida; order Cornales; family Hydrangeaceae; genus Hydrangea; species Hydrangea macrophylla. The sequence goes on from CM066986.1 coordinate 26,828,367, forward strand.
GCTTAGGGAATTCTCTGGTCGCCTGCCTTGTTGATAATGGATCTGCCTTGACTGTATGTCCACTCCGTATAGCTGGAAGAATGGGTTTAGATGAGTCGACTTTCATACCGCCAGAGCAAAAAGTAAGAGCATATGACAATACTCAGAGGGAGGTCATGGGCATCACTTTTCTCAATCTTGCTGTCAGGCTATTGGAAAAGGAAGTTGAGTTCCAGATCATTGACATTCCCACCTCCTTTAATCTGCTATTCGGTAGGACTTGACTGGATAGTTTGGGTGCAATTCCGTCAACAATTCACCAAAAGGTCAAGTGCATTTGGGAAAACAAGGTCTGTGAAATCCTTGGGGACAGTTGGGTCCGGGTGAACGAAGCATCATCAAGCGCTCTGATTTTGGAAGTTTACTTGCAAAAGGAAGAGACCAGTTTGGGAGGATTCGAATTTATCATTATGGCAGAGGGTGAATAGCCATGGGAGTTTCTGTCGTTGTATTTTGACCATTACGCTAGTCCATTGGTCACAGGGATTATGAGGAAAATGGGATTTTTTTCCAGGTATGGGTTTGGGGAGGATGCACCAAGGCTTGTCAGAATTTTCGAATATCAAGACGTAGACCCACACTCGCGGGTTGGTTATCTACCGTCAGGGCAAGAGTTAAGAGAGAGGAAGAAAGTAGCTGACGAACTGCTACTGCCATATACGAAGACGCTTAATGGGTATTTTATCAAGGAGGGAGAAGATTTCCCCTTCTATGGCTTCCTGGAGCCATGGATGGATAGGAAGGATAAATGCTTAAAACTGAGGTTCGAGATCTTCTTCCCACATGAATTCATAGAATACGAAGACCCATACTTACAAGTGCCTGTAAAGCCAACTTCTATTAAAGAATGGATTTGTACTCTAGATGGTTCGGCTATGAAAAATCTGTTAGTGGAAGACAGCGGAAAAACCAAAGAGGGTAAATCTTGAGAGGATCATGGAGAAAGAAAATGGGAAAAGCAATAGTGAAGGAAAGATCGAAGAGAATGAAGCAAGGGAGGATGGGCCAGAGAATGGGGAAGAACCAGAGGATGAAGAAGAAACAAATGGACTACTGGACTGCGACACCATGGAACTCAAACAAGGGGTCAACAAAGAATGGGTGTTCGAATCTAGTGATAGGTATCCCCCCTCCTCGGAGTCTGTAATGGCCTATATGAGTCATCTTAATATCTCAATGTCTGTTGTAATCACTCCTAAGAATGTCAATGAGAATATGACCAATTCTGCTTACTCGATTGCACATAATAATAATTGTGATGCATGTAATGAATGTGATGAAATACCGGATGAATTGCAAAAGTTAATTGAAAAAGAAAATGAATCTGCATGTAAAATCATAGAAAGCACTTTGACGATTAACCTGAGAAATGATGATAATCCGCAAAATGTCTCTATTGGCCCCACACTTAGCAATGAGGAAAGCAAAGAATTAATTAATCTATTAAATGAATTCAAAGATGTTTTTGCATGGTCTTATGATGATATGCCAGGAATTGATCCAGAGATAGTCCAACACCATATTCCTCTCTTCCCAAATTCAAAACCCGTAAAAAAAATATTGAGGCAAATGATGAAGTTGAAAAGAAATTAAGAGCTAGATTCTTGATTGTCACCGAGTACCCAGAATGGGTCGCCAACATTGTGCCAGTTCCAAAGAAGGATGGTCGTGATAGGGTTTGTTTTGATTTTCAAGATTTAAACAAGGCTAGCCCTAAAGACGATTTCCCTTTACCCCATATCGACATACTAGTTGATAATACCATGGGACTTGAGCTTTTGTCTTTTATGGATGGATTTTAGGGTATAATCAGATTCTCATGGCACCGGAGGATAGGTAGAAGACTACGTTCATCATACCTTGGGGTACGTATTGTTATAGGGTTATGCAGTTCGGACTTAAGAATGCGGGTGCAACTTATCAAAGGGCTACCACTACATTATTACATGATATGATTCACAAGGAAGTGGAGATTTACGTGGATGATATGATCGTAAAGTCTAAGGAGAGAGGAGGGCATTTAGGGGCACTAAGGAAGTCTTTTTTAGAGGCTAAGGAAATTTAGGATGAGGCTGAACCCGCAGAAGTGTACCTTTGGGGTTACCACTGGAAAGCTAACTAGGATTTATTATTACACAAAGGGGGATTAAGGTGGACCCAACCAAGATAAAAGCCATAGTAGAAATACAGCCACCGAAGAGTGAAAAGGAGTTAAGGAGATTTTTAGGTGGGATACAATTCATTAGCCGCTTTATATCAAAACTCACCATGACCTGTGACCCACTTTTCAAATTATTAAGGAAATGGGCGAAGTTTGAATGGGATAGCCAATGCTAAAAAGCCTTCAAAACGATCAAAACCTACCTCCAAAACCTGTCTGTCCTATCACCTCCCAAACCCGAAAAACCTTTATTGCTATACCTGTCTGTAACCGAGAATTCGATGGGGGTGTATGTTAGCCCAAAAATAAGAAGAGGGGCGTGTGGAGAAAGTGACAATATCCTATTGACGCGTTTTCTTATCACACCCAAGTGTAGGTGATCGTACAAGTAATAAAGTTCTGGAAGTCCAGGTCGAACCCACAGGGAACGGAAAAGAAAGATAGGCAATCACTATTATGTCACTAAAAAGAAAATAAAAGATGATAGATTTTTTTGTGGAGTTTTACTAAACTACTAATTTTTTATATTTTTGCAATAAACTAATTAAAAGCTATTTTTTTAAGTAGTTTATGGTAAAGATTTTAACAGTGCAAAATAAATTAACTAAGTGCAAGTATTAAAAGGAAGAAAATTAAATAAAAGCTAAATTTTTGTAAAATAAACTTTTTGGATTTAATAATAGCGAAAGATAGAAATAATACAGATATTTAAGCAAAGTTATTAAAAACAGGAAATATTAATTAAGTTGGAAGAAATGATTTAAAGAATTGGGAATATGCAAACCAACACTAGATTCCACAACTTTTGTGCATTTGAAAATGTTTTGGCATTTAAGACCACAGAGTCATTCTTTATTTAAAAATAAACTTTCACTGGTTAGAGTCATATCAAGTGTGTCAGGTTTGATATGAAACGACGTCGTTTGGTTTAAAGAAAAATAAAAAGGCAATTGCGTAGTAGCCAGGTTCGAACCGTGCCCCACCGCGGACGTGGGTTATTCGGTGTCCAGTCCCCACCACTCTGCCACTACACAATTGCCTGTCCATTAGTGGATAGAAATATATATAAACACATATTTGAAATATAAATTTTGTCATATGAGTTGTTTGAGTATGCTAGGTGTTTTTTTTATGACAAAAGGCATAGTTTGACAATCCACATAATTAGATTCTTATTTTATATATGTAATCATTTGAGCCCAATATAGCCATAGTATATAAACATGTTAAATGGTCATAAACTATAGATACATAGATATTTTTGGCCATAAATGGAAAAACAACCCATCTAGATAAATTTTCCCATTTAAGATTAGTGCACAGAAGTTGTGGTTTCTAAGTTTTTATTGCATATCCCCAATTAAAATTTTAGCCTACCATTTTGGAATTGAAACTGTCTTCCAAATAAAATTTAAAGATAAATTAAATAGATGCACGCAATCACCGTCCAATTAAAATTAAAGTTGTAAAACCAAGGTAAAGGTAAAAACTAATATTATTATATTATTTTCTCCACTTAACATGAGTTGGGGTTGAATTTGTGAAATCTACAAAATAACAAAGTTTAGTACAACTAGGCTAATAAAATATACATAAATGAAAATACTGAACCAAAAATAAAATACTAAACCTTTGACTTTGAATTCTTGTGGGGTCACAGTGGTTGAACTCCAAGAACACAAATAAGGTCAAATCAAATCCTAATATACTTTTGGAGTGAGATATGGGTATTATGTACTTTTGGACTTTAGTAGATGATTATAACAACTACGTGGCTAAGAAATCTGGCATTTACTTGCAAAATCTATCTTCTAGTGAATGGAAATATTGTTATAAAACTGGAAAGTTGGGGTTTCAAACTATTTTAGGGGACAACTATAAGTACTACTAGACTAAAAAATATTAAATCTAAATTTTTCTAGGAATATTTTACTATTTCAAATTGACAAAGGTTGTACAAGAAAGCAAATGTTTTATTTTAAGAAATACAATACACAGTTTTGGTACATATTTTTGAACATGAAATCATCAATTATATAAAAGTAAATTTTTACAACTACTAGAACTAGAAAAGGTAAAGAAAAACTAAAGTTTCTATTTCTAGGGACAATATGAAGTGCTCACATGATAACCTCCCTAAACTATTCTCTCCCTAACAGTGTGTGTTGCATCTTGTGTGTCCCCCTCTCTTTGGATTCTGCTTCGCAATTTATAGACGAATTTTCGTGATAGATTCGTCACTGCTATCATCAGCATTTGCACGAGATTGGAAGATTGTCTTCTTCGCGGTCTCAATTTCTTCAGCTCCTCTGACACCTTCTTTGAAAATGAGAACCTGCATAACAAAATAAAAGTATAGTATGCTAAGTCAACATCCAAGCACTGCTTGGATGTTGATTTCGTTTCACTTTTTCCTTTTTTTTTTTTTGGTAGTTTTGTCTCATTCTTTCAAAAGTTCACAGGAAACCTTTTTTTTTTTTTTTTGACTAACAAGATATATTATGGTGTGGTTGCTACTTATTTCCTTCCCTTTATTTTACTTCATTTTTACCTAAACATAAAAAATGTGTAAAAACATATAATTACACGCATTTGAGTGACATCACCAATAAATTATATTACTTCAAATATGCATGTAAAACTAGGGATTTGGGGGATTAAATGAGCATTATGTCTACTATATTGACACATAAATGTGCAATATTCAACGTTTGTCAGAAAGCAATCTATTACCTGAGTAAACGGATGACTGGGTATGAGCTGGACTATTCACCATTAGAAAAAGCTTGTTGGGCCTTGGTGTGGTGTACCCGCCGCCTCAGACATTATATGTTAGCCTTTCCCGTAACCTTGATATCCCGAATGGACCCACTCAAATACTTGTTCGAAAAACCCGCCCTAACCAGTTGGATTTCCCGGTGGACCATGCTATTAGCCGAATTTGATATAAGATTTGTCACTTCCAAATCTATCAAGGGGAGAGCCATCGCCGAATATCTAGCTGACCTTGCCGTAGAATTTGACGAGAAGGGAGAATTTAAGTTTCCCGATGAAGGAGTTTTATTTAAAAATGAGAATTCCATGAGGGGGCTTCAGAGAAAGATAAAAAGGCAATTCAGAGGTTTTTTGCTCAGTTTGTAATCTACGCAGGTAAATTGTGGAAAAAGTCTTATACTGGTTGATACACCCTAAATCAGCCTATGCCCGAGCGGTTCTATTCTGCAACTACTGACAAGCATCATCCCGAGCGGTTTGGTCCATCTGATGCCTCCTGAGCGGTTCATCCACGACCCGGCCAACAGGTTGGGAAGACTGTACAGGCACATCCAACCGCGGGAACAGCTCATCCGAGCCCACAGGCATAGTTCCGAGCATTCCGGGCAGTTTCCTACTCAAGCTAGAAGACTAATGGAAAGTGCAAACTATTTCCTAATCTAATTAGGAAACCCCTACAATTAATGTCAATCTATATCAATTGGATTATGTTTCCTTTTCCTTGTACGAGTAGGTCTCTTACATCTATAAAAGAGACCTCTCACCTCCCATTGAAGGGGCCGACTTTTCAGTCTACACAGCACCTCTATAGCATTCATCAACATGCCCGGCCGTCCTACGGTAGCTCCAGACTTGTTGGTTCACCACAGGCCCCCGACTCTTTTACAGTATAGTGAACGTGCTCAAACACACACGTGGATGTAGGTACCTTCATTAACAGGGCCGAACCACATACAAAAAACCAGTCTCTCACTCTCTCTCTCTCTCCTTAATTTGCTTTAATTTACTTTAACCAAATTTTGGCATCATCATCTCTTAATCTTTTCGCTCTCATACCACAAATCTTCCATTGTTCGGTTAATGCTCTGGCTATCGTCCCCGTTATACCAAATAAAGTTATCCATTTCAGGTGCCCACCAGTCTATAGTAGCAGCTTCCTCAATCACTTTTCCCTTGCTTTCATCTGACATCCTTCCTAGAGTGCAGATCACTATATCTCTTGGCATTTGGTAAAATTTCTTTGGTGGCCCAACTTTCTGATCAATTGAGATGGATCGAAGGAATTTCCTTCATACTCCAAATAGTAAATTCCCGGTGGTGGCACGGCGTGATGGTTCAGTAATGGGTTTTGGGTAACATTTGGTGGGTTGGCAGGAGATTCGAATATCACTTTCTTGTCTATTAGGTCTTGAATCTCGTGTCTCAACCTCAGGCATCGATCAGTAAAATGCCCTCGTTCTTGATGGAACTTACAATACAAGTCAGCCTTGAAATTTTGAGGAGGGGGGTTCGACCTTGGCTGTGGTTCCAACAAACAAAGATGTTCTTTCGTCACCAACTTGTCGAGTGCCGTAGATAGCGACACTCCTAGATCAGAAAACTTTCTCAATGGCTTGTCCCCCCTCTTTTCGGGTAGCTTCTGGTTATATCAAACTTGCTTTTTAGTTCTTAGTGCATTAACATCTATCGTCACCTGATTCCCTGTGTTCCCTCTAATAAACGGTCTCCTAGAGCGATACCCCTGGGGACTCATCCTTCTTGATTTTCCCATCTTTTATTGCATCTTCTATTCTCATTCCTATCTCAAACTAATCCAAAAAAGTATGGATGCACTGATACATGAGCTTCTCTTGATAGACATTTTGCAGGTTCTTGATTATGATTCAGATCTGTTTCTTCTCTGATGGCCGTTGGGTCATTTTTGCAGCCTTTCCCCTCCAATGAGTCAAAAATTCAGCAAACGACTCTTTATTCTCTTACGTAGTCGTCTCTAGATCTCTCACAGTCACATCGAGTTCCTGATTGTATTCATACTGGGTGACAAAAGCTTTCACAACTTCTTCCCATACGCGGGTTTTGCTTGGCTCTAACGTGAAATACCAGGATAAAGCTGCCCTAGTCAAGGTTTGCTAAAAGAGCATGGCCATCATGGCAAGACTCAGTCCACTTGGCTGAAAGGCCCCGATGCACACCCTCACGAGGTTTCTAGGATTGCCAATACCATCAAACTTATCAATCTCGGGCAGCTTGAAACTGATTGGCAATTTTTCTCAAGCTCCCTCAAATAGACCCTCTAACTCTAGTAGATAACTATCAACCCCATTGGACTTGCAGACAATTTTTTCTAATTTTTCCACTTTTTCTTTCATCTCAATATGCTCTTTCTCAGCTTTTCTAACCTTCTCCCTTTCTGCCTTATTTACACTAACTCTGGGTGGTTCTGGATCCTCATACCAATCATCTTCCATAGTAGGCGGAGAAGGATCGATTATCGGTGGGTCAATGGCGGGCCTTTGGCGAGTCAATGTTTCTAACATTATCATCATAAGTAGCCCATTCTGAAGCCTCACCTCTCCAAAGCCTCCGCTAGCCCACCCCAAAGACTCACTTCGGATGAGCCTATTCAGAATCTTCACCTCTCCGAATCCTCACCTTTCCGAAGCCTCTGCTAGCCTCCTCCGAAGAATCTCTTCGGATGAGCCTATTTCGAAGCTTCACCTCTACAAAGCTTTACCTTTCTGAAGCCTCTACTAGCCCACTCTGAAGGCTCACTTTGGATGAGCCCATCCCGAAGCCTCACCTTTCCAAAGCCACACCTCAATCGGGGCCCACCCCACGGAGCCTACTGTGAAACTCCATGACTGCGAAGCCCACCTCAAGTAGCCCACTCTGAGGAGTAGCCCACAAAGAAAGCACACTTCGAATATACATACACTCACCTCTCAGAGACTAACTATATTGTTCTCCCTACTCACATTTATTTCTTTATTAGGTTCAATAGTTCGACTAACCTTACTATTCGTCTCACATAGGTAATCATCATCATTGGGAGTGATCGGCGACGATTAGTTGCCGTTTATAGTCTTACAAATACCCTTTGTTAGCCCATTTCATGTAGTTGTTAGTTATTTTTTAATAAGCATTCTAAAATTTGTAGGATTTGGAGCTTTAACTTGAAAATGCACAAAAATCCAATGATTAGTGGCTTTGGAAGTCATTCTTGGCTCAAACGGTGATTCCGGTGAAAGCTGAATGCAGTAGTAGCCTTTGTAAATCGCATTTTTGGCAAGGAATACTTTGGATTTGAGAAATTTCTCCAGAGATATAAAATGTAGATCTTCGAGTTACGAACGCGTGGCCGCAAACGGCGAGTCAATCCGAGTTCTGAGGAAAACGTTATCGCAACTCTACGAAAGTCGCGTAGTACAGCGAAAAGTACCTCGCGCGAGCGGGCCGCACGAGCGACCTATGAAAAAACCAAAAACGCTATTTTGTTAAATTAAATTGCCAGCGAAGGTGGTTTGTGCATATGACGTCCAGAAACATAAATATAGCAGTTTTAGTACGATTTGGCTTAGGAAAGCTTCCTAAATCCTTCCAAACTCTATATAAATCCTATTCTAAATCAATTTTGTGGTTACACATCATTACACAATATTAGATACATCCATACATAACTAAAACTTCAGCCATTGAAGAGAGGAAAGCAAGGAGAAGAAGAAGAAGACCAAGGATTCCCATGGCCTCCTCCATCAACCTCTTGTCGTTTATCAATTGTATGGCCAACTAAACTCAAGATCTAGGGTTTCAATGAAACCCTAGCCAAGTTATAGGGTGTATTTTATGTTTTTATTTTAGTTTTATTATGTATGGATGACAGCTACATGTTCCGAGGATTTTTATAAATAAATCGTGTTTTTATTGATTAAATCATTACTTTCAAAGTTTACTTTTGTCTTAGATCTATTTTGATGGTAGTGTGCTCAATGATCTATGCTTGCTGTGCTTGTTTAGATTATTTACATGTAATGGTGCTTAAATTGAATTGTGCTATCAAGTATCCGAATAGTCCATGCCTAGATTAGATGGATTATACCACAACCCTAGTTTAGTGTGGGACTAGTAACTGTCCGTGCCCGTGGGCACGACGCAAAAACAAACGGTGAATGAAGCTTTTGTAAATGAAGAATTCTGATTTTCTTCATCATTTGTGGCTAACTTTAATAAAAGTCAGTTCCTTAGAAAACTAAAAGAGTGAAGAAAAAAACACACAAACTTACTACTATTTTTTTTTTGTTTCCCTTAATAAACAAACCAAACACAATATCACGATTTTTTTAAGTTAAACTTCAAATTATCAATTTGGGATGTCAGTTGGATCAACCCCAATAATATTTTCTACATTGCTTTCTCTTAACATAAAGTAAAACAACATGCATATGCGCACAAATGATTAAGCATACCAAAATAACAAACACCTCACTTTATTCAGTGTATTCGACATACATTCCATGCCTACATGACTTTGTTCTCAAGTTTTAGATCCAAAGTAAAACTCAATTGCAAACCATAGTGACATGATGACCATTGATTTAAAATTACAGTGCAGATAAGACCTAACAGAGAAACACCAAAATCAAACCCAGAAAACCAAAAAACTAAATCTCACAAAGTGGCCAAGAAATAGAAACCCTTAAAATCAAGAAACAAAAGCATTGAAAGTAAAATACCCATCATCAGCTTCATTAGCTCCCTCAGTATGACGTTTGTAGCCACATAAGCGTGAACGACGAGATCTACGGGAGCCACTGCCCCGTAGGGATTATCTGCCCCAAAGCCACAAAGCAAATAAGAAAATTGAGAGAAATAAATTTGAGGCAACTGTGCCCCATTTTTGTAAAGCACTCACACTTTTGGAGTACTTTTTTTTTAAAAATTCTTTCCCTACTTTCATTTTTGCAACGAAAGGTTTTAAACCCACCATCAACCTTTCAAATTCCTACCAAATGATGATGATGATAAGCTTTGAAGCTGAATTTTCCTTCCTCAGCTCTTCTCTTGGAATGATCACTGTCAATAGAAAAATGGAAAATGATCAAACTTTAATTTCAAAATAAGAGATTGGAATAAGATTCAAATGTTCAATTAAGGTCCATATAACTATAATTTCTTTCTAAATGATGTCTCAAACTTGGTCTTGGTGACTTGCTTGGCTTCCTAGGGAGTACTGGATAAACAAACATATGGCGTATCATATAGCCAAAACAGATTGTTTTCAATTCAAAAGCCAAACCAAACCAGAGCAAAATATCCAAATAAGACACCAAACGGATTCTTTTTTGGAAGAGAGTGTAGTTTTGCTCATCCCAAAATTGCTCACCCAACTCATCCATGGGCTAATGGAGTGGGCTCATGACTTTACACCATTAATTAATCCCCATTAGCAAGTGGGTGCAGTTTTGCTCATCCCAAAATTGCTCACCCAACTCATCCATGGGCTAATGGAATGGGACTCATGACTTTACACCATTAATTAATCCCTATTAGCCAATGGGTGAGTAATTTTGGGGTGAACAAAAATGTATTCCATGGACATAACAAAGCAAATACAAAACTTTGCTTTGAAATGCCTAAGAGACCCAAAGATCAGGGGAGATTCAGTCTACATGTGAATCACCCAAAGACTGCCTATCCCCTAAAAACGCAACTAAGATCACACACATAAGATAGCCATAAGATTCTCAACAACTAAAATCAAAACATCAAATATACACCCAAACCGATTACATGTCAAAAAAGAGAACACATTTCCTTTTAAAACAACAGAACCCATAAGCACACATTATACCGGTCCAAATGAAGACCCCACTAATTGAAGACTTTGAGCATAAGTTTGAGATTCTTAAACAAAGATAAGCTTGGACAGGTCATTGTAAATCATAGGAAGAACCTCAGAGTGTTATACATAGCCTCAGATCAATCTCTGTGTGCAAAAAAGATATTAAAAAATAGTCATTCTTACCTCTGAATTTTTACCGTTGTTCATGATTGTCTACCAGTATGGGAAGAGCGTCATAGGACTTGTTCTCCTTGTCTTTCTGCTTCAATCGTTGCTGCATTGAAGTAATTGAAATAAATCATATTCCTATGTTATGTGTCAACACCTCCAAGGAAAGAAAAATCGACCAAATTTTAGAAGCAAAACATTACTCTAGTCTAGGGCTTTCGAATATAGGAAAAACAGTAAGTGAATATGGATATGAATCCAAGTACACATATGATTGGGATCTCATATGAATCCAAGTACACAGCTAATTCACCGCAAAGCCAAGTGAAAACTGAATATATACCCAACCCCTAAATCAGAAATGGAAAAAACATAAAGTTGAACTGGAAAATGGAAATAGATGTTAGTACATAGCTTAGTCATTTCAAATGTTTTAGAATATTTTGAAAGTTCAGTAAAAACAAAACACTTACTGTAAGCCAAAGGAAAAACTATTATCAAAAACTTTTCTAGTAAAAAAAAACACACACACACACACACAAACTTTTCTTTCCAGATGTAAGCCAAAGGAAAAAAAAAAAGGAAAAAAAAGAGGCAAAAGCACAAACATAGAAGGGGAAGAATACATGTGTGAGGAATATGGTGACAGCTCTTGATAGCTGCAAACCAACAATTAGGTGCTAAAAAAAATCAAAAGTGGTACCTGCTAGGCTTAAGTTAAAAATCAAAAAGCTGCAATTTCCAAGAGGCTTGAGTTAAAAAAAAAAACCAAAGTCAATATTCTCCCAAGCAGACCTGAAAAACCAAAAAAGATAACAAAATTAAAAGCAAAAGATCAAAATAGAAGCTTAAATTGCTGTCCATGAAAACCAAGTTGAAGTTTGGGGTTAGGGTTTGGGGTTAATGAGCTAGGGACGAAGTTAGGGTTAGTGTTTGGCAGAGCAAATAGAGAGAAGCGAAATGTCATGGCTGCTTCTGGTGGGAAGTGCACTGCGGGTCAACTATTTGATCCATCTCCGAATTGTAGATGAAATCACTGAGAGTTCTCCTACGAGAATCAAGCATGAGGCAATCTTAATGCAGCCTTCAAAAACTGCAAAAATCTCAAATACTTTGAAGCCCTAAATAAAATATAAAAAAAAAAACTCAAATACTTCATCCATGTTCTTGACAGAGCACTCAATATGACTGCATGTGCAAATGTAGTATAAAGTAAAAAGGCCCTGTTCGGTGTCCGCGTTTGTGCGTCCAAATAAAAAAGTTATTTGTTTTACTACAATTTCTCATCAACCAAACACACAACAAAGCAATGGAAATTATGAAATTTGAGAACTTACTGTTAATTGGCTTCAAGTTGCCATCTGAACGGCCTATAGAGAAGCTATGATCGGATGACTTGATAGAATACACACAGATCTGTCTGTACAACAGGGGGAAATCATACAGATCAGATAATCCAAAACGAAGGGGCTATTTAGGAACTAAGGGTGTTAGCTGTTTGGGGGTGGTGGTGGCCAGCGGTGCTATGGGTGTTAGGAGGTGATTAGGGGTGATTAGCGGTGCTTCGACTATTTTGGTGATGCTCTGGTTGTGAGAGTGCGTGTGTGTCCTGCTGTGATAGAGAGAAGAGAGATAGAGGAAATAGTGTGTGTGTGGAGAGAGAGAGAGAGAGAGAGAGAGGGAGAGTCGGTGAGATTGTGGGAGGAGAGTCGTGTTACTGTAACTGATAAATCTGTTGATTGGGGCAAAATTTGAAACCAATTTCATCTTTGGCCATTAGATCGAAGCCAAGACTTGATCTCAGTCATTCAAAATTGATTTGGTGTGTGTGCATGTTATCATTTTTAATGGACTAATAATCGGACGGTTTAAAATATCTAACTCTGCCTCAATGGCTAAGATTGAAAGTTACTAAAATAGAAGGGATCCACACCGCTCTATCTTATTATATAGATAATTCGTGCTAACCGAAGATGGATTATGTTGGTGCTTGAACCATAGTTATTTTCTTGACAGAGGAATTGGGCTTGTAGCTACAATTCCCCATTATCATCCAACTTAATAGGCTAAAGTAGTTCGTAAATACCCTTATTATGAAGCTAGTGGTGAATTTGCAATCCTAGGTTCCTTAAACTTATTATAAAAATAGTATTTAATTGCTTTCATAATTTAGATTTACTTTTATTGTTATTAGTTTAATTCAAATTAAATCTAAAATCCATTTTTCTTAATTAACTAAATTTAGGTTTTAAAAATTAAAGTGCGTAGTATTCAATCTCTGTGGGTTCGACCTTTACTTCCACACTGCAAATCTTTTGAAAGTAAAGCATAAGTAAGCATACTTTTATATCTTGATTTTGACGAGATCAATTTTTGGCGCCGTTGCCGGGGATTGCATTACTACCTTTAGTTTTCGAATCTTAGTTTAGTTAATTCGTAAATACTAGATTAGGTTTTATTTTTTTTTTCTTATTTTTTGTTTTTGTTTTAAGTTACTAACTTTTCTTTTTGTTTTGTGGTTTCTCAAAGTAATCAAATTCTAGCATTTTGAGTGGAGCAGGTGTGCACGTCAAAGGAGCTTACACGAAAATAAAAAATTATAAATAAACTAAATCGCTTCCTTTGAAATTTGCTTCCAACCACTGTAAGTCAGGGCGCTGAGACGCACTATTTGCATTAGTTTAGGAATGATTGTTCACGTGCATTAGCTAGGAAACCCGGGGCACTAGGCTTAATGCGGTTATTGCATTACAGGATAATATTCATGCATCATAGTAGTTGTATGCCTGTTGCCTTATTTGCGTGATTTCGTCTTATATTTGTGGAGTCAGTTTTTGTCTTAGTGTCGCTATTTTCTTTTTAGTTTATGTTTTGTACACGTTCTAGTAAACCTGAAGTACAAACTTTTGATCCTGAACTTTAACGTACCTTAAGAATTAATAGATCTTCAACCCAAGCTTCTAGAGCTCGGTTGCTAGACAACGAATCGACTCCAGAACCATCGTCTCTATTTCAGGCCGAAATTCAAAGTACCCTTAAAAGGTTAAGGAAAACTCGAATTTTTAAAATAAAACCTATTCCAATGGCTGACGTTGGAAATAACGGAAATTACAGAAATAATGTAAATAATCATAATATACCTCCGCCGTCTCCGCTTAGGGATTACTTTATTCCTACGACTTACATGCCACAAACATGTATTGATTTATCGGAGGTGTCGGCATCACACTTTGAGATAAAGTCATCTACCATCTCGCTACTTCCTTCTTTCCATGGCCGCATTAATGAAGACCCTTACCAACACTTAGGGGATTTTCAAGATATCTGCTCTACTTTAAAAATTCAAAACTTAACTGATGATGAATTGAAACTACGGCTCTTTCCATTCTCTTTAAAAGATAAAGCGAAGTATTGGCTCCAATATTTGGAGCCGAATACAATTAAAACCTGGGAAGCCTTATACACCGCATTTTTACAAAAGTTTTTCCCTATTATGCGTACAAATCAGATAAGGAAATTCATAACAAACTTTGTGATGCAAGATGGGGAAATGCTTTATGATACTTGGGAAAAGTTTAAAGAATTATTACGCTCATGCCCACATCATCAGGTTCCTAAGTGGCAATTAGTTCAAGTCTTCTACGAAGGGCTTATTCCCTCTGTTCAGAATACCGTAGATGCCGTTTGTGCGGGTACTTTCCTGCACAAAAGCGCCGACGAGGCATGGAAGATTTTCGAAACGTTAAGCGAGAACTCGATGCACCAGGCTGTGTCGGTACATTTTGAAGGATACCTGCCACCGCCAAAAAGAGAGGTAAAAGTTGAGTCAAGTCATTCAATCAAAATACAAGAATTAAATAGAAAACTTGACCAATTTATGATGATGGGAAATAGGTCCAATTCACCTCCTCATGAAGTATGTGCATTGTGTTCTGCACCGTCACATAATATCTTTGCATGTCCTTCCGCATCTCAATCCCCAGAATTCGTGGAGCAACAGATTAATTCTATTCAACAATTCCCACGAAATAATTATAATCCTATGCCGACTAATTTTTCTAATACTTATTGAACTTAGCCTCAACAATATCAATACCAACAACCCAATCCTCCTCCACCTCCATGTAGTAATGCATTTGAGGAGAAGGTGTTGGCCTCATTTGAAAACTTTGGGTTAGTAATCCAGTTAGTACATTCCCATACCCAGTCCATCGCAAAACTAGAGTCCCAAATGGGACAAGTAGTGAGTACATTAAACCGTTTGATCGAGCCAAGTCAACCTATTCAGAAACCTGAGGGTCAATACGAGAATGGGGGTAAGAGTGAGCAAGTCAACGCTGTTTCGACTAGGACGACTATTCGGGAAGAGGAAGTTGTTGAATTTTTGGACGAGGGTGATAAAAATTTAAACGTTAATTCTAATAAAGAAATGGGTGAGGACGTGAATCAAAGTAGAAAAGAAAAAGAACCGGTTCCAACTAATTATATTCCGAAAATGCCTTTTCCACCAAACATTGAGGAACCGTCAAATTTTTCTAAGAAAAAGTCAAAAACTGAAGATATACTCGAGGTGTTTAAGCAATTTAAAATCAATATTCCATTCCTCAATGCGATAAAATAAATTCCCGCTTAAGTTAAATGCCTAAAAGACCTTTGCACGCAAAAGCGCAAATTACGCAGTCATACTCCTAAAAAGGTCTGTCTCACAGAAAAAGTGAGCTCAATTGTTCAACACGCTACTTTGAAATATAAAGATCCAGGTACGCCTACGATTTCATGTGTCATAGGTGACACTAACATTCATCGGGCTCTCCTTGACTTAGGAGCTAGTGTTAACCTCTTACCTTATCACGTCTATAAACAATTAGGACTAGGTGAACTTAAACCTACGGCCACTACAATACAATTAGCAGATCGTTCTATTAAAATCCTTAGAGGAATCGTCGAGGACGGCTTCGTAAAAGTTGATAAATATTATTATCCTGTCGATTTTATGGTTCTTGACACTGAACCCGTACTAGATGCTAGGAAGCACACTCCTGTCATTCTAGGTCGTCCATTTTTAGTGACCGCTAATGCGCGTGTGAACTGTAGAACGGGGGTGATGAAGGTGTCGTTTGGGAATATGAACTTAAAATTGAACATTTTTAATGCTATTGATCAACCTCCCAAAGATGACGATTATCTATGTGAGGAGGAGAGTGAGGTAAGATAAACTATTGAACCCAATTACGTAATACCTGTGAGTAATGAAAATAATATGGTAAGTAGTGCGCGGATGAATTTGAATAATCAGGACCCCAAAGATGAATTTACTCGGAAGGTACAAAATCGTTTTGAACATAATCGGGATGAACCGTCAATTGGATTAATTCATAGCGACATGATTTCTGCTTACCACCGGAGTCTTCCTGATATCCTTAGAGGTACAAAGTCTGATTTTCAGCCTCCATAAGTCCTGAGCTAGAATGGTCTAGCTGAAGACGTAAAAGATAGCACTTCTTGGGAGGCAATCCAAGCTTTATTTCGTCTATTTATCTTGTTTTTGAGCATTTTCGGTCATTTTTGGGTCATTTGAGTCAGTTTTGGTCATTCTGAACAGGTTTGGGGGTCGAGGATAATTTGTTTTGAATTTATTTACATTGAAAGAAAGAAAAATGAGAAAAAAAACTACCTCGCGTGCATGGCTCGCTCACGCGAGGTTGTCACTTAGAGAAATTTTTTTTCAAGTTTTTATATCTATGCCTCAGGTTCTAGTCGCGCCTCAAAATCGCGCGCGCGAGGGGTCTCGCCCGAGCGGCCCGCTCGCGCGAGCTTGGGACTTAGAAGTTTTTTGTTCAGAAATCATAAAAGTAGCTACAGTAATGTCTTACAGAGGGATTCGCGCGCGCGACGCTCGCTCGCGTGAGGTAGTATTTTCAGGAATTTTCTCTTTTGTTCTCTAACCTCCTGTCTCCTGTACCTGGTCAGTTGTTTTTATATTTTGTTCTCTTAAGTTTATTTTAGATTAAGTATTTCTTTGTTTTCATAAGTTCTATTTGTTTCGTTTATTGAGTCTTTTAATTATAGTTTAGTTTCTATTGAATAAAAAAAAAATTATATTCCTTTCTTTTCTTTATCATTGTTCTTTTGCATTTGAACTTTATCGCCATATTTATATGTTCACCTGGTTTGTGATTGTCGAAATCGAGGTACTATCGTTCCTTCTCTATGTACTTTTCTTTCTTTCATTTTATTGTTTCATTGGGGGCAATGAAAGGTTTAGGTTTGGGGGTATGCACTCACATGCACATTATTATATACACCAAAATTTTGAAATTTTTTTCGATACTTGTGCTTAAATAAATGATGTCACCTACGGTTTTGCAATCTCTAGTCGATACATCTTGTGATGTAACCTGGATTGTTATTGAATGGTAAACATGAGAAGATGTGATTAAATATTTGCTGAAGTCATGATATGACGTTTTAGGTCATGTATCATTCGAGTCGTAGTTTTATATCATAGATTTGCACACAAACCTATGCACTGCACGTAGTCACTTGAATACATGTTTGATGTGAACTATAATATGATTCGAATTTCTAGATAACACATGGTGAATACTAAACCCGGTGAGCTTTTGAGCCTATGTTTTCTTTTTAGAGGGTTATAAATACATTTTGTGTTTGTTGAATTTTACTTGAAATAGCGCATTAACTCGTTATTTAGTCTCATTATTCTTGTTTTGGTTAATAAGTCAAGTTAAAATATTTGTTACCATGCTAACTAATCTTCTGTCGTAAACATTAAAGAACCATATGACCATAGGAAATGATGGTAGGCCCTCTTTATTTGCCACCGACCGATAAATGATAAATTTCCTTAGTTCGCCCCCTTGAGCTGTTAAAATGCCATTTCTTTCTTTAATCACCATTATCCTTTTTTTTGCTCCAACTTGACAAACTTGGAGTTCACCACTGAGAGATTTGTCAACTGTTAGTGGTGATAAGGCGATGTATTGATTAAGAAGAAGAAGAAAACAAGATGATGTTTGGGGTAGTACCTTGGTATTCAATGAACATTCATTTCAAAAGCAACGAAAAGGAAAAGAATAAGGTTGGAAAAAAAAAAAAGCAATGAAGAAAAAAAAAAAAAAAAGAGGAAAGAAATTAAAAAAATATACGAAAAGAAGAGAATGAAAAGATGAAGTTGGTAGAAGAGACGAATGAAAGAAATCGGCCTTACAATGTTATTCTAAAACTACCTAATTAATCCTTTCTATCCTTTTTCATTGGCCGAGCCACATTACAACCTTTGAAAAGTCCTATTTGATCCTAGAAACATGGTTTGGATATATAAACGATGGGAAGGGGATTAAAACATGGTAAAGGGGATTAAAACATGGTAATGATTAATTTCTCTTGATTGTTGGCGTCCTATCCATGAGACTGCTGTTCTTTTGTGCCATCCGTCTTTTTCGAGTCATATGTGAGTATTTTTCGTTTTGAAAACATATTTCCTTTGCTCCCATATATTGGATAAATTACACATGTTCTGAGCGTTTCATTTAAGAGTGTAATTCATTGTGAGATTCATAGTCAAAGCATAGTTTGATGGTTATCCGAGTTATATTCCAAGTTCATGACATGCGCGTGTTCATTTGACTACCATATCACACACGTGCAATTTTATGAGAAACTCTATTGATTTATACGATGCATGTGCTTGGGATTGCTTTTCATGATGTAGGTAGACGTTTGGTTACGTTTCTTCTTGTTCGTTATTCTATTTCAAATCATTGTTTTATAATAAGGAGTATCTAATATTATATTTTTCGTTTTTAATAAAACTTTTTAAATATATAATGAAATAAAGATGGTTGTGGGAGACTTGTTGACGAGAACCCTCACGAGACTTCATTCGTCCGACTAGGGACACCTAGGGGTTTAAAAGGCTTGTTGCATATGCTAAATGCAATCGTGATCTATGTGAAAATGGAGTAGTATTTGTAGTAGTAGTTTTATTTTTCTGTTCTTTTTGCTCGATGACTAGCAAAGAGTAGGTTTGGGGGTTTGATCGGCGATGAATAGTTGCCCTTTGTTAGCCCATTCCATGTAGTTATTAGTTATTTTTTAATAAGTATTCTAAATTTTCTAGGATTTGGAGCTTTAACTTGAAAATGCACAAAAATTCAATGATTAGTGGCTTTGGAAGTCATTCTGGGCTCAAACGGTGATTCCGGTGAAAGCTGAATGTAGTAGTAACCTTGGTAAATCGCATTTTTGGCAAGGAATACTTTGGATTTGAGAAATTTCTCCAGAGATATAAAATGTAGATCTTCGAGTTACGGACGAGTGGCCATAAATGGCGAGTCAATCCGAGTTCCAAGCAAAAGGTTATTGCAATTCTACAAAATTCGCGTAGTGCAGCGAAAAGTACCTCGCGCGAGCGACCTGTGAAAAAACCAAAACGCGTATTTTGTTAAATCAAAGTGCCCAGCGAAGGTGGTTTGTGCATATGACGTCCAGAAACGTAAATATAGCAGTTTTAGTACGATTTGGCTTAGGAAAGCTTCCTAAATCCTTCCAAACTCTATATAAATCCTATTCTAAATCAATTTTATGGTTACACATCATTACACAACATTAGATACATCCATACACAACTAAAACTTCAGTCATTGAAGAGAGGAAAGCAAGGAGAAGAAGAAGAAGACCAAGGATTCCCATGGCCTCCTCCATCAACCTCTTGCCGTTCATCAATTCTATGGCCAACTAAACTCAAGATCTAGGGTTTCAATGAAACCCTAGCCAAGTAATAGGGTGTATTTTATGTTTTTATTTTAGTTTTATTATGTATGGATGACAGTTACATGTTTCGAGGATTTTTATAAATAAATCGTGCTTTTATTGATTAAATCGTTACTTTCAAAGTTTACTCTTGTCTTAGATCTATTTTGATGGTAGTGTGCTCAATGATCTATGCTTGCTGTGCTTGTTTAGATTATTTATATGTAATGGTGCTTAAATTGAGTTATGCTATCAAGTATCCGAATAGTCCATGCCTAGATTAGACGGATTATACCAGAACCCTAGTTTAGTGTGGGATAATTCGTGCTAACCGAAGATGGATTATGTTGGTGCTTGAACCATAGTTATTTTCTTGACGGAGGAATTGGGCTTGCAGCTACAATTCCCCATTATCATCTAACTTAATAAGCTAAAGTAATTCGTAAATACCCTTATTATGAAGCTAGTGGTGGATTTGCAATCCTAGGTTCCTTAACCTTATTATAAAAATAGTATTTAATTTCTTTCATAATTTAGATTTACTTTTATTGCTATTAGTTTAATTCAAATTAAATCCAAAATCCATTTTTCTTAATTAACTAAATTTAGGTTTTAAAAATTAAAGTGCGTAGTATTCAATCTCTGTGGGTTCGACCTTTACTTCCACACTACAAATCTTTTGAAAGTAAAGCATAAGTAAGCAAACTTTTATATCTTGATTTTGACGAGATCAGGGAGGTTGATCAATAGCATTAAAAATGTTCAATTTTAGGTTCATATTCCCAAATGACACATTCATCACCCCTGTCTGACAGTTGACATGAGCGTTGGCCGTGGCTAAGAATTGACAACCAAGAATGACATGAGTGTGTTTTCTAGAATCTAGCACCGGTTCGGTGTCGAAGGACCATGAAATCGACTGGATAATAGCATATGTCAACTTTAACTAAGACATCTTCAATAATTCCTCTAGGGATTTTGACGGAATGATCCGCTAATTGTATGGTAGCGGCCGTGGGTTTAAGTTCATCCAATCCTAATTGTTTATAAATCGTGTAAGGTAAGAGATTCACACTCGCACCTAAGTCAAGGAGAGCCCGATGAATTAAAGTGTCACTTATAATACATGAAATGGTAGGCATTCCAGGATCAGTATACTTCTGAGGAGCGTGTTGGAAGATCGAACTTAATTTTTCAGCGAGGAAGACCTTTTTCAGAACATGACTGTGCAACTTGCGCTTTTGTGTGCATAGGTCTTTCAGACATTTAGCGTATGCGGGAATTTATTTAATAGCGTCGAGGAATGGAATATTGATTTTAACTTGTTTAAATACCTCAAGTATATCTTTAGTTTTCGACCCTTTCTTTGAAAAATGTGACGGTTCCTCAACGCTTGGTGCTTGGTGGGAAAGGCATTTTTGGAACATAATCTGTCGGGACCGGTTCATTGTCTTTCCTAATTCGGCTCGTGTCCTCACCCTTCTCTTGATTCAAATTAATGTTTACCTCTTTCTTACTCTCATTCGGAATTCCAACAACTTCCTCTTCTCGAATAGTCATTCTAGTTAAGACGGCATTTACTTGCTCACTCGAATCCCCATTCTCAAATTGTCCCTTAGGGTTTTGAATAGGTTCGTTTTTACGACTCACCACATTAGCTAGTTGTCCCATTTGGGACTCAAGCTTCGCAATGGATTGTGTGTGAGAGTGCACTATTTGTACTTGTGCTTGCACTTGCGTCTCGATAGTCTTAAGGGATGCCAACACCTTTACCTCAAAAGTGTTATCCCTTGGAGGGTTAGGATTAGGAGGGGGGTGTTGGTATTGACTTTGTTGAAATTGGGGTCGATAAGTATTAGGAAAATTAGTCGTCATAGGATTATAAGTATTTCGTGGGAATTGTTGAATAGAGTGTATGTGTTGCTCCATGAATTTCGAAAATTGAGATGCGGATGGGCATGTAAGTGTAGAATGCGAAGAGGGCAAACCCGACGTTTGGTTCATTGTCATAAATCGGTCAATTTTTTTAGATAATTCTTGTATTTCGATTGAATGACTTAACTCGAAACGTTCCTCTCGCTTGGGTTTAGGTGGAAGACACCCCTCAGGACGTATCAACACGGCTTGATGCATCGAATTCTCACTTAATGTTTCAAAAACATTTCATGCCTTGTTGGCGCTTTTATGTAGGAAGGTATCCGCACAAATGGCATCGACGGTATTACAAAGGGAGGGAACAAGTCCCTCGTAGAAGATCTGTACCAATTGCCACTTGGGAACTTGATGATGTGGGCAAGAGAATAATAATTCTTTAAATTGTTCCCAAGTGTCATAGAGCGTTTCCCCATCTTGCATTGCAAAGTTTGTTATGAATTTTCTTATCTGATTAGTTCTTGTGATAGGGAAAAACTTTTTTAAAAATGCGGTATGTAATGCTTCCCATGTTCTGATAGTGTTTGGCTCAAGATATTGGAGCCAATGCTTCGCTTTATCTTTAAAGGAGAATGGGAAGAGACGCAATTTTAATTCATCATTAGTTAGGTTTTGAATTTTTAATGTAGAGTATATATCTTGGAAATCTCCTACGTGATGATAAGGATCTTCTTTAATACGGCCATGGAATGAAGGGAGGAGTACGATGTAGATGACTTTATCTCAAAGTGAGATGCTGCCTCCGGTAATTTGATACCTACTTGTGGCGTATAGGCCATAGGAATGAAATAATCTTTAAGCGGGGGAGGCGGAGGTACATTAGGGTTATTTCCATTGTTTTGGTTCTCGTTGTTTCCAATGTCAGCCATTGGAATAGGTTGGATGTTAATAGTTTGAGTTTTTCTTAAACGTTTAAGAGTACTTTGAATTTCAGACTCAAGCAAAGACGACGATTTAGGTGTTGATTCGTCGTCTAACATCAACCGAGCTCTAGAAGCTTGGGTTGCGGACCTAAAAACTCTTAAGGTACATTCAATTTCAGGATCGGAAGAATGTAATTCTAGTTTACTTGAATGCGTACCAAACATAAACTAGAAAAAACGACACTAAGATAAAGACTGACTCAAACAAATATGAAAAGCAACCACATAAAGAAGACAACAAGCACACAGCTATTATGATGCATGAAAGTTATCCTGTTATGCAGTGATACGGGTCAAAGCCCAGCGTCCCGGGTTTTCTAGCTAATGCACGAGCAAATCACCCCTAAACTAATGCAATTAGTATGTCTCAGCGCCCTGACTTACAATGGTTTGAAGCGAGTTTTAAAGGAAGCGATTTACTTGAATTTTTTGCTTTAATTAATTTTTTGCTTTCTTTGTGTAAGCTCCTTTGATGTACTAAGCTCTTCTACTCCGAAACGCTAGAATTTGATGACTTGAGAAACTACAAAACAAACGGAAAAGTTAGTTGTTGGAAAAAAAACGGTTTAAGTTCTAAGTTTAAACGCGCAGCGGAAAAATCAAGTTATAAAACTTAATTGGCATGCCCGGATCTACTACCCATCAACTCTATAGATGCGCACAAGAGGAGACAAGAATTATACCTTACTGTCTTGAACCCAATTCTGAAATCTCTGACTTCCAGCAGCCTCCACTAGATGGTCTTCACTCTTATGACTCCTATGGATGCTGGCAGGAAGGGCTAGGGTTGGTGGGAACCCTAATGGAGAGGATACAGAAGGTTTTGGGGCTCCGAAACAGTTTCTGCAGCTTCTGACGTTCAAAACGATGAACAACCTCTTTTTTTAGAACGCAGCTGCCCTATTTATAGATTCCCAGAACCGACCTAGCTCTCGAGCGATCGAAGTGGCTTCGATCGATCGAACATTCGATCGATCGAACCATCTTCAATCGATCAAACCTGTCTAGACTTCAATCGATCGAGACAACTTCGATCGATCGAACCTGTCTTGACATCATCCTCATTTGACTTTCCAAGCATCCTAGCGGAGCTAAGAGTGGGACCTCCTAGGCTCTTTATTGTTGGCTCAGATCAGTTGATTAACTCCCATGACCAAACTCTTTGATAAGCAAATTAATCGACTGATCAATTAACGTTTACTCCACTAAAACAATAACTGAACTCCAACGCAAAAGAACATATCCGAAGCGATAACTAGACTTGTATGTTGTACTAATGTCCCTCTACCGTCAGCATTCGTAATCATATTCAGGTAGTCGGATAACTGTTACTGTCAACCTGAATCCTGATTACTTCTTGAATTCCTTGAGTCCCATTCACCTCTCATGATTACCAAACATGTTGATAACTCTTATCAACAAGACTGCAGTACTCAGTAATCGACTTGGTGACATTCTCAAGGGAATGCTTACTCTGAATCAGAGGGTAGATTGTATCTTGACAATATATGTTCACAACCCTATGAATATGACATACCCAAGATACCCAGGTGTTGATCTTCTATAGACCTCACTGATTGGTAAGTCAAAGCAGTCATATCCACAGTCTGTGTTCATAATCGTCTCAAGATTGAGAACACGTACCTTACACAAGTTATGAGTTCCTATCGACTGATTGACAACCTTGAGCGTCAATAGGAAACTCAGGTCCGTCAATGCACTATAAGCACTAGCATATTAACTAAGAGTTACACTCTAGTGATTTGAGATTGATCACTCCATTCAATGGTAGTTAATCATGCTATAGTGTAAACCTGATGAGATATCCTAGTCTCAACATCCACTATGACATGTTCTAAGTAACAAAGAATAGCAATTCGTATCTCACTTGTATGTATCTCATACATACACGCATTACTTACTATGATACTTAAGGATAACAATCATCTCATGAAAGAAACATACATAACAAAATGTAAAGCTGATATCCATATATTAAAATGTCAATGTCTCCTATAAAAAGTAATGGTTTGAGGGCACAAACCCAACAAACTCCCACTTGCACTCATAACCATACAGGATTACATCTGAGACCTAGACTATCTAGATGACAATCAAAGACCTTCTGTGGCAAGGCCTTTGTAAACGAATTAGCAAGATTGTCAGCGGTGGCAATCTTGGTGACAGTCACATCTCCACGTTGAACAATATCTCGGATAAGATGATATTTCCGCTCTACGTGCTTTCCCTTTCCGTGGTTCCTTGGCTCCTTGGACTGAGCCACTGCCCCACTATTATCACAATAAAGCGTAATAGGTGACAGCGACGCGTGTACCACCTCGAGCTCCATAAGGAACTTCTTGAGCCAAACAACTTCCTTTGCGGCTTCACAAGCAGCCACATACTCAGCTTCTGTAGTTGAGTCTGCAATGCATTTATGCTTAATGCTCCTCCAACTGACAGCACCACCTCCCAAGGTAAAGAGATGACCGGACGTCGGCTTCCTCAAATCTTTATCTAACATAAAGTCCGAGTCAGTGTATCCTACTGGAATTAACTCACTACTACCGTACATAAGCATGTAATCTTTAGTCCTTCTCAAGTACTTAAGAATTTGCTTGACGGCTGTCCAGTGCTCTGGACCTGGATTCGACTGATATCTGCTAACCATGCCAACGGCAAAGCAAATATCTGGTCTAGTGCATAACATCGCATATATAAGACTTCCCACTGCTGAAGCATAGGGAACTCCTATCATGCGATTCCTCTCCTCCTGTGTCTTTGGACACTGGTCCTTGGAGAACGCTAAACCATGCCTTAAAGGTAACAAACCTTTCTTCGAATTATCCATTGAAAACTTAGTTAGCACCTTATCGATATAACCAACTTGAGACAATCCCATTATCTTTCGCTTGCGATCCCGAAAGAGCTTTATCCCAAGAATATAGCTCGCCTCTCCTAGATCCTTCATATTGAAAGTACTAGCTAGCCAAACCTTGACTGTTGACAGTGCCGCTACATCATTTCCAATGAGTAGAATGTCGTCAACGTAAAGCACAAGAAAGGCCACCACTTTCCCTTCACTCTTCTTGTATACACAAGGTTCATCCAGATTCTGTATGAAACCAAACGACTTGACCGCTTGGTCAAATCGGATGTTCCAACTTCTGGATGCTTGCTTAAGCCCATAAATGGACTTTTGCAATTTGCATACCAAGTTACCTTTCCGACCAGCTATGAACCCTTCTGGTTGTTGCATATAGATGTCCTCCTCAAGATTGCCATTCAAGAATGCAGTCTTGACGTCCATCTGTCAGATCTCATAATCTAGGCATGCAGCAATGGATAAGAGTATTCTGATGGACTTCAGCATGGCTACCGGCGAGAAGGTTTCCTCATAGTCAATGCCCTCCCTTTGAGTATAACCTTTCGCTACAAGCCTAGCCTTAAAGGTCTCAACCTTTCCATCAGATGCTCTTTTCCTCTTGTAGACCCACTTACAACCAATGGGTTTAATATTAGCTGGAAGCTCTACAAGATCCCAGATCTGATTAGAATCCATAGATTCCAATTCAGCCTTCATAGCTTTAATCCAATGAGCCGAGTTTACATCAGCCATTGCCTCTTCGTATGTGGCAGGATCAGATTCAGATTCTATGGAGACAGTTTCAAAAACTTCTCCAAAGAACATGTATCTATCAGGGTGGCTGATAATCCTCCCACTACGACGAGGTACCGGTGCGAAAATGGGTGAAGAAGTGGTATTTTCTTGATTTATATCATTATCAACTACGGGTTGGACTGAGGGCTCTCCTTCTATCTCTCTAAGATCTATCCTTCCCTTAGGTTTATGGTTCATGATATAGTCATCCTCCAAGAAAACAGCATTCGTACTAACAAACACTTTCTGCTCTCTTGGATCATAAAAATACCATCCATAAGTACCCTTTGGATACCCTATGAAGTAACATACTTCCGATCTAGAATCCAACTTGCTCATCTTTCCTTTCAGCACATGTGCCGGACACCCCCATATCCGGAGAAGTTGCAAAGAAGGCTTGCGCCCAATCCACATCTCTCGTGGTGTCCTGGTAACAGATTTGCTTGGTACTAGATTTAGTATGTACACAGCGGTTTCCAAAGCATAACCCCAAAGGAATAATGGAAACTCCGAGTAACTCATCATCGACCTAGTCATGTCTAAAAGAGTCCAATTCCTTCTCTCCGCTACACCGTTCTGCTGAGGCGTACCAGGTGCAGTCAACTGTGACAGAATCCCATTCTGTACGAGGTGATCAATAAACTCATTAGAGAGGTACTCGCCACCTCGATTAGATCAAATGGCCTTGATATGTGTGCCCAATTGCTTCTCCACTTCAGCCCTAAACTCTTTGAACTTTTCAAAGGCTTCAGACTTGTGCTGCATTAGGTACACATATCCATACCTGGAGTGGTCATCAGTAAATGTTATGAAATACTCATAACCACCCCTTGTTCTAATATTTATTGGTCCACACACATCAGTATGAACTAATTCCAACAATGCATCGGTTCTATTTCCCTTTGTAGGAAAGGGCCTTTTGGTCATCTTACCCTCTAAACAAGACTCGCAGACTTCCATTGGTTCTAGAACCAAATCGCCTAAGATCCCTTCTTTGACTAGTCTGCCAATCCTATTTAGATTGATATGGCCAAGCCTCATATGCCAAAGCCTTGTTGGATTAGTGGAAGGTCTCTTTCTTTTAGATGATACAGTAACCACTGAGTTATTAAGTTCCATGCAAGAGTCTTTAGAAATATTGGGATTAATCACATACAAACCATTTGATTTAACACCAGAACATCTAAAAGAACTATTTCTTTTAATCACAACTTCAGTTCCAAAATGAAAAGAATAACCATTATTCGATAAATTAGAAACTGAAATTAAATTACGTCTCATTGAAGGGACGTAAAGTACATCTGATAAAATCAAAAATTTATTGTCTAGAAATTCTAAAACTACGACTCCTATAGCAACCGCAGAAACGGTTGCGCTAGAACCTAGAGTAAGTATGATTTCCCCATTACTGCACCTCCTGGTTGATCTGAACCCCTGCAATGAATTACAGATATGGTTAGTTGCACCAGAATCAATGCACCAAGTGTTTGAAGTATCCGTTATAAAACTTACTTCAATCACATGTGATTCAATCATACCTTGAACTCTTGTAGCTAAGAATTCTGGACAGTTCCTCTTCCAGTGGCCCTTCTCACCGCATTGGAAACATTTTCCTTTGCCTTGGCCACCCACCTTCCCTTTGCCCTTACCTTTTTCCTTAGATTTTGCAATCTTAGGGACTGGTCCAACACTTGAACCACCACTGCTAGCTTTCTTCTTCCCTTTCTTTCCTTTCGGCACAGATCGGGAGGAGGAAGCGCTTTTCTCAACGTTCAAAATGTTGACCCCAGGTTTGATCACCCCTTCTGCTGCCAAAAGAGAACTCATCAATTCGCTCATTGAAATATTCATTTGATTCATATTATAGTTAAGTTTAAATTGAGCGAATGAAGGCGACAGCGAATTAAGGATCATATCAACTTGGTTCTGTGCATCGATGTTGGCACCTAGGGTCTCCAGCTCGTTTAAATAACCAATCATTTTTAAAACATGTTCCTTGACTGGAGTCCCTTCCGACATCTTTGCACTCATTAATCATTCGATTGGAATTGGTGTTGCAACACACCAGCCATTGAGGCCAGCAACGAGCCATTCCATTCGACTTCTTCCATTTGTCGAACTCGCGTCTGGCAGCTGCCGAAGCATTTGCTGCGGGTTCTTCGGGGCATGGGGTGGTGAGGACATATATGTGATCCTCCGCAGTTAACACGATGTCAAGGTTACGTTTCCATTCAGTGTAGTTATTTCCAGTTAACTTGTTTTGAGTGAGTATGGTGGCAAGTGGACTAAATGCAGATCAAGACATTATGATTACTGAAAATAAAACAAACAAAATAAATATGGATATCAGGATTTGACAGTTTGAAATAAAAGAATCCTTAAAACTCTTTTTTTAAAACAAAGTCGCCGGAATATTGAAACAAAAGAATAAAGCCTCCGTGTGGAGGTCAATTTTCTATTTTTCGATTAATCAAGACTTGTCCGCTATGCAACTCTTGCAAAAACAAGTTATGACTCCCGATCCCTTTTGATCTCTAAGTTTCTGAACAATGCCCCGTGTGGGATCCCTTATCCATAGCTTAGCTAGTGTGTACCATTAACTAAGATCCAATCACAACCGTCTCAAGTAGCGCCTCCGTGTGGTGGTCACCCTCTAACACGTCTGATTGATCCTTTCAAAAGAAGTTCACATCTAGTAACCAATAAGTAATGCACCCTCCGTATGGAATGATCACCCCTGACGAGGTGACACAGAATGCACTACTCATCTTACAATGAACCGTTAATGGAAGATCGTGGGTGTCAATAAATAAGACCCTCTCTCACTAGATTTCGTAAATTAAGGATTTTGCTTTTTAGAAAAATTTATTTTTATACATTACCCATAAACATCCAATGTTTACTAATGCGTTAAAAAAAATCTTTGAATCTTATTTTAGAAAACTTGTTTTACGTGCATGCAACAATGTATTATACGCCAATCACAAACCAAGCACATAAAACAAAAAACTAAAATGAAATATAGGCATTCAAACAATGCCTCTATCTCCCATGACTCTATCTCTATAGAACCTCCTTTTGGTTTGATCGGCTTTAGCTCCATCTTCATGGATTTTCTAATTCTATTACATTTGTCCTATGCTTCTTTCGAAGTTTACAATTTATCTAGAAATAGAAATAACAACAAAATAAAAGGCTAGGGAAACCGGTGCGACTTTCCTTTTCGTAGGATTGAAGTCGCAGCGCCCTTTACATATGCCTTAAAACCAAACCAAACTTAAATTACAACATGCACCAATCTCAAACAATTTAAATACAAATATTCAAATGATTTGGTGCCATGGGAGATAGCGACTAATCTAACTGCAAAAGGGTTAGTCGTACACGCATCCATACATACATAACAAATATATGTAACTGTTGAAACACTTAATTGATTCACACAGTATATAAACTCTTTACATACTGAATTAGAACTTAAAACAGCATCTTACTTCTCTGTCACAGTTCGATCGATCGAAGACCGTTCGATCGCTCGAACCTTCGATCGATTGAACACTGTTCAATCGCTTGAACATTCTGTTTCACAGAATGATTTTAAAAATTAAAGTTTTTAATTTCAAAACACTTTAAAACTGTGAAACAGAGAACCTGACAAAGAATCTGTCTCGATCGATCTAACTTCATTCGATCGATCGAATACCAGAAGGTCTCGATCGAAGACTGTTCGATCGCTTGAGAACAGATGTTCGATTGATCGAAATATGTTCGATCGATCGAATCCGCCTTGCATCCTATGCAATCACAGATTTGTATACTGCTGCGATAACACTGCAGAAACAGATCTGTGACGATGCAGTTTCGAAAACAGTTCTAAAATCAACATGCAAATCAAAATAGTGTTCCAAAAACGCATCTATAGATCCAAACGAGCGTGGCTCTGATACCAATTGTTGGAAAAAAAAACGGTTTAAGTTCTAAGTTTAAACACGCAGCGGAAAAATCAAGTTATAAAACTTAATTGGCATGCCCGGATCTACTACCCATCAACTCTATAGATGCGCACAAGAGGAGACAAGAATTATACCTTACTGTCTTGAACCCAATTCTGAAATCTCTGACTTCCAGCAGCCTCCACTAGATGGTCTTCACTCTTATGACTCCTATGGATGCTCGCAGGAAGGGCTAGGGTTGGTGGGAACCCTAATGGAGAGGATACAGAAGGTTTTGGGGCTCCGAAACAGTTTCTGCAGCTTTTGACGTTCAAAACGACGAACAATCTCTTTTTTTAGAACGCAGCTGCCCTATTTATAGATTCCCAGAACCGACCTAGCTCTCGAGCGATCGAAGTGGCTTCGATCGATCGAACATTCGATCGATCGAACCATCTTCAATCGATAGAACCTGTCTAGACTTCAATCGATCGAGACAACTTCGATCGATTGAACCTGTCTTGACATCATCCTCATTTGCCTTTCCAAGCATCCTAGCGGAGCTAAGAGTGGGACCTCCTAGGCTCTTTATTGTTGGCTCAGATCAGTTGATTAATTCCCATGACCAAACTCTTTGATCAGCAAATTAATCGACTGATCAGTTAACGTTTACTCCACTATAAAACGATAACTGAACTCCAACGCAAAAGAACATATCCGAAGCGATAACTAGACTTGTATGTTGTACTAATGTCCCTCTACCGTCAGCATTCGTAATCATATTCAGGTAGTCGGATAACTGTTACTATTAACCTGAATCATGATTACTTCTTGAATTCCTTGAGTCCTATTCACCTCTCATGATTACCAAACATGTTGATAACTCTTATCAACAAGACTGCAGTACTCAGTAATCGACTTGGTGACATTCTCAAGGGAATGCTTACTCTGAATCAGAGGGTAGATTGTATCTTGACAATATATGTTCACAACCCTATGAATATAACATACCCAAGATACCCAGGTGTTGATCTTCTATAGACCTCATTGATTGGTAAGTCAAAGCAGTCATATCCACAGTCTGTGTTCATAATCGTCTCAAGATTGAGAACACGTACCTTACACAAGTTATGAGTTCCTATCGACTGATTGACAGCCTTGAGCGTCAATAGGAAACTCAGGTCCGTCAATGCACTATAAGCACTAGCATATTAACTAAGAGTTACACTCTAGTGATTTGAGATTGATCACTCCATCCAATTGTAGTTAATCATGCTATAGTGTAAACCTGATGAGATATCCTAGTCTCAACATCCACTGTGACATGTTCTAAGTAACAAAGAATAGCAATTCGTATCTCACTTGTATGTATCTCATACATACACGCATTACTTACTATGATACTTAAGGATAACAATCATCTCATGAAAGAAACATACATAACAAAATGTAAAGCTGATATCCATATATTAAAATGTCAATGTCTCCTATATAAAGTAATGGTTTGAGGGCACAAACCCAACATTAGTGACTTAGAACAAAAACAGAAAATAAGAAAAAGAAAATCTAATATAATATTTACGAATTAACTAAACTAAGATTCTAAAACTAAGGTAGTAATTTGCAATCCCTGGCAACGACGCCAAATATTGATCTTGTCAAAATCAAGATAAAAAGTATAGTCTACTTTAAAAGATTTGTAGTGTGGAAGTAGAGGTCGAACCCACATAGATTGAAATACTAAAGTACTTTAATTTTAAAACCTAAACCTACTTAATTAAGAAAACAAAATTTTGATTTTGATTTTAATTAAACTAAGAACAATGAAAATAAATCTAAACTATGAAAGCGATTGAAAGATGTTTTAATAAATATTTGCATTGAACCCAGGATTGCAAATCTACCACTAGCTTCATAATAAGGGTATTTATGCATTCAATTAGCTTATTACATTGGATGATAATGGGGAATTGTAGCTACAAGCCCAATTCTTCCGTCAAGAAGATAACTACGATTCAAGTATCAACATAATTCATCTTCGGTTAGCACGGAGTGTCTCACACTAAACTAGGATTGCAGCACACTTCGTCTTCCCTAGGCATGAACTATTCGAATACTTGATATCACCATTCAAATAAGCACTATTACATGTAAATAATCCATACAAGCACAACAAATATAGATCATTGAACACATCACATTCAAAATAGATCTAAGACAAGAATAGATTTTGAAAGTAACCACTACACCAAAATGGCCGATTTGTCACGGTTGTGGACAGTGACAATGGCCCTTTGTCACGGTTATTATCCGTGAGATTTTCGGGTGTGACACAAAATATTGTCCCTGTCCAAAATCGTGACAAATGGCCTTTGTCACGGTTCATTTGTTACACTTTAAAAGTGACATATCACTTTCAATTGTCACGATTTTGTCAGCGTTTTAGAGAGTGACAATTTATTTATTTGTCACGATTCTAGCCCGTGACAATTTATGTTATTGGTCACATTATTTTGTCACAGTTATAGACCATGACAATATATGATATTAGTCTCAATCTTTGTCACGGTATGGGACTGTGACAATTATTAAGAGTAGTTGACATGAGATTTTTTCTGTGTGCGCTTGTGTGCTCTACCCAAGTGTAGGTAATCGTGCAAGTAGTAGTCTAGTTAAGTCCAGGTCGATCCCACAGGGAAGGTGTTTAACTAAAAACTTAAATTAATCTCAAAAAGGGAAAATAAAAATCAATATTTTAAAGAAATGTAGAACACTAAGTTCCACAGTTTATCAACTACTAATGATAAAACAAACAAACTAAATTAAACTAATTACTAACTAATTAATTAAAGCAATAATTTAAAACGTTTTTCTTAATAAAAAGAAATGTTGGGATTACACGAATCCACCCCAACCTAGCCATCTACCATGCAATTACGTTGAAGCTCAATGGAGTACACTCTCTACAGTATTCCGTATTTCTCTTATGATAAAGAATCCATAATCCTTTCATAACCGGGACTATGTCATCACAATTAAATTTGAAATACAAAGAAGCGGTTTAAAATAATAGTTTAGACTCGCACCCACAATGGTGCTAGCATTGAGGGTGTGCAAAATATATTGAAGAAAAATGCCTCAAGACTTAAAGTTCATAGACTGTTTTGACAAACTGAGCGTTTGGGGACAATTTGATAACAAATCAGTAAAGCAGAAAGTCTAGGAATACTGCACAGGATGTTCCCAAGAATCAGAGAGTTCGATCGATCGACGCGCTTTCGATCGATCGAACTTCTTCATCCCTCGATCGATCGAATTGACTTCGATCGATTGACTGTATCTCTGTTTTGATTGATCGAACATATTCGATCGATCGAACACAGGTATTATTCTGCTGCATGGCAGAGGCTTGAGATCACGGTTTCATCGTGATCTCCCAACCTGGAGACTACTCAGACATGGTCTGGAGTGTCTCAGATGCGTTTTTAACGTAAAGTTCCATTAAAGGTGTGTTTGGTTGTGATTTTTGCATAAAATCTATAAAAACTAATTATTTAACTCTAACTAACATGCAAGACTACGAGATAACAGATTGTACTACTGTAAACTAAGTGCAGAACGTAAACAAAGTAACCTGGAAACGAAAACTTGTATTGAACTAGGAGGAATCCAAACCAAACAATGTATAACCTTGATTAAAACCTATAAAAAAAAAAAACAAAGTAAAGCTCTCTACTCTCTACAAACTGATGAAAATAAAAGTGGGCGTCCATATGGACGTATACAATACGGATATTTATACTAAAAACCTAATGCTAGGGTTAACATCCCGTTTCTACTGCGTGCGCGTATAATCTGATAAAAACCATGTTCGATCGATCGAACATTCTCGATCGATCTAACTCTGGCTACTCGAGCGCTTGAACTTCTATCGATCGATCGAACCTTCGATCGATCGAATGCTCTTCAATCGATCGAGGTTCACTTTTCATCCTTTACTTGTCTTCATTAAAATTCAGCATTCCCTTTTATCTTTCTCATCCATTTCTTCACACAGCAACAGTAATCTGCACAAACTACAGCTAAAACAAACAACTTATCATAGTTTAATCAAATTGTGTACAAACTAGCATTGTAATTCAATTTCCAGATAAATGAAGGAATTGTGAAATAATTTAGTACATTTTCTTCTTTTAGTGCGGTTGTATTTTACAAATACTCCCGCTTGTCACAACCCCCAACTAGCGATTTGCTAGTCCCTAGCAATAGAGCGAAAATAAAAGCAAGCTAAACTAATACTACACTAAGGTAAACTAAACTGATAGAACAAGAAAGAAACTACCTAACTCACTTTTGCAGGAATCGCGATTGCATTTAGAAAATGCAACAAGCCGTTAAACCCCTAGGTTCCCCTAGTGGACGAGTGTTGTCTCGTGAGGGTTTGCAGTGAATGTACCCACAAAATTCTCTAATTTTAAGCTCAAAAAGATATAGAATAACTTGTGAACACTGCCTTCTATTCAACTATTAATTTAGCTCTACAACACATATCATTCTCATTCAAACCATGAAAAAAATGCACATGTTCCTCATGTTACCAAGATAAAAATAACATATGCGTCATATCCATGTATCCGTGTGTGTGTGAAATTAACAACTATACATCGAACTGTATTTAGAGTTGTTTAGACTCTCATACTCTCAGAATTTGTAGTTTCAACTCAATTCTCACATGGTCATTACACTCAAAAATGAACATCTCACAGAAACTTGGTTAATAATGATCGCACAAGGTATGAAAGCTTTGATAAGAGTGATTTTTCGGATACTAATGCTTTCATACTTGACTCTATGAAAGACGAACATTTAGAGTGTATAGTCTCACGAACGGAATACTACTTACTAGAGGAGCGAAATACCGTGGATAACTCAAATTACACGTTCGTGTTTAAACTAAGTTGTTAAGAATCATTAAGACTTTGACTTGATGGTTTTTTTTTTTTTTAGTAGGGTAGAAATTAGAGGGGTAAGAAATTGCACATTTTCAACATGTGACTATGTTCAGTAATTTCTTCTTTAGTTCCTTCCATCCATCCTCTCTATACATATAAATATATATATCATCATTTTTTTTAACCTGGACTTTCTCCTTCCTCTTCTTTTCTTTTATGCAGCCCTTCCCACTACTACTCCCTCCCCATACTTCGATAATTTAATCACTTTGGGTGTGCAATGGGGTATGTTGAGGTCAAGGAATAAAATTAGGGATTTAGAATTTCACAATAGATTTGGAAGTATTTACTAGGTGTGGGGTTAAGAACAATGCATATTCGGAGATGTCGATATAGGTAAATGGAGAAGGCAATGAGCAAATACGATGGCTTAAATCATTTTCTCAACTTCTTAAAATTTTTTTTTACACGTCAATGTTCATTGAGTTTAGTTGGTAAATCCTGAACGTTCTCCTCTAATAAGCAGCCAAAATGAAGAATTAGAGACTATTTAACTAATTTAATCGGCTTATTCAAGAAAAGCAATTCGAGTTTTAATGTGATAATTCCCTCAGAATTGAAGATTGGATTCAAAAGCTCACTAAGGGTAATAGTTTTCACTACTTCATTCTTTAAAGTACGAAAGTCGTATTAACTCTTATTTCAAGTTTTCTGCATAGCTTTTAACACGTGCAAATGCTTTGGATACAAGAATGGTCAACATATGCATTCATCCCAGCGAAACTAGAAAAACGCGTGAACTTAATTCATAAAAGGATGGGAATAAAATGGTTGTGTCATTGCTCGACAACATGTAAATAGAAGTGAATATTCAAAATTATTCTACCAATTTAATTCAAAAACTTGGTTAATAGTTTAAAATTTTTGAAATTTTGTAATTTAATTTTGTTTAAACCTATAATGGAGATTGTATGACATTAGCAATAGATAGAGTGGTCCAGATTGCTAAGTAACAAAATGCACATGTGATTATCTATCTACATCCCACCCCCAACTGAAAATCGCAATGTCCTCTGGAGTTGATTTTCAAATATAGCTAGAGAGATATCACCTGATATGGCATTGTACGAATTGAAAGTGTAACAACCTGTACATAAAGCATACATACTCCAAACAGCAAAGATCAAACAGGAATGAACTATAAAGCAAGGGATCCATACATAAAACAGAACGCATCACTGGAAAGATAATAAAATGAAAGAACAGAACAATGATAATATACTGTAGAAAAAAGTAAGATCCAACATAACCAACCACACCCAACAATAACAAAATATCCAACAAACCAACCAACAACATCTAAAAACCCAAAAAGTACTGAACCAGCAGACTAAGCGTCATCGGGCACATCAGATAATATCTCTATCAGAAAATTTGGAGCATCCGCAACTCCACCCTCAGCAACAGTCGTAGCCGTCGCCGGGTCACTCACGATCGTGGCTGCTGGAATAGAAAGTGATGTGTTAGCCACAATCGGAGGTGGTGGAAGCTGTGTCTCAGCAGCAGGCGGTGCCGCCAATGATGATGAAGCTGCAGGATCAACCTGAGAAGATGGGGTTGAAGATGAAGGGCCAGTGGTGGGTGGTGGAATAGCAGATGTAGTAGGTGGGATGGTAGAAATGCCTGGAGTAGTTGTAGGTGGATCGCTGGGGGGTGGTGCAGAAGCTGCATGAACTGACTGGTCGACGCTGATCTGGATCAAGATCCCCTCCAGCAGAGTCATCATCTGATCAACCTTGCCCTCAAGTCTAATCCGGGCCTCTCTCTCCTCGAATAGCAACTCATGAATAGTCAGGAGAGGCACAAAAGAAGACTCTCCCTGGGCATGATCCTGAGATCTCTGTCTTAACTCAAATCTCGCAACCTCCTCAATAGGGTCCATCTCCTCCTCAGACTCATGCTCCTCAGCCTCGGTGGGCGTCCCAGAAGCAGCACCCTCCGTATTAGTGCCTCCTCCTCTTCTCCTCTTCTCGCCAACCTTAGCCTTGCCTTTTCCCTGCCTCTTTCTCTTTTGCGCATCAGATCGTCAGGAAGCTGTCTCGCCAAAACGACTACGAGACTGGCCAGTCGCGTCATCTGCCAACGGAAGGAGACTGGCCTGCTCAATAACCCGGTGAATGGCCCAAGCACCCTTCAAGTGCTTCTTGGCCTGAACGTAGTGAGTAGAGTGCCTCATGAAATCTCTGTAAAGGCGAGGCAAACTGACCGGCTGCCTAGTCCCGATCGTATATAATATACATGCGTACCAAGCTACAATCTTCTCCCGATAAGATGTCACTAGGAGGCAATTGCTGAGGGCGAGGTGTAGCATATGATAACTATCTATGAGGTAGAAGTCAGCAATAAGGGCCTCGCCATCCCACCCCGGAAGAGCACCCCCAGTGATCTCTCTAATAATGATAGTCGGTGAGAGCAGTGGTGCACCAGCACGGTGTGGACAAACACAGTCAGGTACCTCGGGTACCCCTAAAGTAGCTAAAACAGTGGCCGAACTAAAAATGATCTCCCGACCTAAAAAAAATGATCGTAATGTGAATGGAGCAGTCGGGTCCCTGATCATCGTCGCACATGCCTCCCTAATCCAGGATAGATTAACGTGCTTAGGCTGGGAGAGGAGCGTGTACCACTATGGCATGGAGCGGATCCAGGCAAGATACCAAGGAGTGGCAAGCCATGTTGTCTCTAGGGGTCGCTCAAGCATAACCTTTCACGACTGGAAGTATCTAGTGAACCAAACCCGGTCTTCTTCATTTCTGAACCCGTGATCGGGTATAGGGTCGGGTATGGTTATGTTAAGAGGCTTGAACTTGTGATACCCTGTGATAGGGTTCATCGTAAAACCCTGAAAGGGAAGAATCAAACAGAGAAATCATTAAAAATAGGAAAACCAAAGAAAGAAAAATAAACTGCTGCACTTCGATCGATCGAAGGGTGTTCGATCGATAGAGAAAATCGCCGATTCGATCGCTTGAGCCATGTTTGATCGATCGAGAAAAGGGCTGGGTTCGATCGCTCGAGCCATGTTCCATTGATCGAACACAGCGAAGTGGCAGTGACATAAAACGATAACGGGAAAGCTCGTAAACACAAAAATTATGAAAATAAACATAAAAAGAAGATTAATACCACAAGAAGGGCACCCCCAATACCATTCTAATGAAATGAAAGACACGGGGGGGGGGGGGGGGGGGGGGGGGGGGAACCGAGACCTCACCTCAAAATGTGCTCGATAAAGGAGAGGAGGAGGTTGAAGGTTCTGAGCCAAGGGGTCCGATTCTCTACAGGTGATGTGGAGGTGCCTGGGGAGTCCAAAAATAGCGAGCTTCTCCTCTGTCTTTGATCGCTCGGATGTGAGGGAGAGAGAGTGAGAAACTGAGAAAGTGTATTGACGATGCTTTGTTTAAATACAAGTCTTGATCGATCAAGAAATTTCGATCGATCTAACGTTCGATCGATCGAGGCCTGTTAAAGCGCTTGAGGTTCTGATATTGTCGATCGATCGAGATGAGTTCGATCGATCGAACCTGGAAATTTTTTAATACTCATAAATTAAAGAATCATATACCCCCAACTAACCCAAATTGTTTTGGACAAACATGAAAGTGATAAAGACAGTTCATTACCAGGACATGTAAGCCAAAAAGTCATCATCAACATAGAGAATTACAAATATTATATAGATAGAACAATAAATTAGCATCCATTTGCAACATTATGTCCCCCAAAATGGTATTTAAAACCTTACTGAGAAAGAACAACTAAAATAAACTAAAAGTAATAAAACTTTGTCTAGGATTACACTTCAATTGAGGAAAGAAAGATGAAATGACGTTATACAATTGAAGTGTAGCACTACTCGCCAAGCATGAAGATATGGTCTTCCACAACGTCTGTCTCTGCCAAAGCTTCGAATGTGGGGTCCAAATTTGCTGATTCCCTTTTCCAGAATAGCCAGAAGGCATCCAGGGCATCATTGAGCAAGTCTGAACTATCCAAAGAACTGATCACACGTGCAGGAGGTGATCCGGATAGAAAAAGCGATAACGGCGTGTAGGTTCGCAATGGACTCTCCTCTTGCGGCGGAGTACCCGTGGACCGTATGTATGGTCCAATTCCGTGGAATAACTGATGTGGAAGGAACAGCGACGGTAACAAATGATTCATAGTGACACTCCTGACAAAGAAAAACAAAAGAGAACAAGAAGGAAGAACAAAATTAAATAAATAAACTAAAGAACTAAAGAAATGAATAAAACAGGAAATGTGACCAAGAAATAACCTCACTATTGGCCTGATATCCCCAGGTGCACTAGCAGGTAGAGGGCATTGAACCCGAAACAACAAATAACTCAAGTGCACATAAATGTAGGGAACCACTTGGACGACAAGGAAGTCGTCAACATATGTAAATACAGCATTATGGCATTCTAGCACGACATCCTGTAAGTCCTCTTCTTCCCATGGTTCCCACATAGAGTCATTTTCTCACTGTTCCATCAGAGCGTCATCGACTTCCCAAACAGCATATCCCTCTGGTTCTCCCTCCTCTACAGGGAGTTCCATGTACTCAAAAGGATTGATCTGGAAGAGAGCAGGGTTGTATGGGATGTACCCGTGGGTTAAGTCGACGACATCTTCTGCCCCTGACCCTTGGTATGGAGATAAGCAGAACGCTATTTCATCAGCAGTCCACGGTGGGTTATGATATTCTGAATCAGCCCATGACCTAATTGAGTGAACATCATCATCTCTTATGTTGGACAGCCTACAGGAGATAGATAAGAATGGAATAGCAGATTATGATCGAGGTCACACTCAAAAACATATAAATAAGCAAAAGAATAAATCAAAATGAGAAGCAATAAAAGAAAAAGTACAACATTGTAAAAATGCACTTGAGAGTTCTAGGTTGAGGCATAGTCGGGCTCATCCAATTGGATGTGCTCGACCTTGGGTTGGAAATCCTCTAAGAATGGTTTTATCCTTTGACCATTGACCTTGAAACTCTCATCGTTCTTAGGATTAAATAACTCAATGGTCCCATGTGGAAAGACAGATTTGACTATGAAGGGACCTGTCCACCGAGATCGGAGTTTTCCTGGGAAGAGATGAAGGTGCGAATCGTATAGTAAAACTTTCTGTCTCGGCTCAAAAGATTTTCGAAAAATCGTTCTATCATGGCGAGCCTTCAACCTTTCCTTATGGAGTTTAGCATTGTCATATGCATCTCGACGGATTTCTTCCAGTTCTGCCAACTGGAGTTTCCAGAGATGACCTCCCTCTTTAATGTCGAAATTTAATGAGCGTGTTGCCCAATATGCTTTGTGCTCAATTTCAATGGAAAGGTGACATGCCTTACCGTACACTAACCTATATGGGGACATTCCCAGATTTATCTTGTAGGCTGTACGGTATGCCCAAAGAGCATCAGTCAGCTTATAAGCCCAGTCTTTTCTGTTGAAACTAACCGTCTTTTCTAATATATGCTTGATTTCACGGTTAGCCAACTCTGCCTGCCCATTTGTTTGTGGGTGGTAGGCTAGAGCGATCTTGTGATTCACCCCGTATTTCTTGAGTAGTGATTCCAAGGGCCTATTGCAAAAGTGCCTGCCTTGGTCACTTATTAATGCTTTTGGGGTTCCGAAACGCGATAGGATATTTTCCTTAAGGAAGGACATTACTATTTTTTGGTCATTTCATCTCGTCAATATCGCTTCTACCCATTTTGATATATATTCCACAGCCAGGAGTATATATTCACAGTTGTTCGATTTAGGAAACGGGCCCATAAAGTCTATGCCCCAACAATCGAATATTTCAATTATGATTATGGGAGTTAAGGGCATCGAATTCCTTTTCAAAATTGTACCAAGCTTTTGTCATCGTTGGCACGATTTACAAAAAGCATAGGCATCTTTGAACACGATGGGCCAATAGAATCCGATGTGCAATACTTTGTGTGCGGTCTTTTGTGATGCAAAATGGCCACCACAGGCTTCAGAATGACAGGAGGCCAAAATTTCAGTTATGTCCTCATTCGGGACGCAACGCCTGATGACCTGATCAACACAATACTTAAATAAGTAAGGGTCATCGAAAAAGAAGTGGCGTGCGAACGAAAGGAACCTTTTCTTGTCTTGATTTGACCAATGACTTGGAGTCTCTCCTGTAACGAGGTAGTTTATTATATCTGTGTACCAAGGTAAACTGGAGACAACCATCAGTTTCTTTTCTAGGAAGTCATCTTTTATTGGTACTGGCTCAGTGTTATCAGTAAATGTCAACCGAGATAAATGATCGACGACCACATTTTCTACTCATTTTTTATCCTTGATAGTGATATCAAATTCCTGGAGTAGGAGTATCCAGCGGATGAGCCTCTGTTTCGCGTCCTTCTTAGATATGAAGTACTTGAGGGCCGAGTGGTCTGTAAAATAGACTATTGGGGACCCTATTAGATAAGACCTGAATTTGTCTAGAGCAAAGACTAATGCCAGTAGCTCTTTCTCAGTAGTCGTATAATTCATTTGAGTATCGTTGAGTGTTCGGCTGGCATAGTATATTACATAAGGCTTGTTATCCTTCCTCTGTCCTAAAATTGCACCAATGGCATAGTCGCTAGCATCGCACATTAACTCAAAAGGCAAACTCCAGTCGGGTGCTTGTATTATCGGTGCGGAGGTAAGGTATTCTTTTAGTGCATCAAAAGATGTTTGACAGTTTTCTGACCATTCGAATGGCATGTCTTTAGCCAACAGTTGACACAGTGGTCGGGAAATTGCACTAAAATTTTTAATAATGTGACGATAGAATCCATCATGTCCCAGAAAAGATCGGATGTCTCGGAATGTACGAGGGGCAGGTAGATTTGAAATTATATCGATTTTTGCTTTATCAACTTGGATACCTTTATCAGAAATAATGTGGCCAAGGACAATTCCCTTGGTAACCATGAAGTGACACTTTTCCCAGTTTAGTACTAAGTGTTTGTCCTCGCATCTCGCTAACACATTCTCAAGGTTTTCTAGGCAGTTATCAAAACTATGGCCAAACACGGAGAAGTCATCCATAAAGACCTCGAGTGTCTGTTCGACCATATCGCTGAATATACTTAACATGCACCGCTGAAAGGTGGCAGGTGCATTGCATAAGCCGAAGGGCATACAACGGTAGGCAAATGTACCGAACGGACAAGTGAAAGTCGTCTTTTCCTGATCATTAGGAGCAATTTCGATTTGGTTATAGCCACTATATCCGTCCAAGAAGCAATGAAATTTATGACCCGCCACTCTTTCTAGCATTTGATCCATGAATGGTAATGGAAAGTGGTCTTCCCGGGTCACAGTATTTAACTTCTGGTAATCAATACACATCCGCCATCCAGTGGGGACGCGTGTTGGTACTAACTCGCCGTCTTTGTTTGGGATAACTGTTATACCAGCCTTTTTGGGCACTACCTGGGTTGGACTAACCCAAGAACTGTCAGAGATAGGATATATAATCCCAATGTCAAGAAGTTTTAGGACTTCCTTTTTCACGACTTCTTGCATATTGGGATTCAGACGCCTCTGCATTTGTCGCGAAGGTTTAGCGTCTTCCTCCAAATATATTTTATGGGTGCACATAGATGGGCTGATGCCTTTTAGGTCAGCAATAGTCCATCCCAATGCTCCCTTGTGCTGTTTGAGCATTTGAATTAACTTATCCTCTTGTTCAGAGTTCAACATGGATGAGATTATCACAGGATAAGTCTTTTCAGTCCCTAGAAAAGCGTATTTGAGCTCTTTTGGAAGCTCCTTTAATTCTAGATCGGGAAACTGAAAGTTTGAAGGCATATTTAACTTCG
The DNA here is from genome assembly GCA_033977485.1 of Hydrangea macrophylla. Taxonomy (NCBI): domain Eukaryota; kingdom Viridiplantae; phylum Streptophyta; class Magnoliopsida; order Cornales; family Hydrangeaceae; genus Hydrangea; species Hydrangea macrophylla. Next base: position 26,871,427 of record CM066986.1, read on the forward strand.
TTTTTGGAGGCAAGGGTTTATATGGTGTGACCCATATGCATTCAGCTCTATCTTCCTCTTTAGTTTCCATCATGAGGCAGTCATGATTTAGAGCAGTGTCCAATGGGGTAGAATCGTTAGGTTGATAAGTGGCATCGAATTATGACACAACTACCTCCAAAGGATCTTTGTATTCTACAAGATTAACCTCGTCCTCGATGACTGTTTCGATGAAGTTAACTTCTTCTTCATCCTCGTATTCTTCAGGTCGGGAATTTGAAAAAATATTGACATTTAAAGTCATGTTCCTTAATACAATGGTCATGATACCACTCCTTATTTTGATTGTGGCATCAATGGTGTTGAGGAATGGACGTCCAAAAATCACCGGGATTTGTGAACATAGATTAGACACAGGTTCGGTGTCCAGAATCACAAAATTGACCGGAAAGACAAATGTATCTATCTGTACCAGAACGTCCTCCAGTATTCCTCTAGGATATTTGACTGACCTATCTGCCAATTGTAATGCACCTCGGGTGGGCTTGAGTTCACCCAACCCTAGTTGTTTATATACTGAATATGGCAGCAAGTTTACGCTAGCTCCTAGATCAAGGAGTACGTTGTCAATCCTTTGATTCCCAATCCGACATTAGACAGTTGGGGTGCCAGGGTCTTTGAGCTTTGGAGGCGATTCGTTTTGGATGATTGCACTTGCTTTGCAAGCGACATAAGCGTGTTTCTTCACACTTTGCCTCCTCTTGACCGTGCATAAATCTTTTAGATACTTAGCGTAAGGTGGCACTTGTTTGATTGCATCAAGGAGTGGGAGATTAATTTTAACTTGTTTATATAACTCCAATAATTCCTGGTTCTTTGCCTCGTGTTGGGGCTTTTTAAGCCTTTGAGGGTAAGGCGCGGGGAAAGGGCATTTAGGTAATTCCTCCTTGATGGGCTCCTTTCCAGGCCTTCTCTCAACTTCTACTTCTTTAAGAGCGTCCTTGTTTGATTCTAATGGTTTGTCATTAGTGGATGACTCCTCTTCTTGAGTAGATGGATTGTTGTTAGTTACCACTTCTTCCTCTTCGTACTCCTCGGGAGTAGAATGAGGCATGTTTTTCCCTATGACTTTACAGGTTCTCAAAGTTGTCACAGCTTTTTCTTGTTCATGATTAGGGGGACCATTGTTGTATCCCTTAGGGTTTTGAAGTGGTTGAGCAGGAAACGTTCCACTCGACCCCTCTTGACGTGCATCCATTCTCTCTAATGTCGCTGACATTTTACTCATCATTTGAATGAATTGTTATGTTAAATTTGCGTTAGAGAGTGGATCTTCCTCTTGTACCTTTTTATGAGGTGGCACGTAAACATTCGCTTATTGATTATTAGAGGGTTGAGCTTGGTTGTAGTTATTTGCTCTATTTTGATGGAATGGCTGGGACTGCCTGTTGTATTGCCCTTGATATTGATTATTGTTATTGTAGGGCTGTTGTTGTTGATATTGGTTTTGGGTCCCAGCATTGTTTTTCCAATCAAACCCAGAGTGATTCCATCTATTGTTATCATTTTGTGAATTATAATTATTGTAGGAATTACCTGGCCCCCTATACCCTTTCATGGCATTCATTTCCATGGGGGGTTGTTCTTGAAAATACGGCACATTCGGAAAGTATTAAGTAGTGTGTCCCAGCATGTTGCATGTGCCGCATGGTTCTTCAGGCAACAACTGCCTAGAACTCTCTCCTTTCATTCCCAATTCTTCCACTTTCTTCACTAGTTCTTCATACTTATTCATCAGATGATCCTCACTTTTTAGTTGGTATAAACTTTTCTCTTTCACTCATGATATCTGTGAGCGTGGGACATCGTCTGAATTTGACCACTCATGGTTCTTCCGTGATTTTGCTAAGAAATGGCCCTGAACTCATGGTCTCGACTAACCTTTTTGTTTCACCATTTAGCCCTTCATAAAAGTAGCTGATGGTTCGCCATTTCTCATACCCGTGATGTGGGCATGAGAGTAGCAAATCCTTGAAATGCTCCCAAGTTTGGGTGAAAGTTTCATTGCTCTTTTGTTTATAAGACTTTATTTGTCGTTTAAGCTCAGTGGTCATGCGAGGTGGAAAGAATTTCTTTAGGAAAGCAGTGTTCATCGCATGCCAAGTATAGATTGAGTTTGGCTTTAAGGTGAGTAACCACGCTTTTGCTTTATCCTGTATGGTGAAAGGAAATAGCATTAGACGTGTCACGTCTATAGGACAATTCTGTGAGAAAGTTTTACAAACATCCTCAAAGTCCTTGACATGTAAATACGCCTTCTCGCTCTCCATTCCATGAAAGGTAGGAAGGAGTTGAATAATTCCATTGCAAAATTAAAATTCGCCTGCATGAGGTGGAATGAGAATACAAGAAGGTGTAGGCGTGTGTTCAGGTGTCATGAGATCACGAAGTGAATCGTCGATTGGTACAACCACATTATCACCATTTTCACTTTGATTATCAGCCATTGAATCGATAGGTGTAACTATGGGGTTAATAGCACTAGATGAATTGGATGAATAGAATGGGTTTCTGAAAATTCCTTTGATGGAATTATCAGACATAATGGGAAAGACCCTAAGTAGTTTTTTAATCTAAAGAATAAAAGAACAAGAAAAACAGAAAGAGATAAGGATAGATTGAGGTAATCGAAGCGTTAGCTTGTCGCCTTCCCCGGCAACGGCGCCAAAAACTTGACACGAGATTTTTTCTGTGTGCGCTTGTGTGCTATACCCAAGTGTAGGTAATCGTGCAAGTAGTAGTCTGGTTAAGTCCACGTCGATCCCACAGGGAAGGTGTTAAACTAAAAACTTAAATTAATCTCAAAAAGGGAAAATAAAAATCAATATTTTAAAGAAATGTAGAACACTAAGTTCCACAGTTTATCAACTACTAATGATAAAACAAACAAACTAAATTAAACTACTTACTAACTAATTAATTAAAGCAATAATTTAAAATGTTTTTCTTAATAAAAAGAAATGTTGGGATTACACGAATCCACCGCAACCTAGCCATCTACCAAGCAGTTACGTTGAAGCTCAATGGAGTACACTCTCTACAGTATTCCGTATTTCTCTTATGATAAAGAATCCATAATCCTTTCATAACCGGGACTGTCATCACAATTAAATTTGAAATACAAAGAAGCGGTTTAAAATAATAGTTTAGACTCGCACCCACAATGGTGCTAGCATTGAGGGTGTTCAAAATATATTGAAGAAAAATGCCTCAAGACTTAAAGTTCACAGACTGTTTTGACAAACTGAGCGTTTGGGGACAATTTGATAACAAATCAGTAAAGCAGAAAGTCTAGGAATACTGCACAGGATGTTCCCAAGAATCAGAGAGTTCGATCGATCAACGCGCTTTCGATCGATCGAACTTCTTCATCCCTCGATCGATCGAACTGACTTCGATTGATTGACTGTATCTCTGTTTCGATCGATCGAACATCTTTGATAGATCAAACACAGGGATTATTCTGCTGCATGGAAGAGGCTTGACACCACGGTTTCATCATGATCTCCCAACCTGGAGACTACTCAGACATGGTCTGGAGTGTCTCAGATGCGTTTTTAATTTAAAGTTCCATTAAAGGTGTGTTTGGCTGTGATTTTTGCATAAAATCTATAAAAACTAATTATTTAACTCTAACTAACATGCAAGACTATGAGATAACAGATTATACTATTGTAAACTAAGTGCAAAACGTTAACAAAGTAACGTGGAAATGAAAACTTGTATTGAACTAGGAGGAATCCAAACCAAACAATGTATAACCTTGATTAAAACCTACAAAAAAAAACAAAGTAAAGCTCTCTACTCTCTATAAACTAATGAAAATAAAAGTGGACGTCCATATGGACGTATACAATACGGATATTTATACTAAAAACCTAATGCTAGGGTTAACATCCCGTTTCTGCTGCGTGCGCATAAAATCTGATAAAAACCATGTTCGATTGATCGAACATTCTCGATCAATCTAACTCTGGCATATTCGAGCGCTTGAACTTCTATCGATCGATCGAACCTTCGATCGATCGAATGCTCTTAAATCGATCGAGTTTCACTTTTCATCCTTTACTTGTCTTCATTAAAATTCAGCACTCCCTTTTATCTCTCGCATCCAATTCTTCACACAGCAATAGTAATCTGCACAAACTACAACTAAAACAAACAACTTATCATAGTTTAATCAAATTGTGTACAAACTAGCATTGTAATTCAATTTCCAGATAAATGAAGGAATTGTGAAATAATTTAGTACATTTTCTTCGTTTAGCGCGGTTGTATTTTACAAACACCCCCGCTTGTCAGTAGTGATTTGTATGTAAAATTAATGTCACAGTTTTCTTTAATTGTCACGGTTTAGAACAATGACAAAACCATTTTTTATTTTTTTTAGAAATCTTATTTTTGTAAGAATTCACCCTATTATTTTTGGTTACTTAAGCAATATAAGCACCAGTAAAAAAATTGCAATCCAATACAGCCTATTATAAACACAAATTGTAAGATCACTAATAAACACAATTGCATGCATTATCAGTTTGCTCACAAAAGAAAAAATAAAACCAAACTCATAACTTTAGCAATCCAAAAACCTAATATAAGATGACAAGCATTACAAACAATATTATTGTCTAACATAAGTCTATGAAGTCCACATATAATCGTCATCTTCGTCATATGCCTCTTGGCCTCGTTGCTACGGCTTCCAACGCATCTCCTCCTTAACGTTAACATTGTGCAAGGTAGTCTCCTCGCATTCATCTAACTCCATGTCAAGAAGAATGACTTCAAGAGCCTTGTCAGTGCCTCATCATTTATTGCCTTGAACTGGTCTGCGAGTGTAAAAACAACAAAGACTAAGATTAGCCATTTATGACCCAAGCTTAAAGATCATATTTCAAAGCTACAATTCACTGGCTCCAGAAATCCCATATTACACCTTTCTATATATTTTCTTTTTTCCTTCTATTCTTTTGAGTGTGTTTGTGCAACTACCTTCACAATTTGAAAAAATCAAATATAACGTTCTATCCCATAATCATGGCAAAATAGTGAAAAGGCTCACAACAAAATGCAATATTCAAGGCATATTTTTTATTAATCATGAAGCTCCTACTCCAATCGTTGTAAACATTCACAACATAGATGAGAGGCGAATCATTATGATTTATCATAGGCAATCTTATTTTAAATGCTTGTTTAAATGCCAAGTATTAATCTCTACACCTGTAGAAAATAAAGGATCTCATTAGGCATTTCGTTAGAATCGTACTAATAGTATTCATCATTTTACTAGAAAGAATATAGACTAGCACCTGCAAATTCGATCACTACATTTAATATAGTCAGTATTGGACGTGTGCACGTATTGTGCACTGCTGTGTGTGTGTGCAGTGCATGTGTGTTGTCGGGCACGCTGCCTATGTGTGTTTGCACTTGATGCCTATGCACGTGCACATATGTCGGACACGATACGACACGCGACACATTACCTTCTTAGGAGTGTTGGTGCTTCCTAGAGGACAGGTTTCAACTTAGATCTCTATTCAACACTATCAAAGATTAATACTAGAATTAATGGTAGGACAGCTTTCTGGATCACTTCAACCCAACTACTTGGCTGACTCATCATCAACATCCCCAGTACCTCATTGAAGCTAAAATGAGGTGACAATAGTTTTTTTTTCTTTTGCCACTATTTTAATGCTTTACTACATTTAGCGGAAACAACTCCCTATCCAAGGAGTACTCCTAAAGCTCTACTGCTCAGCCACTGAGGAAGTGGTTGATTTGTGTCACAGAAATAAGATGAAGATACCAAAGTGAGTGGGTGAAATAATCTAGGAGAGAGAGGTTACCGTGCAATATGCATCCCTTACGAGATTGTACTTTTCTCCCTTTACAATTAATCTCACTTAAACTTACCTTTTACAATACTCTCATAAAGCTTACAATAGTGTATATTTGAAGTATGGCATGATACTCGGCCTGTGTAAGAAGGTGAAATGGTTGGACACCACGTGTAACGGCCATATATGTGATAATAAAGTTTTCATAAATGACTTGACATTCGTAACTTTAGTAAACAATCAGCTAGATGTACAACAACATCATTCAACGTAAACAAAACTTGTTTAATGATCACAACATGTAATCTTAGATGGATCTTTACCTCAGTAATTCTTGGGATGGCACTCTGTTCAATGAAAACAAAAAGTTGAGCCAGGACAAGAACAAGCCCAGCAAGAACTTTGTCTCCCTGTGCTCCCTCTGTCAAACCTTGATCTTGATTGGTTGAGTTACTCTTTCTCGAAAGCATAAGGAAGTGATCATCAAGTTTCCTGAAGAAGTCTTGAAATCCTTCTTGTACCCAGTCTATTATCAAGTATCGCAACTTCATCAGCAATCCTAAGTTGTCGTCAAGAAGATGGTAGAAGTCCTAGATAATATAAATACTATATACAAGGGATATAAAAGTAAAATATGGAAGTTTGAAATGCTAAGCACTCTTTTCAAAACATAGGTTTGATACGACTTAACCTTGACAGATCAAAACGTTATTTCTTTCCTAATTCCTTTTTTTTAATGGTTAATTGGAGCACGAAGCCACTGTGCCAGCTCAATCCGTAAAATATAACTGTCTGGTTCAGCATCATTACGTGTTACTTCTGCTATAAGAGATAGGAAAAGTACAGAAAGAAGAAATTTCCTTGAACTACTAGATCTGGTGTTCTGGAACACGGAATTATGTGTTCTGTGGTGTGCTATCACATTGTACATTGCACCCGGAATGATGGTTTTTCATATTTTTACCAGAGTAAGTAGTGAGAAACTTCACAATAATAGTTGGGTGAATAATCTAGTTGTTCCTCATTTTTTTCAATTACAAATCAAACTTAGAGAAGTAGAAGAGAGAGAGAGAGAGAGAGAGAGAGAGAGAGAGAGAGAGAGAGAGAGACATACTTACCTTAGCAGCAGTGGCGTGGCCAGCATTGGTGGCGACTTGACGACGGTGACCCCTTATGCATTCAGTTTAAGAAGAATATTGTCATGCCTTTAGTCTCTGTGAGTCAAAACCTCACAGGGCTTCAACCTTGCAACTTGATAAGGGAGTGTACCAGAATGAATATGAACTAAAATACCTACCAAAGCTTTCTGTTTTGGAGACACAAGGCAGCATATGACAGATTACTGTAAGAATTGCCCTTTTGCATATTCTCTCAAAGAAATTTCAAGAGCTTTTCCATCCACCACCAAAGCAAAGGGAGAATTCTTATTGCTTTCTTCATAGGTCACTTAATAACAACATTCTAGGAAAAAAAAAGAATTCATGCTAGGAAAATAAAAAAAGAATTTATGCTCCCTACTCGATGAATCACTAAAAAAAGTAAATTTGATGGGTTATCACCTTTCAATTCAAAAAATAGAAATGCAAAAGTTGCAAGTCCTAGCTAGTACTAAGAGTCAAAATTTTATTCTCCTTCTCATCATTTTCTTTGTTTTAAATTACACTTATAACATAGTGTGTCACTTACAGTTCTAATTTTTACCGCAAAGCACCCTGTAGTTTCAGATTACATACAATCTAGTTCATCCATTAAAATCTGCAACAATTTCTAAAAGAACTAGGCCATGCAATGCATAGATGAGACATAAGTAAGGGTGTAAAGGTAATTTTACAGAGAAATTACACTTCATACCTCTATAATTTAGGATGGACAACACTTTGATCCTTGTAGTGTCAATTTAGGATCAACATAGGACATTACCATGGCATTTATAAGAAATAATAAGAAGGTGAAAAGTATAAAATACACACGCTCTTAAAACTATAGCCTAAGGAATAAACCATCACCTTCACTTGATTAATAGATTCAGCCTCTTTGCTCAAATTCAAATGAAACTATTTCATATCATGCCGAAGTAAACTGAAAGAAAATCTGCCAGAATGGAGGACACAAAAAGAGGATTGGTCCTAGTTTCAGTTAAGGGAGTCTTTGGATAATATTGCATTCTCACCCATTGTAATCACATTATCAACTTCATTTCCAACTTAGTTTAAAGAGGCATTTTAAAACAATTTTACCTCTTGAAAGAAAATAAAAGAGTCAAATCGATGCCAAATGCAGCACATATAAGTATAAGATGACATACTTGTCAGCGCCTTTACAGAGTAGGAAAATCTGACCATCTTCATTGCGTAGTATCACAGACATCCTCTTTCGTGAACTACTGAACTCTAGTAGATTTAAAAGCTTATACTTCCTGAAAATAACACTCATACATATGTAAGATATTACACTGCCAGAACTTCAAAAACTGACTAAACAAAGAAAGACTAAAAAAAGATAAAAGTACCTACAACTCTGTTTGGTTTGCGAATTTAGAGAAGCAAAACGATAAGGAAAAAAACAGTTCTTAAGCATCTTTATCAATGCTTAGGTATTATTAGAAATTCGTAAATTTTTCAAATGGAGTAGGAACTCATAGGCTCATTTGTTCACCATTTTCCTTTCAGTAACCATACAAAGAGAAGTGTTTTCATTAGTGTTTTCTTTCCCTTTGCCCCACAAAATTCTGGAACCAAATAGAGCCTAGTTTAGGAAGTCCTACCTCTCTATCTCCAATCCAGAAGAAGGATCAATCTCTTTAACATACATTGTGGACTGAGTCCTTTCACAAAATTTAAATTCAAACTCATGGGAAGCAATAAAAAAAAGCAACTTCTTCAGGAGACTCCGCCTCATACTTTAATTTACCACTTTGCTCCTCTTCAATTGGTATGCATGTGTGACGCAAAGCCATTACTCTGAAGAACATTGTCATTTTAGTTACATTTGACCTATGAATCCACAGTTTGTTCATGAGCCAACCATCAATTTCATTACGCAAGTGATTTTTTCAGGTATAGAGAGTTGCAAAAAAAAATTAAAAAATTAATTGAGCACAGTTCATTTTTTTCGCAATTTATAAACAAAAAAAATTTCAAAGACGGCATCATAAGTATGAGTGCACAGTTCATAAACTAAATTTTCTTATCAACATGTTAATAGGATGGGAAATAAAAATAAAAGGAAAATGAACGGTAGATGGTGTTGCTACAAATTTAGTAGTTAAACTCCACAAATTATCGCCATTTGGCTGCCCATGGTGGCATAATATGCAAAGCTTTATGTTTTGTAGCATAACTAGGCGATAACCTATGCTATGCACGGGATACCCATTTTATGAAGAAAAAAGTGAAGTGAAAGCCCAAAAATTCTATTTTTTTTTTGCTATGTTGGGTACATATATTTACATTTGGGGGAAAAAAGATAGTAAGAATTCATGCTTTGTAATATAGAGATTTAAATATCAATTATGAAACAAAAAAGGTTCAAAAAAAATTTGAGAAAAAGCCACTGGCGCAATATAGGAGAGTATTTTGCATTGCGTAGATAGTGTTATGAATGCTTTAATATAGCACATAGGCTTAGTTTGGCCCTCACGTGGCTTTTTAACAGCAGCTTATGAAATTTATTACTAAGTTGTTTTGATAATTTTATACAAGTGACAATTCTTCAAAAAGACATCATGAAACCAAAAAGAAACCTTGAGCTTTTAAAAGCTCCATTCAAGAGCTTTTAAAAGCTCCCACAAAAAATCCCTACGTTCAAATTTTGCAAAGCTCATAAACTAGTTACCAAATGAATTAACATGAAATTGTGCTTTAAAAAAGGAGAAGCACCAAAATGGGGGCCAAACTAAGCCATAGTGTGGGAGTGTTTTTGAAATTTAAATTTGGGAAACACAGTATTGTTTAATAATGTTATGGTTCTAAAATTTTAATATCAAATGATTCACCAATTGTACCACATAATGATTCACCAATTGGTGCCACAACATTTGGTACAAACTATTAAGCATTTGGGATATATATATATTGATATAGACAGAAGTGTAAACATTGACAGATTTGATTATAACTATGAAATAATAATATTGTCCTCCAATCGAAAATCAAAACCAATTTGCTACCCAACCAAATTCAAGTCAGTCCCAACACCATAGTTCAAGTTTTTTTTACCCATTATTAATTTTAACGGCAATGAATTGCTAAAAACAAATTCACAAGAGTGAGAATATGATAACTAAACAGTATCACCATGTTGTTTAAAAGGAATCTAGAAAAGTTATTCTGTAAAAGGAATCTACAAGAGTGAGAATATTATTCTGTAAAGTGCTTGAAATTTGCATCTATTGAAGGACTTGAAAAGTTATAACCCATGACTTTGCATCTCCCTATTTGGTTTCCAACACTCATTTCAAAATTACACCGTGTATAAATATTAGTAGCATTTACATTCAATTAACTTGAATATAAATCAGCTAGCCCACTAAAACTTTCACAAAATATAAAAAATCACAAGTGGCTTTAACACAGCACCCCCATGGGTATAATAGATATATGAACCCTTTAGATTTGGACCCTTTAACACAGAGAAATTTCAGATCTAAAGGGTATAATAGATATATGGAAAAACTCAACTCTTTGTGTGTGTGTGTGAGAGAGAGAGCAATACCGTGGAGGGGTGCTGGATGGTGATGGCGGCGGCCAGGTGGTGGTGAACTGGTGATGGCGGTTGGTGTGGTGGTCTTGAGGAGGTCACTATGAGCGCCGTTTTTGGAAAGATGAGAGAGAGAGATAGAGAGAGAGAGAGAGAGAGAGAGAGAGAGAGAGAGAGAGAACTCTCAAAAGTATAACAGAGGGGAAAATTGAGCGGGAGAGTGAGCGCCTCTTTTTTAGGGCTAAAAAAAGAGGACTGTTGACAATTTTTTGAGCTTGACTGTTTATAATTACACATGGGACTTTCACACACCAAGAAAATGTGTACTTCTTAAAAAATAATAAATAAATAAATAAAGCATAATGCTATAATCACCGAATATTACCGAATATATGCACCGAAAGATGACATGGCAAGGGGGTGAGTGACATGAGTCCTACGAATATGGATTTCTTCTCCAGTCCTCTCTCTCTCTCTCTCACTCACTCACTCACACACAAACACACACACACACACGTTAGTCTTTACTTCTCTCTCTCTCTCTCTCTCTCTCTCTCTCTCTCTCTCTCTTCAACCTACTATTTCCTCATTCCTCTCTCTCTAAAAAACCGAGCAATCATTAGAAGGGTTTCCCCATGACATATTCTAACCCTTATCCTATCATTTTTCATGTTCAAGGACCAAGCAAATCCAATTTGTTAGATTGTACTCTCTGCTATAGTCATGACCCATGGCAATTAAGGAATTCATTAGTAACTAACCAAAGATGTTGGAATCCAGAGCATATTGGAGTCTTGTGTTTTCTTCTCAAATGGATGAGCAAGCAAACCCAGTTGTGCTATAAAAACTAACCTAAAAGCAAGTTCTTCTCAAATAAAAGAACGGTTGATTTTTTTTCCTATTTTGAATTTATAAACATTAACTTTTTGATGCTTCAAATTCTCTGTGATAAGAAAACTCCTACTGCAAATTGAACTCTCTCTCTCTCTCTCTCAACGTTAATTCATAGATCTGGGTTTTTTTTTCAAAATTATGGGAGAAGAAGAAGCAAATACTATGACATAGATTATAGATTTGTGTCTCTTTTAAGATAATGTCAGAAAAAAGAAATAATATCACCATGGAGACTATAGATCTGGATTGTGAGAGAGAATGTGAGAGAGAATAAAAAAATACAATGATAGATAGAGGGATTTGCAGATGCACAAGAAGTAATAAGTATAAACTCTCTGATTCTATGTATGTATCTTTATCAGTCAAACTGGCCAAAACAATATTTCCTTTACTCTTTTTTTGGGTCAAATAAGTTGCATTTACTGACAAAGCAAACACGTGGTGAAGACATGTTAGTCGGTTGATTTTTTTCGGTGCATTATTCGGTGACTGTAGCACCACTCCTAAATAAAATGTGATAGGAATTGCAATATTTTTCTCGAATACATTTTTGTCCACTCTAAAATTGCTCACTCTTTGTTCATCCTCAACTTTCATTGACTAATGCAATGGGATCCAATATTAAATGAGAATTAATTAATGGTTTGAAGCACTAGTCCCCAATGCATTAGCCACGAGGAGAGGAGGCATGCCCGGCCCTGGGCATAGGCGACGTAGGCGGTCGCATAGGGCTCCCAAATTTTGGTGTTTAATTAGGGCCCATTTGATCAAGAAAAATTATAAGGTCCTAATTTTGAAAAACAAAAATAACATTATGTGTAGTATGTTGGTCCAAAAGACCACCCTCACAATTTAGAAAAAATAATTACATATAAATATTAGTCCAACTATAATCCAACACACCTTAAACATTTGTCTCAACTCATTTTCATCTCATCTCACAGTTCAGTCCATCCAAATTATTTTACCATCATACCAAACTTAACAAATTTCAATCAACAATCAACCCTTATTACTATTAGGCTTTATTTGGTTCATGGGTTTAGTAAGTGAGAGAAAAGAATTAAGAAAATCGAAAAAGAAATTATTTCTCTGGTATTTTGCCTTAAATTTCATCTATTATGATTAATAATGTCGAAAACTAATAATATTTAAAATTAGTAATGCTATGCTTATCAAATTTTGTATCCCTAGTGGTTTCCAAACACATGTGGTAGTAGAGCCCGCCTAATTTTTGTTGGAGGATGTTGAAGTCCTTCCACCATTATTGATATATATATATATATTCTTTTGTCATTGTCAAAATCACTGACAAAAATTTGTCACTGTTCGGAACAGTGACAAAAATTTGTTACTGTTTTAAACAGTGACAAAATTATTTCTTTGTCACTTTTTGTCACTGTCCGGTACTGTGACAAAATTTGTTACTGTTTAAAACAGTGACAATCGTATTTGTCACGGTCGTTGACCATGACAAACTTTGTCACGATTTAAGACAGTGACAAACTACGCGAAAATAAGTGTGACAAATCGGCCATTATGGTGTAGTGAACGATTTAATCAATGAAGTTCAATTTTATAAAAAAAATCCTCTAAACATGTAATCATCATCCATACATAATAAAACTAAAAGAAAAACATAAATAACACCCTATTACTTGGCTAGGGTTTCATTGAAACCCTAGATATAGGTCTAGTTGGCCATAGAATCGAAGATTGGCAAGAGGTTGATGGAGGAGGCCATGAAAATCCTTCGTCTTCTTCTTCTTTTCCTTGCTTTCCTCTCTTTAATGGCTGAAGTTTTAGTTGTTGATGTTGGGTTTGTGCCCTCAAACCATTACTTTATGTATGAGACATTGACATTTTAATATATGGATATCAGCTTTACATTTCATTATGTATGTTTCTTTCATGAGATGATTGTTAATCCTTAAGTGTCATAATAAGTAATTCGTGTGTGTATGAGATACATACAAGTGAGATACAAATTAATATTATTTGATACTTAGAACTTGTCATAGTGGATGATGAGACTGGATATCTCATCAGGTTTACACTATAGCATGATTAACTACCATTGGATGGAGTGATGAATCTCAATCACTAGAGTGTAACTCTCAGTTAATATGCTAGTGCTTATAGTGCATTGACGGACCTGAGCTTTCTTATTGACACTCAAGACTGTCAAACAGTCAATAGGAACTCATAACTGGTATAAGGTACGTGTTCTCAATCTTGTGACAATTATGAACACAGACTGTGGATATGACTGCTTTGACTTACTAATCAGTGAGGTCTATAAAAAATCAACACCTGGGTATCTTGGGTATGTCATGTTCATAGGGTTGTGAACATATATTGTCACGATAGAATCTACCCTCTGTTTCAGAGTAAGCATTCCCTTGAGAATGTCGCCAAGTCGATTACTCAGTACTGTAGTCTTGTTGATAAGAGTTATCAGCATGTTTGGTAATCATGAGAGGTGAATGGGACTCAAGGAATACAAGAAGTAATCATGATTCAGGTTGACAGTAACAGTTATCCGACTACCTGAATATGATTACAAATGTTGAAGGTAGAGGGACATTAGTACAACATACAAGTCTAGTTATCGCTTCAGATATATGTTGAAGGTAGAGGGACATTAGTACGACATACAAGTCTAGTTATCGCTTCAGATATGTTCTTTTGCGTTGGAGTTCAGTTATCATTTTATAGTGGAGTAAACGTTAACTGACCAGTTAGTTAGTTTGCTGATCAAATAGTTTGGTCACGGTGATTAACAAACTGGTCTGAGCCAACAATAAAGAGCCTAGGAGGTCCCACTCTTAGCTCCGCCAGGATACTTGGAAAGACACTTGAGGAACCTGTCAAGACATGTTCAATCGATTGAAGCTAGTTCGATCGATCGAAGTCATGGCAGGTTCGATCGATCGAGGATGGTTCGATCGATCGAAGTCCATCGATCGATTGAAGGTTAGGTCGGTTTTGGGAATCTATAAATAGGGCAGCAGCGTTCTGGAAAAGAAGTTCGTCGTTTTAGAACGTCAGAAGCTGTAGAAACTATTTTAGAGCACCAAACCTTCTCCTTCCTCTCCATTAGGGTTCCCACCAACCCTAGTCCTTCCTACAAGCATCCATAGGAGTCATAAGAGTGAAGGCCATCTAGTGGAGGCTGTTGGAAGTTGAAGATTTCAGAATTGGGTTCAAGACACTAAGGTATAATTCTTGTCCCCTCTTGTATGCATCTATGGAATTGACGAGTAGTTGACCCTGGGCTACCATTAAGTTTTATAACTTTACTTTTCCGCTGCGCGTTTAAACTTTCAATTTAAACTAGTTTTTCCATCAATTGGTATCCGAGCCTGGCTCGTTTGGATCTATAGATGGGTTTTTTGAACACTATTTTGATTTGCATGTTGATTTTAGGACTGTTTTCAAAACTGCATCGTCACAGATCTATTTCTGCAGTGTTATCGCAGTAGTATACAAATCTGTGATTGCACTGGATGCATGTTGGATTCGATCGATCGAAGTATATTCGATCGATCGAAATTGCTTTGTGCTCAAGCAATCGAACATTGGATATGTTCGATCGATCGAATGGCATTCGATCGATCGAGACAGACTCTTTTTCAGTTCTCTGTTTCACAGTTTTAAAGAGTTTTGAAATTAAAAACTTTAATTTTAAAATATTCTGTAAATTTTTTAAATCATTATGTGAAACAGAATGTTCAAGCGATTGAACAGTGTTCAATCGATCGAAGGTTAGAGTGATCGAACGGTCTTCGATCGATCGAACTGTGACAGAGAAGTAAGATGCTGTTTTAAGTTCTAATTCAGTATGTAAAGAGTTTATATACTGTGTGAATCAATTAAGTGTTCCAATAGTTACATATATTTGTTATGTATGTGTGGATGCGTGTACGACTAACCCTTTTGCAGCTAGTTTAGTCACTATCTCCCATGGCACCAAGACTTTTAAATTTTGTATTTAAATTGTTTGAGATTAGTGCATGTTGTAATTTAAGTTTGGTTTGGTTCTAAGGCATATGTAAAGGGCGCTGCGACTTCAATCCTATGAAAAGGAAGGTCGCACTGGTTTTCCTAGACTTTTATTTTGTTGTTTCTATTTTTATTTTTAGATAAATTGTAAGCTTCGAAAGAAGCATAGGAAAAATGTAATAGAATTAGAAAATCCATGAAGATGGAGCACGGAGCCGTCGTCCATGAAGATGGAGATGGAGGCGATCAAACCAAAAGGAGGTTCTATGGAGATCGAGTCGTGGGAGATAGAGGCATCGTTTGGATGTCTTTATTTTCAATTTTAGTTTTTTGTTTTATGTGCTTGGTTTGTGATTGGCATTTAATTATATTGTTACTACTTGCATGCTCGTAAACACAAGTTTTCTAAAATAAAATTCAAAAACCATTTCAACGCATTAGTAAACATTGGATGTTTATGGGTAATGTGTGGAAACATTTTTCAAAAGCAAAATCTTATTTACTAAATCTAGTGGGAGAGGGTCTTATTAATAAACACCCACGATCTTCCATTAACGGTTCACTGTAAGATGAGTGGTGCATTCTGTGTCACCTCGCCAGGGGTGATCATTCCATACGGAGGGTGCATTACTCATTGGTTACTAGATGTGAACTTCCTTTGATAGGATCAATCAGACGTGTTAGAGGGTGACCACCACACGGAGGCGCTACTTGAGACGGTTGTGATTGGATCCTAGTTAATGGTACACACTAGCTAAACTATGGATAAAGGATTCCACACGGGGCATTATTCAGAAACTTAGAGATCAAATAGGTTCGAGAGTCATAACTTGTTTTGCAAGAGTTGCATAGCGGACAAGTCATGATTAATCGAAAGATCGAACATTGACCACCACACGGAGGCTTTATCGAATAATGGTTATTCTTTTTATTTTGGAACTGAAGTTGTGATTAAAAGAAATAGTTCTTTTTTATGTTCTGGTGTTAAATCAAATGGTTTGTATGTGATTACTCCCAATATTTCTAAAGATTCTTGCATGGAACTTAATAACTCAGTGGTAACTGTACCATCTAAAAGAAAGGGACCTTCCACTAATCCAACAAGGCTTTGGCATATGAGGCTTGGTCATACCAATCTAAATAGGATTGGCAGACTAGTCAAAGAAGGGGTCTTAGGCGATTTAGTTCTCGAACAAATGGAAGTCTGTGAGTCTTGTTTAGAGGGTAAGATGACCAAAAGGCCCTTTCCTGCAAAGGGCAATAGAACCAATGCATTGTTGGAATTAGTTCATACTAATGTGTGTGGACCAATAAATATTAGAGCAAGGGGTGGTTATGAGTATTTCATAACATTTACTGATGACCACTCTAGGTATGGATATGTGTACCTAATGCAGCACAAGTCTGAAGCCTTTGAAAAGTTCAAAGAGTTTAGGGCTGAAGTGGAGAAGCAATTGGGCACACATATCAAGGCCATTCGATCTGATCGAGGTGGCGGGTACCTCTCTAATGAGTTTATTGATCACCTCGTACAGAATGGGATTCTATCACAGTTGACTGCACCTGGTACGCCTCTGCAGAACGGTGTAGCGGAGAGAATGAATCAGACTCTTTTAGACATGACTAGGTCGATGATGAGTCATTCTGAGTTTCCATTATTCCTTTGGGGTTATTCTTTGGAAACCACTGCATACATACTAAATCTAGTACCAAGCAAATCTATTCCTAGGACAGTACGAGAGATGTGAATCGAGCGCAAGCCTTCTTTGCAACATCTCTGGATATGGGGGTGTCCGGCACATGTGCTGAAAGGAAAGATGAGCAAGTTGGATTCTAGATCAGAAGTGTGTTACTTCGTAGGGTATCCAAAGGGTACTATGGATGGTATTTTTATGATCCAAGAGAACAGAAAGTGTTTGTTAGTACAAATGCTGTTTTCTTGGAAGATGATTATATCATGAACCATAAACCTAAGGGAAGGATAGATCTTAGAGAGATAGAAGGAGAGCCCTCAGTCCAAGCCGCAGTTAGTAACGATGTAAATCAAGAAAACACCACTTCTTTACCCATTTCCGTACCAGTACCTCGTCGTAGTGGGAGGATTATCAGCCAGCCTGATAGATACATGTGTTAGGAAACTGTGTTCCCAGAATCCATTGACAGCACGTATAAGTTGGTACTGCAAAAAAATACGTGAAAACTACAATAACCCTACAAGGGTGGAACTAGGGTTACCTTGAACTGCAAAAACGGATTGCTGTAGTAGACAAATTGAGAATACGGGCTCGATAACAGCTCACGATCTTCTATCGTATTCCTTTGCTGCCAGAATATCCAACTGAGTGTGGGCTCTTTCGAAATCCTTTATGTTTTCTGTTCTTCCCTCTTTACGTTCTATTTTCTATTCCCAGTTATAACACTCTCTTTGATTGCTGTGACGATTCAATCCCGATCACATTGATCCGATAAAGATGTGTTCGTCAGGAAGACTAAACGATCTCCGATTTACTTGAATTTTTTACAGCAGCTCCGTCTCGACGTCAAGAATGTTGTGTAAAAACTTTAGCAACTTTCGATCAGTATCGAGCAGTCCGAAGCTCTTTTAGTGAGCGTTGTCCGACGCTAGCGATCTTCACTCCTATGTCTCTTGAATGCTCATATAGACTAGGGTTTGGTGGAAATCCTTCTAGAAGAAAGTTAGGAGGTCAAGGGAAGCTTAGAATGTGAAATCATGCAACCTGAGAGAAGAGCCAAGGCAGCATTTATAGGCTACGATAGGGACCATAAGAATTCAATAAGGAATAGGCTTCCTTATGGAATTAGGAAACCCTAATTCGAACTGAATCAGATGCCTATTTCCATAAATTATAATTCATACCACTAAAGAACTATAATTGCACTTCTACCCTTATCTCAAAAATATATTTCGAGCTCCATGTTATTAAATGCTTATTATCTCCCCATGTTAAGATTACAGATATCCACTAATTAAATATAATTACTGACAATCATATTTAATTAATCTCTTAAAATTCCTTGAGATCCTCTGCTTAACTTATCTGATATGTCGGATACAAAATCCACCTGCAGGGTTTGACATAATCAAAACTTATAAGTTTTCTCAAGGGGATATCATCAATCCCAAAATTGAGACATGGATTCCATCATTAATTAATATCCACTACACAAATTGTCACCCAATCCAATGAGATATTGACCCATTTAAGGATCTCACCCTTTTAGGGATCAAAGTGTAAATATCAAATGTACGTGTCCATAAAATAACTTAGGATTTAGAGCATAAGCACTCATAATAATCATGAGGTATTAATTATCTTATAAGTTAGTATAAAGATAATTACCCCAAGTCGGTCCCGTTTAATACACAAAATGTACCAGCATGGTGAGTTGAAACTATACCGTTTAATTTCCCGCAGTCAAGACAAACCTACTACAACACCATGCTGCAGTCCTACCGATGGTGTGTCCAATCCATCTGAGACTGTAAACCAAAATCTTACATTCTACAAGATCCGATGGTCTGATCTTCCCTGTGTAAGCCGAACTCTACACACCAAACCACCTACAATGTAGAGTGAAAGACACATATGCATAATATTAAATAAACAATATAATACAAATATTGCCCACACAGATTCTCATAAAAAATGGATTAACTGATTTTATTAAATGAATAATAAATCAACTACATAAAGCATGGCTTTTAGTATACA
The DNA here is from genome assembly GCA_033977485.1 of Hydrangea macrophylla. Taxonomy (NCBI): domain Eukaryota; kingdom Viridiplantae; phylum Streptophyta; class Magnoliopsida; order Cornales; family Hydrangeaceae; genus Hydrangea; species Hydrangea macrophylla. The sequence continues at coordinate 26,890,643 of CM066986.1, forward strand.
TCCCTAACAACATGTTCTTAGGAGAAGTTTTTGAAGCTGTCTCCATAGAATCTGAATCTGATCCTGCCACATATGAAGAGGCAATGACTGATGTTGATTCAGCTCATTGGGTTATAGCTATAAAGGTTGAATTGGAATCTATGGATTCTAATCAGGTCTGGAATCTTGTAGAGCTTCCAGCCAACATTAAACACATTGGTTGTAAGTGGGTCTACAAGAGGAAAAGAGGAATTGATGGAAAGGTTGAGACCTTTAAGGCTAGGCTTGTAGCGAAAGGTTATACTCAGAGGGAGGGCATTGACGATGAGGAAACCTTCTCGCCCATTGCCATGCTCAAGTGCATCAGAATACTCTTATCCATTGCTGCATGCCTAGATTATGAGATCTGGCAGATGGACGTCAAGACTGCATTCTTAAATGGCAATCTTGAAGAGGACATCTATATGCAACAACCAGAAGGGTTCATAGCTGGTCGGAAAGGTAACTTGGTATGCAAGTTGCAAAAGTCCATTTATGGGCTTATGCAGGCATCCAGGAGTTAGAAAATCCATTTTGACTGAGCCGTCAAGACGTTTGGTTTCATACAGAATCTGGATGAACCTTGTGTATACAAGAAGTGTGAAGGAAAAGTGGTGGCTTTTCTTGTGCTTTACGTTGACGACATTTTACTCATTGGGAATGATGTAGTGGCATTGTCAATGGTCAAGATTTGGCTAGCTAGTACATTCGATATGAAGGATCTAGGAGAGGCGAGCTATATTCTTGGGATAAAGCTCTTTCAGGATCGTAAGCGAAAGATAATGGGATTATCTCAAGCTGGTTATATCGATAAGGTGCTAACTAGGTTTTTAATGGATAATTCGAAGAAAGGTTTGTTACCTTTCAGGCATAGTTTAGCGTTCTCTAAGGACCAGTGTCCTAAGACACAGGAGGAGAGGAATCGCATGTCCGGAATTCCCTACGCCTCGGCGGTGGGAAGTCTTATGTATGCGATGTTATGCACTAGACCAGATATTTGTTTTGCCGTTCGCATGGTTAGCAGGTATCAATCGAATCCAGGTCCAGAGCACTGGACAGACGTTAAGCACATTCTTAAGTACTTGAGAAGGACTAAAGATTACATGCTTATGTACAGTGGTAGTGAGTTAATTCCAGTAGGATACACTGACTCGGATTTTATGTTAGATAAAGATTTGAGGAAGTCGACGTCCGATCATCTCTTTACCTTGGGAGGTGGTGTTGTTAGTTGGAGGAGCATTAAGCAGAAATGCATTACAGACTCAACTACAGAAGCTGAGTATGTGGCTGCTTGTGAAGCCGCAAAGGAAGCTGTTTGGCTCAAGAAGTTCCTTATGGAACTCGAGATGGTACCAGCGTCGTTGTCGCCTATTACGCTTTATTGTGATAATAGTGGGGTAGTGGCTCAGTCCAAGGAGCCAAGGAACCACGGAAAGGGAAATCACGTAGAGCGGAAATATCATCTTATCCGAGATATTGTTCAACGTGCAGATGTGACTGTCACCAAGATTGCCACAACTGACAATCTTGCTGATCCATTTACAAAGGCCTTGCCACAGAAGGTCTTTGATCGTCATCTAGATAGTCTAAGTCTCAGCTGTAATCCTGTATGGTTGTGAGTACAAGTGGGAGTTTGTTGGGTTTGTGCCCTCAAACCATTACTTTATGTATGAGACATTGACATTTTATTATATGGATATCAGCTTTACATTTCATTATGTATGTTTCTTTCATGAGATGATTGTTAATCCTTAAGTGTCATAGTAAGTAATTCGTGTGTGTATGAGATACATACAAGTGAGATACGAATTACTATTATTTGATACTTAGAACTTGTCACAGTGGATGATGAGACTGGATATCTCATCAGGTTTACACTATAGCATGATTAACTACCATTGGATGGAGTGATGAATCTCAATCACTAGAGTGTAACTCTCAGTTAATATGCTAGTGCTTATAGTGCATTGACGGACCTGAACTTTCTTATTGACACTCAAGACAGTCAAACAGTCAATAGGAACTCATAACTTGTATAAGGTACGTGTTCTCAATCTTGAGACGATTATGAACACAGACTGTGGATATGACTGCTTTGACTTACCGATCAGTGAGGTCTATAAAAGATCAACACCTGGGTATCTTGGGTATGTCATGTTCATAGGGTTGTGAACATATATTGTCAAGATAGAATCTACCCTTTATTTCAGAGTAAGCATTCCCTTGAGAATGTCACCAAGTCGATTACTGAGTACTGCAGTCTTGTTGATAAGAGTTATCAGCATGTTTGGTAATCATGAGAGGTGAATGGGACTCAAGAAATACAAGAAGTAATCATGATTCAGGTTGACAGTAACAGTTATCCGACTACCTGAATATGATTATGAATGCTGAAGGTAGAGGGACATTAGTACAACATACAAGTCTAGTTATCGCTTCGGATATGTTCTTTTGCGTTGGAGTTCAGTTATCGTTTTATAATGGAGTAAACGTTAACTGACCAGTTAGTTAGTTTACTAATCAAAGAGTTTGGTCACGGTGATTAACAAACTGGTCTGAGCCAACAATAAAGAGCCTAGGAGGTCCCACTCTTAGCTCCGCCAGGATACTTAGAAAGACACTTGAGGAAGCTGTCAAGACATGTTCGATCGATTGAAGCTAGTTCGATCGATCGAATGTTCGATCGATCGAATGTTCGATCGATCAAAGTCCTTTGATCGATTGAAGGTTAGGTCGGTTATGGGAATCTATAAATAGGGCAGCTGTGTTCTGCAAAAGAAGTTCATCGTTTTAGAATGTCAGAGCTGTAGAAACTATTTTAGAGCACCAAACCTTCTCCTTCCTCTCCATTAGGGTTCCTACCAACCCTAGTCCTTCCTGCAAGCATCCATAGGAGTCATAAGAGTGAAGGCCATCTAGTGGAGGTTGTTGGAAGTTGAAGATTTCAGAATTGGGTTCAAGACACTAAGGTATAATTCTTGTCCCCTCTTGTACGCATCTATGGAATTGACGAGTAGTAGACCCTAGGCTACCATTAAGTTTTATAACTTGACTTTTCCGCTGCGCGTTTAAACTTTCAATTTAAACTGGTTTTTCCATCAGTTGAAGGATGTGTATAATGTTGTGTAACCTCAAAATTGATTTAGAATAGGATTTACATAGATTTTGGAAGGATTTAGGAAGCTTTCCTAAGACTAATCGAACTAAAACTGCTGTTTTTACGTTTCTAGACATATTCAGCCAATTTGGATCACACAGGGCTCTTCAATACCTCAAAATACGTGTTTTTGACTTTCTCAACGGGTTGCTCACGCGGGTCGCACGAGCGGGTCACGCGAGCGAGGTTCTGAATTGTCGTGCGAGCGGGCCGCTTGCGCGAGGTGTCTTTTTCTAATTCTTTTATTCTGTTTTTACACCCCATTTAGCCTAGAACTCTTGCTTTCTTCCAAAACCTGCTCGAATACGGAAAACACAATAAAAGTACACGAAAACAGGATAAAAAGCACTAACAAATGTGAATTAAGGCGTGTAATTAGGACTTGTTCACTCCCGATCAAGTACGATGCCCAATTGGCATTATCCATGCTTAGCCTCCTGATCGGGTTGTCACACTTGCTGTTATTTATTTATTTCAATGACAGTGCCCGATTGGTCAGCACATGACCTATTCCACCTATCGGGCTCTCCCAAATTGGGACAACAACCTTGTCTTTCTGAACCGAGTGACGCTCTCTCCCCGAGCTCGATTGGCCTTTGTAACCTCTGGGCCTGTCACTCCTAGACATACCTTAGGCCGATCATCTCCAGGCCCATTTTAACACTCCATACGGGCTCAAGAACCCTTGGCGGTTTTTGGGTGCAAACAATTGCCTCCCGAAAGGTCATTTTAAATGTCCCGCCCTTGATTGATGTGACATTATGAATTTTAAACCTGCCACGTGTCTACCATGTAGAGACTGTCAGATCTTTGGGAATCCCACCGGTCACTCCACATTAAATGCTATGTGTATAAAATCATGAGATTTTCAAAAATCTCTTCACCTTCTTCATCTGCATCTTCCTCTCTCTCTCTCTAGAAACTCAGAGTCTCTCTCTCCCTAAGGACCTCCATTTTCTCTGGCGAATAAACCCCCTTCCTTCTCTTTACATCAATGGCCCCCCTAAGACTGCTCCGGTGACCTCTTCTGAAGGCAAGAAAACTTTTTTTGGATGCCCCTCCTCCCCAAAATTGATGCAAAGAGGTGAGGGCCTTAGCAAAAACCCATGCTTTAGAGATCTCCACTGATAGCTTCCTCTACTATAGCGCTCCCAACGGCTCACCGGTGGTACCTGGCCTGTTTGAGGATGAACAATTGTAGAGATAATTCGAGGAGAAGAAGTAGAACAAACGGCCCCCTCTGTGGTGGAAACCAGTCAAGATGTTCCCTTATTTCGGGCAGATCCCAATGTTGCACCAGAATCAGCCACTGGGCATACAGAAGAAGTGGCCGTGGCCGATCCTACTTCATCCATTCTTACGAATCCTCCAGCTCCGGGTAGTGGGAATAGTGCTCCTACTGATTCCCCGGCCATCGCATAGGCCGTTCAAACCACCGTCGGTGTGGGTGCTAGGGCTTTGCTAGAGGAGACCACTATAGCACCTCCTCTAGAGCTAAACCAACATCTAGCCCAACCATCCACCTCACAACCCCAAGGCGAGGCCGTTTTACCACAAGACACATCTACCTCCACATCATTGCTTGCCTAGGTATTTTGCTTTTTCATTTATGCTCTTCTCTTCAGTTGCTGACTAATATACTAACCCTTTTAACTTTGAATCTTTTGAACAGGCCGTTCCTCTGGGTCCAGAGCCGTTCATCCCCTTCGATAATCTTTTTAGTGGCCTGGACCTTAGGGCATTCGACTTGGGTCCTTTTGAACCAACTGTTGCCTCGCCCTCTAGCTTGTAGTAGTCTAAGGACCTGATTCTTGGGCTGACTTCCTGTGGTCTAAACGGTCTACCTGTGGCCTCCGAGCTTGATATCGCCTTGGCCACCCTTATCGGAGATCCCTCTCTTTCTCTCGGGCAGCTGGCTTTACTTGTCGAGATCTAGGAACGACTACCGGGCTCCTGTGTTCTACCTGAATCGGCCTCTATTGTTCAAACCAAGGCAGAAACTCATCTTGGAGCCTGACAAAAAGCGATGCAGTTCCTGAAGGGTGCCAAGACAAAATATGAGAGTGGGAAAATGACTCTGGCTCAAGTGATTGTCCGAGACGCTTGGTTACAAGCTTGTACCGCATCTCTCAAAGCTCAACTGGAGAAGTATGTGTCCGAGGTCGTAACCAATTATGCGGCTCTGGTGAAGGTGGATGAAGTCTTGTCTTAGTTAGGAGGTGACGCTCAAAAGTGCAGCGACCAGCTACAGGCTAACTATCTAACTACCCGAATCTGGAACCAAAGGCTCAATAAAGCCAAACAAGATCAGGCTGGGGCTGAAAGAACTTGGGAGGATTTGAAAGCAAAACTTAGGAATTTTGAATCAGCCTAGTGGCCAATTTTAATCCTCTATAATTTCTCTCTGTACTTATTTATATATTTATTTTGTACAAACTTTCGTAAGTAAGTTATGCTCAGCAATATGCAATACAATGACTCATAATTAAATGGTTCGTATTATAGGCCAGGATTTGGTTTGTACTCTAGGTTTATAGTTTCCCACAAGGTAGGATAATAAGACTTTAGGTGCTGACCATTTATCAGTCTGGCATAGACCGTTCCATCTATATCACGCAGCCTATAAGCTCCACCTCTCTTCACCTGGTGGACGATGAAGGGACCTTCCCAATTGACCAACCATTTTCCATATCGGTTATCCTTGTCTCCGATAGGCTGGACGGCCTTCCAAACCAAAACCTCTATGCAGAAGGCCTTCTCCTTCACCCTTTTATTGTATGCTCGGGCTGCACGTAGCTTCTATACTTTTAATTAATCTAAGGCCGTGAGCCTTGTTTCATCAAGCCCCTTTAATTCAGCTATCATAGCTTCTGTGTATTCTGTGGGCTCTAGCTGATTTTGCAATGCCCTCCTGGCTGATCAGACTGTGACCTCCATAGGTAGCATAACATCATGCCCGTAGGTCAGCATGAACGGCATGACTCCAGTACTGAACCTTTTAGATGTCTGATAGGCCCACAGTGCTTCGGACGGTAGCTTATCCCACTCCCTTGGGTTTTTGTTTATCATCTTCTCAATGATCCCTTTAAGGATGTTGTTAGTGGACTCGACCTGTCCGTTGGCCTGAGCATAGTATGGAGTAGAATTGAGAATGGTGATACCTCTACTTTCTACAAAGGCTGCGGTCTCTTTTCCTGTAAACACCGACCCTTGATCGGCCGTTATGGTCTCTGGCAGGCCGAACCGGTGTATAATGTGTTCTTCAATGAATTTAATCACCGTAGCCTGCATCACCATTCTGCATGGCATAGCTTTGGCCTATTTAATAAAGCAGTCTGTAGCCACCATAATAAAATAATGCTGACCCAATAAAGGTGGGAAAACCTTGCCAATCAAATCCATGGCCCATCCTCTGAATGACCATGGCTTGATAATTGGCTGAAGTTCTTTGGCTGGCACTCGTTGAATCGGGCCATGCTTTTGACAGGCCTGACATCCTTTTGCATAGCTAATGCAGTCCTTTAATATGCCTGGCTAGTAATAGTTACATCTTCGTAAAAGCTACTTCATCTTGGTACCGGCCTGATGAGCTCCACAAATTCCTTCATGGACTTCGGCCATCACCTACATGGCTTGTTTCATGCCCAAGCACTTTAGGATCATGTCATCACCAATGGGCTTCTTAAATAGTTCTCCATCAAGTACCACAAATCGGATTGCGAACAATCTAACCTTTCGGTCCACCCTCACATTTGGGTGTTTTAACTATTCAATGATAGGACGTCTCCAGTCATCCTCATCCATCAGGATCGAATTGGTAGTGGTATACCAGCCCCTCTTTGCTACTGAAGGTAATGATCGGACATGTACCGTGATGGCTTGATTCTCTAAACCCTTTTTAGCAGATAAGGCCGACCCTGTCTTTGCTAACTTATCAGCCTTTGTATTTATTGACCTAGGGACATAACTCACACTTACGTCATCAAATGAATCCATAAGTTGAGTGGCCACTGAGTGAAACGGGCAGAGTTCACAACTTTTTATCTGGAATTCACCTGATATCTGTCCGATCACCAGCCCTGAGTCTCCCTTTATATGTACAGATGATGCCCCCATCTCATTGAGTATTTCCAGTCTGATGATGAGTGCCTCATATTCGGCCTGATTATTGGTACACTTGAAATCGAGCCAAAATGACATCTTTATCCTTTTACATTTAGGTGAAACAATGACCACTCCTGTCCCAGCACCTTCTGCATTCTTAGAGCCATCAAAGATTAACGTTCATGGTACCAAGGATAGTACTTTATGTGTTAGCGACAGATCTCCCAGGTCAGTGGGATCTGGGTGATTGGCCAGAAAATTAGCTATGGCCTGGCCTTTGACCGATTGCTACGATCGATATTGAATGGCAAATTCCATCAAGGCCAGGGTCCATTTCCCTATTCGGCCTCACATGATAGGTCTTGACAACATATATTTTATCACATCAGTTTGACATATGATATAAGTGGAAACAGGAAGCATATATGTTCTTAACTTTTGCGATGAAAAATACAATGCCAAGCATAACTTCTCAATTGGCGCATAGCGCTGCTCAATTGGAGTTAAAATCCTACTCAAGTAATAAATGGCCTGCTCATTACCTTGCTCGTTATCCTGAGCTAACATACTTCCTATTGAGCAATCAGAGGCCGATATATACAACTTAAGGTATCTACCCTTCTTGGGCGGCATTAACACCGGAGGGGAAGACAAGTATTGTTTAATTCCTTCAAAGGCTTGTTGATGGTTGTCTTCCTACTTGAATTCTTCATCGGTCTTGATCTTCAGTAGTGGACCTGGGTCTTTCTTGCATAGTTGGATATAAACTGTCTCAGGAAATTGATCTGCCCGAGTAGCGTTTGCAACTCCTTCTTGTTGGCTGGGGGCTTTGCTGCTTGGATAGCCCAAGCCTTATTCTTGTCTATCTCTATCCCTCTCTGGTGGACCAGGAAACCTAAGAAGTTCCCTGCTGAAACACCGAATGCACATTTAAGGGGATTCATTTTAAGCTTGTGAGCCCGCATTCTTTCAAATGCTCTCTCCAAGTCCTTCAAATGATCAGCATTATCACCGGATTTAACCACTACATCATCGATGTAGGACTCCATGAATTATCCAATCATGTCATGGAAGATTGAATTCATCCTCCGTTGATAGGTGGCTCCTGCATTCTTCAGCTCGAAGGGCATGACAATCCACTCAAAGGTTTCGATTGCCCCCGGGCACCGAAAAGCTATCTTTGGGACATCCTCCTCGGTAATGTAAATTTGATTATACCCTGAATGCCTGTCCATGAAGGACAAAATTTTGTGCTTGGCGGTCGAATCAATAAGCTGATGGGTCATTGGCATTGGGTATTCATCTTTCGGGGTTGCCAGGTTTAGGCAGACCCTGAGCTTTCCATTCTTCTTCACCACTGGGACTACATTCGAGACCTATTCTACATATCTAGTAGTCCAAATAAAACCAGCGCCCAGGAGTCTCTCAATTTCCTCCTTCACCTTCGGAGTAAACTCTGGTGACATGTGCCGCGATAACTATTTGAATGGCTTGAACCCCAATTTAATTGGCGATCGGTGTTCCACCAGTTCCCTTGATAGCACTGGCATCTCGTCATAGTCCCAGGCAAAGCAATCTTTGTACTTATGTACGAGTGCTATCACCTTGGCCTGAAACTGTGGTTCTAGCACATGACTTACATAAGTAGGTTTATGCTCTCCTTCATTACCTAGGTTAACTTCCAATAGCGGATCTTGAACGTTGGCCTTCAGATCATCCAGCTTTGCTGAAGCCCTTTTTAGTTCGTCTATTTGGATCTCTTCCTCCCTTGGTAGTTCTTCTTCATATATACAATCGGCCAGGTTAACCATACCATCAACCGGGCCGATCTCTAATCTTCGATCAGCCAGATATGCACACCATTTGGCCATACTGGCCTTTAGGACTTGCTTTCTCCGAACTTCAATTGATTGTTAATTCATTGATCATATCTTCTTCTCTGAGTTCAATCGAGTTGAGTTCTTCTGTCTGATTGACTTGAGGGCTGCGCTTTAAATTTTCTTCGATGAATGTTGCCGCATTTGGTTTGCCCATCTTTCCACACCCTAGCAACTTCATGGGTCCGATGTCATCTTCATACAATAATGCATCGGCCGTTTGGATACGTGCCATGAATGGCCTCGTATCGGCCCCCACTACCTCTAACTCATCTCCCTTCCAGAAAATCAACAACTGATGCAAAGTGGAGGGAATATAGTAGTTGGAGTGTATCCAATCTCGGCCATAATGTGTTATAAGCGGATGATGTTTCAACAATGAAGAGAGCAGTCATTGCTGTCTTGTTCCCTATTGTTAGCTCCAAGGGCAGGATGCCTTTGGTGCTTGACGGTGCTCTAGTAAAACTCTGAACATTCATTTCAGTCAGGATTGACTCCGACTCAGACTTCTGCAGCACCCTTAACATGACCCGAGGGCATGATATTGATGGTGGAGCCCCCATCAATGAGAATCCTATTCATGGGAACTCCTTCAATGTGCCCTTTCACATACAGCAGCTTCAAGTGTTGGGACATTTGATATGTAGAAAAACCACTTTAACGGGTCCCCGTGGACTTTGTCCTCCATCAATTTGTTGCCCTTTCAGCCTTAGGATGGTTATCTTGGGCCGATCGGATTGTTGCTCGGTTGCATTCACGTTTTTACTCGTGGCTTCCACCACCTCGGGCTTCATGGTTTCTCCTTCACTCCAGAATATGTCTTCTATAGTGGCCGACTCGTTGGTAAGGTCTTCTATCACACCTCCTTCCATGGCTGTTGGCTGGTCTGGCTTGGCCATAAAGAACATAGGCAAGGTAAACACCATGTTTGATGTCAAACTCATGGGTATAGTCCCGAATTGGATCGGTGAATCATCAGAATCCCTAAAATCATCAGTCTCCTCATCCATTATATTGGTCTTGGGCTTACACTCCTCTTTCAGCTTTCCTTTCCTAAAGACTTCCTTCAAGCGTTCAGTGGCGTGTACACCCCTTTACCCGCTTTCTTATCAAACATGGGTTCTTCTTCTATTAACAGCTATTCCTCGGTATTGAACACATAAGGTCAAAGAAACCTTGGAGTATTATTTGCCCGATCCTCCTAGTACTGTCGTTCTCTCTTAGCTTGTCTTACCTGTTGATATCTCCTTTTCTGAGACTTGCTACACTTGGTCACTGTCGGGAATTTTGGTTGTTCAGCCCTTTACCACTTTCCCTAATCTACTCTGGGTGGCAGTACCATCCTTGGACGTATGTCCGAGGATGGGCCTTTTCCCTATGCATCTGGTTTGGAGAATGTCAAATTACTCCTTGCTCCCAACCGGCCAAATTCTCTTAGGACCGGTCTGCAGAGCATGTGATGGCTTCGGTTGCCATTCGGGCCTGAACTGACCTTGCTTGGGTAGTAAAAGTCTTTCATGCACAGGCCTTCCCAAGCTGTGTCCCTATGCTCGTTTGTCCTGGGCCTCATGCTCGGGCAGGAGGCCTCCTTCCTGACATCGGACTTGCATCTTGGGCAAAAGGCCTTGTTCTATTAGATCAAGTTGGTGTCGCAAGTCAGCTATCAAGCTGCCAGTGGTTGATTTGGCCATTTCAACTTCGGCCTTATGTTCTGCTTTCTTTCGCTCCTAATAAGTCTTATGGAGCTCGTGAACGGTTATCTTCGATCCCTTAGTGGCCAAAATGGCAATCGATTTCCTTCTCTTTGCCGCGGCCTTTCCTCCCTCTCAGTCAGATCAACTTTTGGTCTGGGCCTTGTCAACTTGGTCAGATCGGGCACAACCATGTTGGCACTAGTAATATGAGGAAATGGATTCGCTTCAATTCCCATGGCTTTATCTAAAAACTTGAAAACTCCCTTTTCCACGTTCTCCTATATCACATTATGAAAAACCACACACTTGTTAGTAGAGTGTTTCCAAGAATTATGCCATTTACAATATTCTTTATTCTTTACGTCATCGGCCTTAGGGATCTGATGACCCTCACTAAGCTTGATCACTTTATCGGCCAGAAGGGCATCAAAAATTTGGTCAGCCATTGTGATGTCAGAAGTGTAGTTTTTGCCTGCCTCGAACGCCATCTTTTTTGCAGCAGCATTGTTATTGATAGGCTTGTTCAAGGCATTAAACAATTGGCCATTTGCAGATTAACTCGGCCATATCACTTTCCGTTTCGAGGTCACAATCTATCAGATGGACCTCGTAATTTGGATCTTTATAGTAGGTACCCTTGGATGAATTCTTCTTCTCCTGTTCATCCAAGAGGATACGCTTATAGCGAGTGACCCGCATGGCCAGCTCGAATAAATCACAGAAGTCAGTCCCTTTAAATCTCTTACGAAGTTTAAAGGACATCTCCCATAACCATCTTAACGTATTCTTCTTCGGACAGAACAGTCTTGCACCTATATTTTACCTTCCTGAATTGGGCAATATAGGTCTCCACTATCTCTCCCATTAGTTGGAGCATCCTGGACAGATCTGCCAACGATGTTTCAGGCTCAGCCCGATAGAACTGACCATAGAACAACTCTTCCATCCCTTGCCAATTTCGCACAGAATTGGCAGGGAGGTTGACATACCACATAAAGGCCACCCCTGTGAGGGAGTTTGGGAACAACCTTAACTTTAGTGGGTCACTACTATCTACATGGCCGCATTGCACTATGAATCGGCCTATATGCTCAACAGACGACTATTCGCCTTCTTCGAAAAATAAAGTGCCCCTATGAGGGAGTTTGGGAACAACCTTAACTTTAGTGGGTCACTGCTATCTACATGGCCGCATTGCACTATGAATTGGCCTATATGCTCAACAGATGACTATTCGCCTTCTCCGGAAAATAAAGTGAAGTTTGGCACTTTATATCCTTGTGGGAAATTAACTAGATCGATCTAAGGAGGATATGGCCATCTATATGTCGGCCTTTCCATTCTTCACATAAATGGGCCATACTCCTCGTGTATGGCCACCACCAGCTCCTCTTTGTTCCCCCTCACGCTCCGGAAAACATCGGGCGTGCCAAAATGTTCGCTTGTAGTTTTGCGCTCGCATGCCAGAGCCAAACGGGCTTAGTGTGTGTGTGCAAATAATTTCCTATACGCTTGAGTGAGTGATACTCAAGGCTCTAAGATCTGACTTCTAAATAGAGTGATTATGTATAATGAGTAGGAAAGTACCCTCATCAAAAATCCTTTGGTAGTACTGAAGCGCACAAGCCAAATAGTGCAAGAGTTTACTAGGTAAACAATCGCAAATGATTAATAAAATAAAGATTTTATTACATGTTTGGATAATCAAACATTCCACCAAAGAACAAGATCAGAACAGGCTTTGATTGTCCAAAGAATGAAAAACAGTTGATAGAATAACAAAAAGGGCAGACCTAGTTGCTACGGATGATGTGGATGCCAAGAAACAAAGGCTTGAACGCTTTGAATGCTGTAAGGATGCTATGAGTGCTGTTTTTCGAGATGACGCGGAGTCCTTTTTCACGGTTGGCCTGCTTCTATATTTATAGCAGCCTCTAGTAGTTTTGATAAGGTAAGGACTCCTTAACTTGCGCTCAAAGTAGATGATTGACTGTAGAATCCTTCCTAATCCCAAATTCTTGCCTTATCCCAAATTTTGATTGAATCAATCCCAATTTTTTAGGGATTGGCCTTCCATATCTAACTGGACGTGATCAGATTCCTTTCCCAAACGGACTCTGCTTCCTCAAATTCAGGGTGACATCACCGTGACAGCTAAGAGTGGAACCACCTTCCCCGTTTGGCTCATCGGGCTCTCGTGATCATATCTTTAGCCAAATCGGGCTACCAGCTTCCAACTATCACACTTTCGGACTTCCATGCCCGATGATCTTTCGAATGCTTATGACCAATCGGGCTCACGCAATCGGTCTTCTTCATTAATTCAAGTATAGTGTCCAATCGTCGTGCACGCTATAAGTACGGTGTCCGATTGGCATTATCCATGCTTAGCCTCCTGATCGGGCTGTTATACTGCTATTATTCATTTATTTCAATGACAGTGCCCGATTGGTCAGCACATGACCTATTTCACCTGTCGGGCTCTCCTAAACTAGGACAATAACCTTGTCTTTCTGAACCGAGTGATGCTCTCTCCCTGAGCCCAATGGGCCTTTGCAACCTTCGGGCCGGCCACTCCTAGACGTACCTTGGTCCAATCATCCCTAGGCCCATTTCAACACTCCATTTGGGCTCAAAAACCCTTGGCGGTTTTTGGGTGCAAACACATACCTGTATCCGTGGATGATCGGTTATTGCCTTCCTTAGTCAAATCTCTTTAGTTCTGTAATGTGTTCCTTCTCTTGATGGGATGGAAGAGGAAGTAGTATAATGATTTGACATATTGGGCACCATAACCTATAATGTCCTTATATACTATTCTGCTAGGGCTCCCATTATTCCTAACATGGTCAGTATTTGGTATCCACTCATTAAACCCATACACAGTAAAAGTCTATGGGCTTCTTATAATTAGACTACATAACATAAGCCCATTTAATTTTAATAGCCCTTATAAAATAATTGATATTAATATGTTGCCCACTATTATTAGGAAATGTAATTTCCTAACAATCTCCCACTTGGGCTACATAATATTCTTGAAACAATTATATTATATGTTCCTTAGATGTGCACATGTATGCTATTTTTCTTTAGACTTCACTTTAGTTTCAATCTGGTCCATTTCCTATATTAGTATGGGATCAAGGCGGCTTTCATAACACATAATCGTAACTAGACCTTCCATGGTCACCATATCAACACATTCAATGACATAGATCAAGTATGGATGAGTAGCATGGAAATTACATGCAATGTGATCTCATACATGCCTATTTCCAACTGGTCCTACTTTAGTCTTTATTGAGATCAATCTGAAATAATGCAAAACGCATATAGAAAATAATTAGATTTAAAGATAAACCATAATCTATCAACTTTATTCTGCAGAAATAAAAATCACATAAATGTCAAAATAGAACATCCAAAGTTAACTCCTACTAAACTAAAGTATCGTCATATAACCTAACACCCATATGAGCAGTGTGCACGTGAAAGACCTTGGGAGGTAATCCTTTGATCAGCAGATCCGCAATCATGGCCCTAATGTTCTATCAAAATTTGACGACTCTAAACTCTCTCCTTAACAACCAAAAACATGATGTCAATATGCTTCGAATTCGTAGAGCTTCTATTGTTGTTGAAATACAACACCGCATATTTATTGACACAGTATATCCCATGATTCGATCCCTCATAATAGGCTATGAACTCTGCAGTCATGGTTGAAGAAGCTTTGAGTGTCTGCTTAGCACTCTTCCAGGATACAGCTCCTCCATCCACAATGTAAACATAGCCTGATGTGGATCGCTTACTATCTTGGCATCCAATAAAATCGAATCAGAATACCCGATGATCTCCAAAAAGTCCGATCTCCGATACGTGAGCATGTAGTCATTTGTTCTCTATAAATACCTCATAACCCGTTTGACTGCTTTCCAATGATCCATTCCTGGGTTACTCAAATATATGCCCAATACTCCCACTATAAATGCAATATCTAGATGCGTACATGCTTGAGCATACATTAGACTTCCTACTGCTAATGCATAGGGAATCTTTTGCATTTCCTTAGTTTCAAGGTTATTCTTGGGGCATTGTCAGATACTGAACTTATCTCCTTTAGCTACGGGTGTATCTCCTGATGAACAACCTGTCATGTCGAATCTACTTAAAACTTTTTCGATATAGCTTTTTTTGTGATAACCCAAGGATACCTTGAGAGTGATCTCGCAGTATCTGTATTCTTAATACAAAAGAGGCGTCCCCAAGATCTTTTATCTCAAAATTCTTAGTGAGAAAATTCTTGGTTTTGTGCAATAAACCTATAACTCTGTAGGCTAATAGAATGTCATCGACATATTGTCTCGCCCCGGAGCAGCAAAAATAGAGAAAAATAAATTTCTTTTTTGGGTCCATGGGGAATGACTGGTGACTATCACTAATTGTCCACACCATGCAGTTCTAGTTAACAGAAAGAACAACCCACAGTAATATAAAGAAAACCTAGTATATTACCAACATCAGAGTTAATACAACAATAGAGCTACAACGGAAGTAAATAAGGTTTGGAAGCAACATATGCCCAAGTACCAAATATAACAAAGCAGTCTAAACAGGATTAATAAACTAATAACTATCTCCAGATCTTCATTTGGCATAAACATTAGTGTAGTAGTCATCCTTGGCATAGGTGTCATCAGTGGGGCCATCCTCTGCGTATTCCCTTCCCAGATAGTAGCCGTCGTCATAGGCTCCGTCACTTGCAGAATAAGGTATAGGATAGTCTGGTCGGGGAAAGTCCAGGCAATAAAGGCCGTCAACTTACTGAGAGCTGAGTGAATACAAACTAACAAGGTACCAATTATCTGAAGTAATAAAAAGTTTATGAAGACACGAGTTAAATTCTACTATAATAACATCTTTTTCCTTTACTCAACGTCGTTAACCAACCCTTGTCATCTTGTTACTCGAAGATTGATATTCAACATATTCTGCCTGAATGAACAAACTCAATCGTTTAACTCTAGGGATACACCCTCATTTTTGTCCACCGCTTTTAAGAGTATATTCACAGCTCACCGTAGGTCATGGACTCTACGCCAGTCTGTCACCCTAGCTTTTAAGAGCGTATGCACAGCTCACCACTTTACAGGGACACAACATTTCCAATAAGGCATATCAATCTATTGCCACGACTTAACATCATCTACCAGTGATCCCAGCTCACCGCTTTTAAGAGCATATCATAGATAACCTAGTCTATCTTAGGACTAATTGGTCCAGCTCACCGCTTTTAAGAGCATGTGCAGAGCTCATCGCTTTTAAGATCATATCATGACCAAATGTCCATCCACGTACCTTTCCCAAAACTTACCAAACCTACCTAAGTTCCATTCTAACATCGACACATGACATTTCCTAATGTGGCCTGACTACTTTGATTAAAAGAAACGAATATCAAACTCATACAAGAACCAAGATGGTATCTAACGTTATCACGTTAATCCATTATTCTTAATCATACTTATCTTTGTTGTCACATTATCCCTGATCAACCCCATATCGCATAATAGATGTCCGAATCAAGAATCGAACAATCGAATCTCTTAATAATAACAAAAGAAAAAATCTATGTTCTGCAAAGTTTGATCAATTGAAACATTTCAATCAATTGAGAAAAATAATGTTCAAGCGATTGAATTCCTTTCTTTGATTGAACCTTCAATCGATTGAACTCAGTTCAATCGCTCGAGAGTCATCTTCTCTAGAGGTTCTAAACAGTTAACGTCCAGAGGTGTTAAGACGTGTTTGGGTCCATTAATTTATGTCTAAAACTTGTAAAACATCATCTTCAAGGTACCAAGTGAGTTTAGAACTCATTGAACGTCGTTAAGGGCTCATTTGGCTCGTCAAGCTTAAGCTTCTCTAATGGCTTCCTCCTTCTTCTCTCTCTGCTCCTCTCTTCGTCTCTGTCTCTCCCTTTCTCTTCTTCTTCTCCATCCTCTTCTTTTGTCTTCTGCCTCTCTCTCTCTCTATCTCTCTCTCTCTCTCTATTTAGATATATGGATGTGTATAAATATATATGGATGTGTGTGTATAATATAAATAAACACAAGCACACATTCTCTCTACTCTCTCAAATTTTCCAAACACACATAAACACACGAGCACAATGTATTTATAGAGGGGGAAGGGTGCAGGTGGCCATCTTTGCGTGAAACATGGGATTTTTGATAATCACAAGTTCGATCGATTGAGACTCATTCGATCAATCGAAAGCAGATCGGCTCGGTATTGATCGATTGAAGTAGGGACCACGTAATAGATTCATGTTGGTAGGGTTTTAATCGCTTGAAAGAGGTTCGATTTATTGAAGAAAGAAATTCTCGTTCGCTTAAGAATAGCTCGATCGATTGATCGTGAAACTTTATGCATAATTAAAGGAAGTATATAGGATCTCATGTATTATAATAATTACTGAACATACAGGATATTACATCATCCACCACTCATTAAGGATTTCATCCTCGGAATTAAAAACATACAAGGTTTAAAACAAAAACGAAAACTTCTCACACATCTCCGACTCTAGTTCCCATAAAGCTTCTCCTTCATCATGATACTTCTACTGAATCTTCACCAATGGAATCTCCTTATTCCTGAGCTTCTTGATTCCTCAATCTAGAATGCGAACGGGTCCTTCGTTGAATGTAACATTGTTGTTGACTTGAATATCTTCGAAGTTGATCTTGTGTGTCAGGTTGTGAAAACACTTCTGTAACATACTGATGTGGAATACGTTGTGTACTCTCGACATCTTCAGTGGCAATATAAGTCAATAAGCAACCTTTCCAACACATTCTAGAATCTTGAATGGTCCGATGAATAGTGGCGATAGCTTGCCTCTCTTCTGACCAAATCTAATAATCCCTCGAACAGGTGAAACCTTGAGTAGCACGTGATCTCCAACGGCAAATTCCAGATCTTTGCGTCGCTTGTCCGCATAACTCTTATGTCGTGTCTGGGCTGTTTTTATCTTCTCACGCACAATCTGAATCTTCTTGCTAGTTTCTTGTACCATCTCTGGTCCAAGAAGTTGAGTATCTCTGACTACAGCCCAACACAACGGTGATTGACAAGGTCTTCCATATAAAGCTTCAAATGGCGCCATCCCTATGCTCGTATGGTAGCTATTATTGTAGGAAAACTCGATCAGTGGTAGGTGCTTCTCCCAAGAACTCTCAAAATCAATAATGCAAGCGCGTAACATATCCTCCATCACTTGATTGACTCGTTTAGTCTGCCCATTGGTATGTGGATTAAAGGTTGAACTCAAGTTCATCGTCGTTCCCATCCCTATCTGGAGACTCTTTCAAAACTCTACAGTAAAATGCAAATCTCGATCTGACACGATAGAAACTGGTACATGTTGTAGATACATCCGGCTTAAATGTTCCACTGGATACGTCATACTGTAGGCTATAAAATGTGCCATCTTCGTAAGTTGATCCACGATTACCCAAATAGCATTGTGGTTATGTTGTGACTTCGGCAAACCTTCCACGAAATCCATGGTGATGTGTTCCCATTTCTATTGGGGAATTGGTAATGGTTGCAGTAATCTAGGTGGTTTATGATGTTCTACGTTTACTTGCTTATAAGTAAGACACTAAGATACATACTCCACTACCTCTCACTTCATTCCTTCCCACCAGAAATTCCTCTTCAAGTCTATGTACATCTTTGTACCTCCTGGATGAATAGTCATCCATGACTTATGTGGTTCATCCAATATTTATTTCTGGAGATTTTCTTCATCAGGCACATAGAGTCTACCTTTACATCGTAAGGCTCCGTCGGTAACAATACTCTAAACTTTTGGTTCCTTGGCTGACATCTTGGCAAACCATAGCTTCAAATCCTCAGTTATCTACTAAGCCTCTAGTATACGGCTGATCAAAGTCAGTTGTATCACAAGGCATCAAAATGTTGTCCTTCTATTGGTTCCACTGGCTGAAGGTCAAATTCAGCTAAAACTTACAACGGTTTCCATTCTCGTATTAGTAATACAGCGATTACTAGTTGAGGTCGGCGGTTCAAAGCATCTGCTACAACATTTGCTTTACTTGGATGGTATTGCAATGAAAAGTTATAGTCCTTGAATAACTCCATCCAACTTTATTGTAGCATATTCAACTCCTTCTGAGAGAACAAATACTTCAAGCTCTTATGATCGAAAAACAGATCAAACTTTTCTCCATAGAGGTAGTGTCTCCATATCTTCAATGCAAACACTATTGCTGCTAGTTTTAAATCATGCGATGGAAAATTCTTCTCATGTACCTTCAACTGTCTTGATCCATATGCAATGACATTCCCGTCTTGCATAAGCATACAACTGAGTCCTTAGTGCAATGCATCACTGTAGATTATATACCTTTCTTTATTCCTAGGTATCGCAAGTACTGGTGCAGAAGTCAATCTTTTCTTTAATTCCTGAAATGCACCTTCATGTTTGTCTGTTCATTGGTACTTTATCTCCTTTCTTGTCAAATTTTTCAAAGGTCCTGCAATCTTGGAAAATCATTCGATAAGTCTTCGATAATATCTTGCTAGGCCTAGGAAGCTCCTAACTTCTGTAGCATTGGTTGGTTTGTTCCCGCTTAAGACTGCATCGATCTTATATGAGTCCACAGGGATACTATCTTGTGATATAATATATCCCAAGAATTTGACCTTCGTTAGCCAAAATTCGCACTTGCTGAACTTTGCATACAACTTGCTATCTCGAAGTGTCTACAAAGCATTTTATAAGTGTTCCTTGTGATCCTCTTCTGTCTTTGAGTAGATCAAGATGTCGTCAATGAATACTATAATGAATTGATCCAGATATGGTCTGAATACTCTATTCATTAAGTCCATGAATACTGCTGGAGCATTCGTCAATCCGAAAGGCATAACTAGAAACTCACAATGCCCGTATCTTATCCAGAATGTAGTCTTCGATACATCCTCTGGTTGAACTAACAATTGATGATATCCTAAACGTAAATCAATCTTTGAGAAGATCTTTGATCCTTGTAACTGATCAAAACAATTATCTATCCAAGGAAGTGAATATTTATTCTTAATTGTTACCTTGTTCAACTCCATGTAATCTATACAGAGTCGAAGTGTCCCTTCCTTCTTCTTTACAAATAGTAGTGGTGCTCCCCAAGGAGACGTACTAAGGCTAACAAAACCTAGATCTTCAAGCCCTGAACTTGCTTCTTTAGTTCCAATATATCAGTTGGCGCCATCTGATACGGAGTCTTAAAAATTGGTAATGTCCCAGGTACTAAGTCCACACAAAAGTCTATCTCTCACTTGGGTAGAAGTCCTTTAATGTCCTGGAATACATCCTAAAAGTCTTGTACAGTAAAAATCTAGTCCATTGCAGGTTCCGTACTCGTACTCTCGATTATAGCTACACAACTTATGAGAAACATGTCGCTCGTTGGCAGACACTGAAATCTGATCGTCGGTCATCCAGGTATTAGGAATACAATAGTCCTGGTAGGGTAATCTAGGTTGGCACTGTACTTGGTAAGCCAATCCATCCCTAGGATAATGTCAAACTCGGACATTGACAGAACTACCAAATCTACTAGAAGATTATAATCTTCTAGAGTTAGTGGACAGTCCTTGCACACTTTACCCAACTTAACAATCAATCCTAACGGTGACACAACATTAAGTGCCAGCTCAAGTGTCTGGGGTTCTAAACCCAACTGACGCACAATTTTAACAGTGATAAATGAACATGCGATGATAATATCAAATAAAGCTTTAACTTGACTATGAAAGAGCACAAGTGTACCTTCCGAATGCTGGTGTTCATTAGCGTTAAAGCCTGCTTCCCCTGGGATTATAGCATTTACCCAAGTCTGATCTGGGGGGTGATTCCTTGAACTTGAACTGGGGCCCTATAGTGTCCTTCTCGTGGTGCATGACAATCCTTATTCAAGTGCCCCAGCTTGTTGCAGTTGCAACAGACAATGTCCGACTAGTGATTCATTCTGGGAGCGGTGTAGTTTCTGGCAATATGTCCCGTATTTTCATAGTTTAAACATCCTCCGTCATTTGGTGGCAGAGCTGTAAGCAGTGCTTGAGGTTGCAGTCCTCGCTATTGATATTGCTGGGGTCGAAGATAAATCTGTTGGGGCCTCCTGGTTCCTTCCCAGGTTCTCTTATTGCCTTAAAAATTTCCTTGAGGTCTCCACCCTTGGGTATTCCTCAGCGACGGGTTCTGGAAATTCCTCTATTGGAAGTTCCTCAATGGCTAGGGTCGATTCGTCTGCGATCACTGTACTAGATAAGCATCCTTCTCCAGACTTACGCTAAGTCTAACCAGTCCTTCAAAAATCTGGTTCAGGTGACCAATCATCATATGTCGAAGATGGGGGTTCAGTCCCTGGTGAAATCTCTTCACCTTCTTTAGCGGTGTATCAATTATGTATGTAGCGAACCTCGATAATCGCTCAAGCTGCGTGGTGTATTTCCGTACCATCCATCCTCCTTGGACTAGGCTCATGAAGTTCTTTTTATGTTGTTCTTTTTCATCTTCCGGAAAGTACTTCACCATAAATATTCCCTTGAACATTTCCTAAGGCATTGCTCTTGCAGCGTTCATCCCTATAGTGGCTTGCTCAGCCTCCCACTAATCTGCAGTGGCATAGGTGAGCTGGAATGTAGTAAGAAGGCATTTCCATTGTTCACTACACTCTAATGCTTCAAAGATCAATTCCATCTCTCTTATCCACTGCTCAGCGTTCCATGGTTCTGTTAATCCATCAAACTTCTCGAGATGGAGTCCACAAAAATGTGCTAGTAATTTGTCTCCGATTTATCTTGGCTAAAATGGTGCAACTGGGGGTTGGACAGGTCGTTGATTAGGAGCATGGTTATAGGTGTCGCCTACATGTTCCATCCTCTATAGAAAAGCTTCAAAAATTTTGGATGGGTCCATGCCCTCTGGAATAGGTGCTCTCAATCGTGCTTGATGATTTCTCAATGGTCCTACCATAGTGTGCTAGTGAAGTGTACCTACAAGAAACCTATCGATTAGGTGAAAGTCTTCTCGGAGAAACAAAATCAAGATAAAGTGATAAACAGCAATAAGAACTAACAGTCCTATTATTAGCATATAATACTCCAACATATAATTAATATCAAAAGTACTGCTCGTATATATATATATATATCAAAAGATGTACCGCATAGTACACACTAGTCAAACTGTGTACCATATGGGACATGAATTTGAAATAATCTGGATCCTATTAAAGAATTTACTTGGAAGGTAAAGAATCGATTCAAAACCAAAAAAGAGAAACTGTCGAATGAGTTAACAAATAATGACATTATTTCTGCTTTCCATCGGAGTCTCCCTAGTGTCTTAAAGGGTACAAAGTCCGAGTTAGGACCTCCATAAGTCTTGAGCTAGAACAGTCTAGTTGAACACGTAAAAGACAGCGCTTCTTGGGAGGCAACCCAAGCTTTTATAGTTCTGTTTTCTCATTTTTGTACACTTTTTGGTCATTTTGGGTCAGTTTTGAGTCCGTTTTGGTCGTTTTGGACAGGCTTGGGGGTCGGGGTTAATTTATTGTGAACTTATGCACATTGAAACAAGTGAGAAAAGAGAAAAAATGGCATATCGCATGCCCGCTCACGTGACCAGTCGCTCGCGCGAGTTTTCGCCTTAGGAAATTTTTCTAAAATTTTATTATAGATGTCTCAGATTCAGCTCGCGCAACGAGGGATATTCGCCCATGCAGCCCGCTCGCACTATCTGTTGACTTAGAAAATATTTTTTATGAACCTTAAAAGCAGCCTCAGATATACATCGCGGAGGGCCTTGCGCGGGTGAACGTCGCTCGCGCGGCTCGCTCGCGCAAAAGGGGTATTTTATGTTTTTTCTCTTTCGTTCTTTTCTTCTCACTCCCAACCCTTACGCATGTGTTTTCTCCTTTCTGTTTGCTCTCTTAGGCCCCTTTTAGATCAAGTACTTCTTTTTTTGTTACTTTTGTTTATTTCGTTTCTTTTGTTTGTTTTGTTTCTTTTTTACTATATTAAGGTTTTTTTTTTATGTGTGTGTGTGTTTGATCTTTTGCATTGCATATTTAGTCTTACATTAGCTAGTGTTATTTGCATATTTTTCATTTTTCTTGTTTTTGTAAGTGTTGATAGGTGAATTAGTAGCTCCATTTAGAGCGATTGAACATTTACCTGGTTTGTGATTACCGAGATTGAGGCAATATCGTTCCTTCCTTACGTACTCTCCTTTCTTTCATTTAATTATTTCATTGGGGACAATGAAAGGTTTAGGTTTGGGGGTATGCACTTAGATGCACATTATATGCACCATTTTTTCAAAAATTTTGATATTTGTGCTTAAATAAACGATGTTACCGACATTTTTGCAATCTCGAATTTGATACTTCTTGTTAGATAACTTGTACTGTCATAGAATGGAAAACATGAGAAGATGTGGTTAAACATATGCTGAAGTCATGATGCGGCGTTCTAGGTTATGTATCATTCGAATCGTAGTTTTATATCATAGATTTGCACATAAACCTATGCACTGCACAGAGTCGCTTGAATACATGTTTGATGTGAACTATAATATGATTCAGATTTCTAGATAACACATAGTGTGGAAACTAGACCTAGTGAGCTTTTGAACCTATCTTCTTTTTAGAGGGTTATAAATACGTTTTGTGTTTGTCGAATTTCATTGAAATAGCGCATTAACTCGTTGTTATAGTCTCATTATTCTTGTTTTGGTTGATAGTCAAGTTAAATTATTTGCTACCATGCTAAATAATCTTCCGTCATGAACATTGAAGAACTATATGACCATAGGAAATGATAGAAGGCCCTCTTTGTTTGCCACCGACCGAAAATTGATAAAATTTCTTTAGTTCGCCCCTTTGAGCCATTAAAATGCCCTTTTTCTTTAATCATCATTATCCAAATTTTTTTTTGCTCCAACTTGACCAACTTGGAGTTTACCATTGAGAGATTTGTCAACTTTTAGTGGTGATAAGGTGATGTGTTGATTGAGAAGAAGAAGAAAACAAGATGATGGTTGGGGTAGTTGCCTTGGTATTCAATGAATATTCGTTTCAAAAGTAACGAAAAGGAAAAGAAGAAAAGAAAGAAAAAGGGTAAAAAGAAAAAAGAAAAGAAAAAAAGAAGAGGAAAGAAATTGAAAAAGAAGAAAAAGAAAAAAAAATGAAAGAAGAGAATGAAATGATGAAAGTTGATAAAAGACTGAATGAAAAAAATTGAATATGCCTTACAACGCCACTCTGAAATTACTTAAGGAATCCTTTCTATCCTTTTTCATTGCATGAGCCACGTTACAACTTTTGAAAAGTCCTATCTGATCCTAGAAAACATAGTTTGGATATGTAAACAATGGGAAGGGGATTAAAACATGGTAATGATTAATTTTTATTGCCTATTGGCATCCTATCCATGAGACTATTGTTCTTTCGTGTCCTGCGTCTTTTTTGAGTCATATGTAAGCTTTTCTCGTTTTGAAAACATATTTCTTTTGCTCACATATACTAGAGAGATTACCCATGTTATGAGCGTTTCATTTGAGAGTGTAATTAACATTGTGAGATTTGTAGTTTTTTTTTTCCGGAATATGGTTAATTAACATTGTGAGATTCGTAGTTGAAGCATAGTTGGATGGTTATCCGAGTTAAATTTCAAGTTCATGACATACGCGTGTTCATTCGACTACCGCATCACACACGTGCAATTTTATGAGAAACTCTATTGATTTATATGATGCATATGCTTGGGATTGTTTTTCATGATATAGTTGGACGTTTGATTCCGTTTCTTCTTGTTCGTTATTCTATTTCAAATCATCGTTTTATAATAAGGAGTATTGAATATTATGTTTTTCGTTTTTAATAAAACTTTTTAAATATATAATAAAATAAAGATGGTTGTGGCTGATTTGTTGACGAGAACCCTCACGAGACTTCACTCGTCTGACTAGGGACACCTAGAGGTTTAAAAGGCTTATTGCACATGCTAAGTGCAATCGCGATCCATGCGACAATGGAGTATGATTTTTAGTAGTACTTTTATTTTTCTGTTGTTTTTGCTTGAGTACTAGCAAAATGTAGGTTTAGGGGTGTGATCGGGAGTGAACAAGTCCTAATTACATGCCTTAATTCACATTTGTTAGTGCTTTTTATCCTATTTTCGTGTACTTTTACTGTATTTTCCGTTTTCTAGCAGGTTTTGGAAGAAAGTAAGAGTTCGAGTAAAAACAGAATAAAAGAAGCAGAAAAAGCCACCTCGCGCGAGTGGCCCGCTCGTGCGATAATCCAGAACCTCGTTCGCGACCCATTGAAAAAGTCAAAAATGCGTATTTTGAGGTACTGAAGAGCCCTTGCGATCCAAATTGGCTGAATACATCTAGAAACGTAAAAACAGCAGTTTTAGAGCGATTAGGCTTAGGAAAACTTCATAAATCCTTCCAAAATCTGTATAAATCCTATTCTAAATCAAATTTGAGGTTACACAACATTATGTACATCCTTCAACAGCTAAAACTTCAGCCATTGAAGAGAGGAAAGCAAGGAGAAGAAGAATAAGAAGAAGAAGAAGACGAAGGATTTCCATGGCCTCCTCCATCAATCTCTTGCCAATCTTTGATTCTATGGCCAACTAGACCTATATCTAGGGTTTCAATGAAACCCTAGCCAAGTAATAGGGTGTTATTTATGTTTTCTTTTAGTTTTATTATGTATGGATGATGATTACATGTTTAGAGGATTTTTTATAATAAAATCGAACTTCATTGATTAAATCGTTACTTTCAAAATCTATTCTTGTCTTAGATCTATTTTGAATGTGATTTGCTCAATGATCTATATTTACTGTGCTTGTATGGATTATTTACATGTAATAGTGCTTATTTGAATGGTGATATCAAGTATTCGAATAGTTCATGCCTAGGGAAGACGGAGTGTGCCGCAACCTTAGTTTAGTGTGAGACACTCCGTGCCAACCGAAGATGAATTATGTTGATGCTTGAATCGTAGTTATCTTCTTGACGGAGGAATTGGGCTTGTAGCTACAATTCCCCATTATCATCTAATGTAATAAGCTAATTGAATGCATAAATACCCTTATTATGAAGCTAGTGGTGGATTTAAAATTCTAGGTTCAATACACATATTTATTAAAACATCTTGTAATCGCTTTCATAGTTTAGATTTATTTTCATTGTTCTTAGTTTAATTAAAATCAAAATCAAAATCAAAATTTTGTTTTCTTAATTAACTAGTTTTAGGTTTTAAAATTAAAGTGCTTTAGTATTTCAATCTCTGTGGGTTCGACCTTTACTTCCACACTACAAATCTTTTAAAGTAGACTATACTTTTTATCTTGATTTTGACAAGATCAGTACTTATAGCGTGCAAGACGATCAGACACTATACTTGAATAAATGAAGAAGACCGGTTGCGTGATCCCGATTGGTCATAAGCATTCGAAAGATCATCGGGCATGGAAGTTCGAAAGTGTGATAGTTGGAAGTTGTGAGCCCGATTTGGCTAAAGATATGATCACGTGAGCCCAATGAGCCAAACGGGGAAGGCGGTTCCACTCTTAGCTGTCACGGTGATGTTACCCTAAATTTGAGGAAGCAGAGTCCGTTTGGGAAAGGAATCTGGTCACGTCCAGCTAGATATGGAAGGCCAATCCCTAAAATATTGGGATTGATTCAATCAGAATTGGGGATAAGGCAAGAATTTGGGATTAGGAAGGATTCTACAGTCAATCATCTGCTTGGAGCACAAGTTAAGGAGTCCTTATCAGAACTACTAGAGGCCGCTATAAATATAGAAGCAGGCCATCCGTGCAAAGGACTCCGCGTCATCTCGAAAAACAACACTCATAGCATCCTCATAGCATTCAAAGCATTCAAGCCTTTATTTCTTGGCATCCACAGCATCCGTAGCAACTAGGTCTGCCCTTTTTGTTATTCTATCAACTATTTGTTATTTTTTGGACAATTAGAGCCTGTTTTGATCTTGTTCTTTGGTTAAATGTTTTATTCTCGAAACATTTAATACAATCTCTATTTTATTAATCGTTTGTGATTGTTTACCTAGTAAACTCTTGCACTATTGGCTTGTGCGCTTCAGTAGTGCCAAAGGATTTTTGATGAGGGTACTTTCCTACTCATCATACACAATCACTCTATTTAGAAGTCAGATCTTAGAGCCTTGAGTATCACTCACTCAAGCGTATAGGAAATTAGTTTGCACACACACACCGAGCCCGTTTGGCTCTGGCACGCCCGTGCAAAACTATAAGCAAACTGTATATATTCTACTATATTGTATCTTTAATAATCTAACATGATATGATCCTAGGGCTATGCTTTTACTACTCTAGGGTTCTACAGTTCTATAGATTAAAGATCTAACATATCTATACTAGTAATTGCCCATACCGAGCATGGGACAAATTAAAGGGTAAATAGTTCTAAATGAAGATTTTATATTCGATATTCGATTTCACGAATCAAAACACCATTAATTGAAAGCAAACAAACCTATAAAAAAATATGAAATCTGTGAGGTGCATTAAAAAATATCCTACCCTTTGTCTAAAAAAAGCAGGTTTGTGGGGAAAAAAAACAAAATATGAGCCACAATACGGCTAACACATAAATGAGAGAAATAATAATAACATGAAGCTACCCTTGCATGGATTGAACATCATATCAAAGAAAATTATGCATGATATGAAAAATCAAAACCTCAAACATAGAAAATCAAATCGGAGCACCAAAAAATGTCTAGATGACGAAAGAAGGTCAATATGCAAAGGTATGTGGGATGATTTGTTCTTTTTGGTCCTTTCTCGAGGTATTCATGGAAGTGAAGAGATTCCAATTCTCCTATTTCATTTCATCCATCTCTATCTATTCTTGTCTGCACACAAAAAAGAAAGAAGTAGAAATTAAGAAACACTGACCTGAAAGCAGAAAGCAGCATAATTCATCAATTTGACAAAATAAGGATATTTTGGACTCACACAGGGGTTGAAACTACAAAAAGATCAACACACAGAATTCCCTCACCTTACACCGCTAGCGTAAGACATACTTTTTGTGAGATGTGACTATTATTGAAGCCCTAGAGTTGGTCAGTTTCATTGGCTCATATCACGAAAATACCATAATCTTAAATGAATAAAGAAGTAAAAGACGATATGTGAATGTTTTGTGAGATGTGACTACTAGTGAAGCCCTAGTTTTGGATTACTGATTATGACAAAGGGATGAGCATAAATGTACCTGTAGCATTTATTTCTACTCCCATCTTCCTGATGCTCATTGCAAACAACTATGAAAAGAAAATAAGCAATGTTTAAAAATTTAGCCACATAAAGTTATGCTACCCTTAACTGAAAAAATTAAATGAAATTCTAAATTTGTTATAAACACAAATGGTTCAAGGAAATAAATTAGAAAACACTTGCTGCAAGAATCAACATGAATTTTTAGATTTTAATGCTCTGTAGTTCGTTGCAGCAGAGGAGGAAATTCCTACTAATTCATATTTTAGAGAGAAACTAAATCATTGTCAAGAGGTAGAATTATCAAATCAAAATGAATAGCTAGCTATTCCTTTCTTTAAGATGGCAGTATCATCAAGAGGAAATTTTAGTGTTAAAGTATTACATCTAAACATATATTAATCTTCAAGTAATGTCTTAAATAGTTGCAAAACTCCAAAAAAAATGCCAATTAGAAAGCACAACTTCCCATTATTTACATACAAAAAATTGAATTTGAAGTTAAATGACTGAAAGATAATGTAAAGAATGTTTTTTGTATCGTAATAACAAAGAGGGTGAGACTTCAACATATGGTCAAGCTCAACTATTCATAAACAGTTGGTCAAGCTCATTCACAATTTTTTTTGCTTTCTCTTAATCTATTTTCTAGAGAACCAAACACATAGTGGGTTTCGTAAAAGGGAAAAAAAACCCCATTAGCCTTTTGTACTAGTTTGGCCACCTAAAACCACAATACAGAGACGTTTTTCCTAGTAAGGGTAGCATAACTTTTCCTTGCAAACAACAAGTTCTGAAACGGTGCATGTTTGGAGATGAAGAAGTCAATTTCTCGTCCCATCCAATGTAGTGCTGAACAATTAGGACATGCTACATCCATGTTACCGAGATGGTGGCGAGGTGAATCTATGTTTTTTGGATAAACAACTGCAACATCTTCTAATTCAACATCATAATAACCTTCATCGGGGGCATTTTGATGTATATAAGTTGGCCTATATTTATCAAACAAAAATTATGCAAATAACAAAAAGACAACTATAAAGAGGGGTACAATTAAGAATATTGATTCACCTATTAATTGGTGAAGCGAAGGATTTATCGACACTTCGTGATTCTGACGACGTCTCTGTTAAAAGTTCATTGTAATGACATGGTAGAAAAGGCAAGGATTGTAAGATAGGAAAATTTGAAGGTGATTGTGTGGATGTTGGGATCTCTGCTAGTTTTGTCTAAAGATTTTCGTGGCATCGACATGGAATGAAGAAGAAATCACTCAAATCTGGGATACGTTGAACCAACCAGGGGAGTGACACCACTAAGCATTTTGATGTACATGTTTCATCTTCCAAACATGCACGATGACGGCGACGCACTCTTGGTGTCAAACCAGGCGAGTTTTGAGATTGGATTGATTTTTTAGATTCTTCTCTTTCTCGTCGATTCCGTTGGGACAAACCTCTCTTTGATAAGGAAGGTGTAATATGACATATGACATAAGGGAGCCTAACAGGTACAAATGATACATGCATGAGGCAAAGATTAGATTAACTACACAATACAACATGATACATGGTACTTAGAGGCCAGTTAGAATAACATTTTCTTTTCCCTTTGTATGACTTGAGGTTATTACTTTCTCCTTTCCTTTAGTTGAGAAGTTTGCTCTATCTTGTACCCTTAAACCCTGTTACAATGATTGAAGTATTACACCAAATGTCCATTTAAGTGATGGTTGCACATTAACTTGAGACATAGTTAAATACCATATAACTAGAGAGAGATCTTCGTGGTCTTGAATGACGATCCCCTTATTTCTTTCTCTCATTATGTTTTCATGTTTTAAACATCCATCAAACTGTAAGACTAACCTGATTTATTATTTAACATTTTGTATGCGTTTTTATTTATTTTCAAAGGTAAGAGTTACATTTTCTTTCTGCTTTCCATGACTTGACCATGTCATTTTTTCCTATCCTTTAGCAAGGTATTTTGCTTTATCAAATTCCTTACAAAACATTTGCACAAGTAGTTTGCTTTATCTCATGAATTATAAGTTCTCTATTAAAAGTATTTAAGTGAGAAAATATTTACCTGGGAAACGTATTTGTTCTCTATTAAAAGTTCACTCGTCTCGAATGACGAGACCTACATTTTTTTCTCTCAATAACTTGATCTATTTTTTTACACCAAAATAAGTTTATATACAAAGTTAAATAAATTTTAGTAAATTAATTGAACTAAAATGATATACGTACTTTTGTTTCCGAGTCTGTATCAAGCTCCTATGTTAAAAGTGAGAAAATACTAATAAAGGTAGTTAAACAAAGTAACACAACATCTTAAGGTGTAGAACAAATGAATAAAGTTTTAAGTTAAGTAATAAACATTCCTATGTGAGCGTAGATGGTTAAATTGTCCATTTTCAAGGTACCTGACAATACGAATAAAAGTACATATATAAAAATTAAAATAAAATACAGAAACGCGTAAAAGACCAAAATAAAAGTACATAAAAACATTATTTATGCAAGAAACCAGCTTTTGGGCTCTGTTTGGCCAAGAAGATTGAAAGACTGCAACAATTTCATATAGGCTTTGTTTGGCCCTTTCCAAATTTAAAACTGCAAAAAACTTAAAAGTGCAACATTTTAACTGTTTCTTGCAAACCACACTATTTAAAAAAAAAAACTTATGAAATTAAAAAGAATGTTTGTGAAACTTAGTATTGAGCTATGTGTTCAGGTTGTCGGGATTGTGGAGCCTAATTCCATCGGAAGTGTTTCCTAAAGTGTTTCCAATCAAAGGCAGAAGAATCTGGGCGGAGCATTATTGCCTGGGCAAGGGGCAGGCTAGGAGCGAGGAAGTTCCATAGACATGCTGGAATGTTGCCCGCCGGGGGATCGGCCTGGGCGGGCGCCGCTCGAGCGGGATCGTGGAGCAGCTGCAGATTCTATAGTTTTCTATTTAGTTTAGGAAAGCTACTTTGATTAGGTAACTGTTTAGTCATTCCTATCCGGTTAGGTAGTGATTGATTGTTTCCTATTTGAATTAGAAAACTATTGAGGTTTAGGAAACTATATAGGCTATATATATCTATGACATTCATTGCATTTGTGTGTGTGAGAGACACTAGGTGTGTGGATATATGAGAGTCACCACCACCGTATCAACCATGAGAGATCAGTTTGGCCCCTTTTGTAACCCTAGAGTATAATGAGATACTGCAAGGTGTGGACATAGGCATTGTTTGGGCAGAACCATGTAGAAATATGGTGTTCTATTTGTGCTTGATTTATTTTTCCCTACTTTTCTTCTGCTTGTTCACCTCTCACACGATCATGGAAGGGATTTAATTGTTTCGCAAGTAATCGAATTCTTAACACAGGTTATTACCTATCAACCAATCAAAACTGAGTATTACCGGTCTAAATGCTACTTATGCTTCATATGTGTGTAATGATGATTCATGGTGCAACCTATTGAAGAAATTAAGTTGGTTCTTGGCAATGAAAGAGGTATGAAAATCTGTGGTTTATGAAATCAATGCTATAAGAGAATGAAAGTGGAACTATGAAAATATACACAAATCTATGAAAACTTTCATAGTAAAAACTTTTGAGTCTTTACAGAGTAAAAAAAAAAAATTTAAAATTTTCACAAATCTTTTGCTGATTTTTTAAGAGTAGCAGAGGAGCCATTCAAATGCTTTCAACAAAAGGAATGAAAGCAAAAGATGATTGCAAGTAGCTGAAAGACTACCAATCAGTTGCCAATTCAACTTGTGCATTGATGCCCAACTGAACTGGGTTTCTAAAAAAAATCAAATGAACCAATAAAAATAAGAAGAGGAGATTCAAGAAAACTCAATCTTGAACAAATGACCACGAACCGGCTCCCACAAAGATGAATTGAGACTGAAAAAAATAACAAATCCATTGCATTTTACAACATTATTGCAGTTGGTCTTAGCAGTAAAAAAAAATTTAGTTAAAAATTTAAGATAATTCATACGTTGAAGTCGACAATAATCAAATCATAAAAGCCCCAAGAATAAAACACACTCTAAAAAAAAAATGCACTAGTGGGTAAATTTTGCCGGAGGATCCAATGCTAAAAAAGAAAGTTTTCAAGAAATAAAGATTTTAAGAAAACAAATGGATAAATGGCGTAGGTGGGCATTGATCATGTAAGTGTGTGTTGATTACGTACATTATTTGCATGCTTTGATTAATTCACTAGAATTTTCTCTAGTCAATTTTCAGTAATGCAGAGTAATAAAGGATTTTTTATTTTTTATTTTGATAAGCCCCCAGAAAATTTATTCATCATGAGTGGGTACAATCTCAGCCAACACTAAATTATGTGGAATCTCTACACAACCTACCTTTTATTTAATGTGTCACTCACGTTCTCACCACAGTTCTCAAAATGATCTATAGCAATATTGAAATTACCAGAATTTACTCTACTCAGGTAAATTTACTATTCATCACAATCCCAGAAAGTCAAATAACATTTAAATCACATAAATGTCATTTACTCATGCTAATGCAAAATGAACCACCATGTTACCATGTCCTCACTGACACCTTACCGTTGACCCACAGTCAACCTCAACTCAATTATTAATATCATTATTAATTTCACAAATTCTCAAGTTATGCATTAAAACCAAGAAATTTTGGAACGGGTGTGATAGAGTTGCTCCTCGCATTCTGAAGAGTTCCACCCAACGTTTTAGAGAGTGTCTCCCTAATCTTATAATGAGTTGCTCCAAAACGTCATGAAAAATCAATGACTTTTTCTTTTTAAAAAAATTTGATATTTTATTAATTTCTAAAAGGCAATAGACTGTTTAATTTCTATACATAAAATAGATTTGAAATATAACAATTTCTATAAAAAATTACCTCCATTGAGTTTTCTTCATAATAAATATAAACACTATGTACCCCTCAATTTTTCCCCCATGATCTCTTGATCTGCCCTACTAATGTCCTAATAAATGTCATTTTAATCTGACTGCTAACCAGATATATTCGTGAGCCGTACAAACTCCTGCCTGTCTTTTGACGCTTCTTCTTACCTCTATGGTTTAGAGATCTCTCTATAAAATGCGAGTATTCATCTCTGCTTGAAAGACAATTTTACAAATCCCAATTACTCTCCAAACATGCACATATTCATCTGAATTTTGTTAGGATAAAGACAAGCTATATATATTGTCATGGGCATCGAGGTTATTATATATAAAATTTTCGATTGTGCCTGTGCAAATAAAGTATTCCTCTTGGGTCCTCTATGATAGTCCAGGTTTTTATCTCATGATTTGGTCAAAACATGCATGTTGTGAGTTTGGAAATTACTTTGATTTTAAAATCAAAGTAAATTTTCAAAAACACATTATTTTGGGATCAAATCACAACATGTTGGGGCCAAAATTAATTTGGATTGTATAGGCTATAGCATGAAAATTTTCATTTCTTTTTGTTTGTTTTATTGCTCCAATACTAAGCTATTTTATGTTTGTGTCTTCTATATATAGGACACCAAATAAATGTCCAAACAAAACGATTAAGCATAAGTTCTAAATTTAAGGTTTGTTTCTTAAACAGAGATGAGCCTAACAAAATCAATTGATGTTTAAAAAAATACTGTTTAAAACCAATCGAATCAAACCGATCGCTTCCTTACCACTCACATTTGAGTAAAGATGACTCGGTAGCTTTAGAGATTGAGGCATGCCCAAATTGTAGGGGTGGTCAATTTTGGAAGAAAATAGTCAACTTTCATTAGTGAATTCATGTTTTTGTTGAAGCATTTGTTTTTCTCTTTTCTTTTTATTTTCTACCTATTTTTTAGTCTTTACTCGCGTGTAATTGTCAATCATAAATTAGGTAGTGCTTCATCTACCCGCCCATCATGCGGGTCCTATGCTAGTTCTATATCTAAAAGCGGAAGCTCATATATGTGATGAACATCATGCTAACACGTGTATTCCCCGTCTCCCCTCTTGAGTTATATCAGTTAACACCAGAGAATTGAAACTGTCACTCCAAAAAATAGAAATGGTCCACTCTCTCTCTCTCTCTCTCCAAAAAATAGAAATTGAAAAGCCTCTCTCTCTCTCTCTAACTTACAGTGCCTCAAAACTGCTTCTTACCCCCCTTTCTCTCTCTCTCTCTCTCTCTCTCTCTCTCTCTCTCTCTCTCTCTCTCTCTCTCTTATGGTGCCACAGAACTGCTTGTTACCTCTCTATCTCTCTCTCTCTCTCTCAACCTTTATGTTTCTCCAATTTCTTCTTTCTCAGTTACCAATCGGATCTCCCCGCCTCTACGAACATCACTAACAGTCAGTATTACCCTCTATATGCTATATATATATGTGTGTGTGGTGTACATACGTATATGGTTTGTCTGTATGAGCTTTGTTTGTTTAATTTGTCAATTGACATAGTGTAAGCTTTGGGGTTTGTAGTTCTATACTTCAAGGCTTTTCAAATTCTCTTCTCTAATTGAATTGCCCAGTCCAAAATAGATATTTGGGCTTGAAATTATTAGAAGGCGTAAAGGATATGCATTCTAAATGGCTTATCAATTTGTGAATCGAAGTCGGTCGTTGTAATGTTAAGCCCTTAGGCCTTTCTCACTCTCTCTCTGAATATACATATTTGTGAATATATATACCATTTGTTGATTTAGTTCTACCACTTATAGTCAATTGAATTTCTGATTTTTGCTTTTGATTATATGTTACAGGCTGCCAGAAATGGGCTTTGCTTGTGCTGCTCTGCTGCTCATACTAATCTTCGACGATGCTGGTAATTTGCAAAATTTTGGTTTTTCTTTATTCAACACAACAAGAATGATTATATTCTACAATTTTAATCCATTCATATATATGTATTTATATTAATATTGGGCAATAGTGTGGGACCCAAAAAAGAGTGATCTAATGGCTTGAATTTGCCCATTAACTCAACTTAAGATCTGCACCTTTATTTCTCTAGATCTATTTCCCACCATTGGATCAGGTGAATCCAAGGGTCACAACACTAATATATGAAACACACACTCATGCCACTCTCACAACATATCAACACTCACCCCAATTCTCTCATTCTACCCCCACGTCTCTCCTACTGCCTCTCTCACATATGCGATGCAATCCATCAACTGCCAACAATAACTCAATAAGGTAACAAAAAAAAAACAAACAAACTGCTAACCCTGCCAAAACAAAATAGTTTCTTTCTCTCTCTCTCTCTCTCTCTCTCTCTCTCAACAACAAACCTTGGCAGATCAACAATTTCCCTCTCACGTCTCTCACTCTCTCTTTCATAATTAACCATCAACAATTATAGTGGAAGTAACTTTTGCCTTTTGGTGGTCACTTCACACAATTATCCAGGTTGGTATTTGTGGGTGTGTGCGTGTCTGTGAGTGTTTATGTGCATGTGTGTGTTTCTGGATGTGTGTAAGTGTGTGTTTGTGTTTGCATGTGTGTGACTGTGCATGTGTGTGTGTGCGTGCGTGCATGTGTATTTCTGGATGTGTGTGACTGCGTGTGTATAAATTTTCTTCTTTTATCCTTCTTTCATTTTTTTCTTTCAGATTCATTGATTTTGAACACATGGGTTTGCCATTTTTTTTTTGGCAGCCTTTGCTAATCACTTACGAAGGTTTCCAGGTTGGTGATAAAAACTTGAATCAAATTTTTGTGTGTGGGTTTTATTTTTTTTTTTAATTTTGACAAAAGTAAAATATTTTTGACAATCACTGTGATGTAAAAAATTATTTATTTTGAGTAGAAATGATTCAAAGTATCCGCTATCATATAGTTTTAGTCATTGTTGATGAGCGAAAAAAAATAAAAAAATAAACTATTCAGATTTGAATAAAAATTTTCAGTCCTTTTCATATTTAGCTAGATTTTAAGATTTATTAATCCCACATTTCTTAGTTTTTGGAAAAAATATTTATAAACAATATCTTAAAAACCAAACTGGACCGAAAATTAGCCACTTAAAAAAATGAAACCTTTTTTTTCCCAACCCTTTAAAAAATGAACAATTTTTTTTTGGTTAAAAAAAACTGACTTCTTTTGTTTTGTTTGTGGATACGCCGGCATTTGGGCCCACTTTTGTTTTTAAAATATTTTTCAAATTCCAAATTAAAAAATAAATGAGTCGTCATTTAATTTTTAAAAGGAAAATTAAGAAACCATTTTAAAGCAAACTGATCTTTTGCGAAACCAAAGATAATCTGGGTCCCGGGATTATGGAATGAAAGGGGATGGAGCCCGACGGACTAAAACACCCCCTTTCATCCTATCTCGCGATAGGCCTCTACTCAACATCCTTTTTAATCAAATTAATAATCTAAACATGCCCTCAATTAATACATATGTACATATACATTGCACAAGCATGTTGGAAATGGTGTAAAATTGCTAACGGCAAAATATCATTCATAAGCCACGTAATTCAAGTAGCAAGCAACATGATATGCAGTAGAGAACTAGAAAACATACCCGGGATCCGACCGCGAATATTAAACGTGCAATGCATGCAAGAACAAAATAAATCTAAGAAAAGGTCTCTAACACATATATACACATAAGGCAAAACCTAGGCTAAGGTGTCGCACATGGAGTTGAAAATCAATTCAAAATCAAAGGAATGAATTAAACTAGAGAAGGGATGAGAAGTTGTACCTCAAATGCGCTACACAACAAAGGTTAGTACACATGCCTTAGACAAGATATAATATCAAAGAGTAATTAATCCTAAGCCAATGTTCAATTAGATTCAACTAAATCCAACTTTATCCACGAACTAGTTCTAATTATAAGCATCAATGTACATGAATGAATGAATGATTATGAACAAGAATAAAACATGGATTTATTCACTAATTTGGATAACTTAGCCTCTGGATTTAAGCTAAATTATCATTATTCAAAATATGATTTGGGTCCCAAGACATTAGGGAACCATTTGAGTTGAAATAAATAAGATTAGACAAAAACAGTAGCAGTTTTTTATGAATTACAGAGAGCAGACCAGATCTTAAACAACATAAATAAAATACTTCCAACGGTTGGATCTTAATGATTTTTGGATATGTTATGCCTCTGTGAGTCTAGTTTTTAACCCAAAATGAAACTCTAGGTTTCAACGGTTAGATCTCCGGGAATACGGCAAATACTAGACCTCACTCAGGATTTTACAACTCTCTGTCCAGAGATCTTGTATGATTTTTTTAAAAATAGCAAACAAATCTGAATTGCTTCATTCATTTTAGGGAACCTTCCTAACACATTAAGGTTCTTATAAACAATTATTAGAGGTCATGAAAACCTAATTAAAGCTCTGATTTACTAATTTCAAAAACGTTTTACTGTTCTGAAACTATTCTGAAACTCTGGACAGATTGTGGTTGACTCACAAAACCCATGACCAAACCATTTTAAACATGAAACTACCTTAAAACAAAAATCACAGCGATAGAACATTGTGTTATTAACACTTTCCCGTTGGTTTCACTTGATTTCAACGGTTAGATTTCGAACTAAAAATCTTTGATCAAAAACAGTTTGTGAACTCACTGTTTTCATTTATCAAGTTCAACTTTATTTGTTAACCCCAACTATTAAATCATGAAGTTGGACTTAAACTAAACCATCTCTTCTACCATTTAATGGTCATTGAAGACTAAGGACATCTTTAGACCTATGGAGTTTTGATGAAGTATGAAATGGACTTCACAAAATCCGAAGCAATGAACTCACTCTCATGAACCAAAATTTGAGTTCAAAACATTACTCCTACCACTTGGTGGTCATTGGAGGATAAAGACACACATATATGTAGGTTTTAGATGAAGTATGAAGAACTTCTCAAAACCCAAGGAAGAGATTAGTCCAAGCCATAGAGATGGACTTAAACTGAAACATTTCTCCTACCATTTGATGGTCATTGGAGACTAAAAGGCAAATCTACTCTAATCTCCATGGAATATAGTATGAATTCCATAAGATTCATAGTAAAGAGATCCTAGTCATGAGTTGATACTAGCATCTCACCAACTATGTGTAGATTATAATCATGATTCATTTTAATCTCCATATGGATCATAAGATCATAGAAAACTAAGGAATCAAATTCAAAGAGTTTCAATGAGATATGGAAGATCTCATGAACCTTATGAATGAAGTAGAAATAAAGGAAATCAAAGTTTTATTTAGGAACACAAATTTCTTCAAAACTAATTTATCTCAAACCCAAAGGCATTAATTAGATCCAAATTAATGAGATGTCATGAGATTCAATCACAAGTTCTTGGTGGTGTGTGATGAAATAGGATAAGAAGAGAGGTTTTGAAAATGTGAAAAGTTCCTAGATCTAAGAACTTGTGATTGAATTATCCTAATTCTACCAAGGATTAAGAGGTTACTGTTGGGTTTGTGCCCTCAAACCATTACTTTATATAGGAGACATTGACATTTTAATATATGGATATCAGCTTTACATTTTGTTATGTATGTTTCTTTCATGAGATGATTGTTATCCTTAAGTATCATAGTAAGTAATTCGTGTATGTATGAGATACATACAAGTGAGATATGAATTGCTATTCTTTGTTACTTAGAACATGTCACAGTGGATGTTGAGACTAGGATATCTCATCAGGTTTACACTGTAGCATGATTAACTACCATTGGATGGAGTGATCAATCTCAAATCACTAGAGTGTAACTCTTAGTTAATATGCTAGTGCTTATAGTGCATTGACGGACCTGAGCTTTTCTATTGACACTCAAGGCTGTCAAACAGTCGATAGGAACTCATAACTTGTATAAGGTACGTGTTCTTAATCTTGAGACGTTTCTGAACACAGACTGTGGATATGGCTGCTTTGACTTACCAATCAGTGAGGTCTATAGAAGATCAACACCTGGGTATCTTGGGTATGTCATATTCATAGGGTTGTGAACATATATTGTCAAGACAGAATCTACCCTCTGTTTCAGAGTAAGCATTCCCTTGAGAATGTCACCAAGTCGATTACTGAGTACTGCAGTCTTGTTGATAAGAGTTATCAACATGTTTGGTAATCATGAGAGGTGAATGGGACTCAAGGAATACAAGAAGTAATCATGATTCAGGTTGACAGTAACAGTTATCCGACTACCTGAATATGATTACGAATGCTAACGGTAGAGGAACATTAGTACACCATACAAGTCTAGTTATCGCTTCGGATATGTTCTTTTGCGTTGGAGTTCAGTTATCGTTTTATAGTGGAGTAAACGTTAACTAATCAGTCGATTGATTTGCTGATCAAAGAGTTTGGTCATGGGAATTAATCAACTGATCTGAGCCAACAATAAAGAGCCTAGGAGGTCCCACTCTTAGCTCCGCTAGGATGCTTGGAAAGACAAATGAGGATGATGTCAAGACAGGTTCGATCGATCGAAGTTGTCTCGATCGATTGAAGTCTAGAGGTTCGATCGATTGAAGATGGTTCGATCGATCGAATGTTCGATCGATCGAAACCACTTCGATCGCTCGAAGTCTAGGTCGGTTCTGGGAATCTATAAATAGGGCAGCTGCGTTCTGGAAAAAAGGTTCGTCATTTGTTATACGAAAAAGCTGCAGAAACTGTTTAGGTTTCCTAAAACCTTCCAATCCTCTCCATTAGGGTTCCCACCAACCCTAGTCCTTCCTGCGAGCATCCATAGGAGTCATAAGAGTGAAGGCCATCTAGTGGAGGCTGCTGGAAGTTGAAGATTTCAGAATTGGGTTCAAGACACTAAGGTATAAACTCTTGTCCCTTCTTGTACGCATCTATGGAATTGACGAGTAGTAGATCATAGGCTACCAAATAAGTTTTTACAACTTGAATTTTCCGCTGCGCGTTTAAACTTTTAACTTAAACCGGTTTTTCCATCAGTTACCTCTATGACCTCAATGAATTCTTCAATTTCTTGTGAAGTTCTTCTAAGATCCTCAAATTCTTCTTCAAATTCTTCAAGAAATTCTTCTCCTCTTCTCAATTCTCTATATAATTCTCTCTCTAAACTCAAGTATATCTCTTGTATATGTATATAATGATTCAAAAGCTTCCAAGTCCCTCAAAATGAAGATGAAAGTATGTTTATATAGGCCATCATCACAAGGATAAATGGGTAAATTTGGGTGGAGACCCATGTGCAAAGATTTCTTCTAGAACATGTGAGAAAAGCAGTCTGTTACAGCCAGCGGCACTCGACGGCTCCCGGCGGCATTCGTTGAGTGCTGGGCGGCACTCGCTGAGTGTCGGGCGGCATTCGCTGAATTTTGCCCTACTTTTTAATTTTCAACATATATATTAACATAAGCTTAATTATTGACGAATTATGTTAAAATACTTGTATTTGTAATATATTCCATTAAGAATACATCCATAATATATGCTCTAAATGTATTATTTCTCCTCTCTTTTTCCTTTTCTTTTCTTCATTTTCTTTTCAAAAATCCCTCTTTATTTTAAAATTCCTTTTTCATCATTTTTATTTTATATTTCTTTTCAAAACTCTTCCTTTATATATATATTGAGCAAATTCTCAGACTGATTTCCTCATGTGTTCTTCAATGTTTGGGTTTCTCCCGAATACCCAAACTCTCTCTCTTCTTTCTCCTTTTTACATTTTCTATTTTTAATTTTGAAATTTGTCTTGAAGAATCAATTGAAGATTTTGAATTTCCTGGAAAATCTTCGAATGTCACCGGCCATTGTCATCATCGGTCTTTTGAGAGGTAACCAATCCCTAGATTTGACGTTTGGTCAAAATTGGGGTGTCTACAGTTTGCCCCTCTTTGACAGAGCTTGTGAAGCAACGCGTATCACAAATGAATGTCAAAGCCTGTGTGAAAGACTAGCCTTTGACCAAACAGTCTAATCTAGGTAAAAACAAAAAGTGCGTTGCAAAATCGGGTGCGCAGATAGCCAAATGCTGGTCATGCTCAAAAGATGAGCTGCCTACGTATCCCATCGGGAATCAGACCAAGACGTAGTTCGAGCAAGGGACAACAATACACAAACGCAGGTAGTCACACAAATGAATGCACCTATCCTATCGTGATGCATGTGCTCAAGCAAATTTATGCTCTTAGGACAAGGCTACTCCTTAGAGTTAGCAACACGTACCTTTGTCTTGAAATCCTTCTATGCTGACGACGTCCTGTCCTAGGAAAGCCGTGACTGCCAATTTTTTTATGCGAATAACGATTGGCTGAGATGCGCTTTGCGTCTTATACTCCGGTGCCGATTTAGGAAGTGTGTTGAAAGACTGAGATGCGCTTTGCGCCTTATACTCCGGTGTCTTCCGAAAATGAGATATTTTGTAGAAAGGTCAGAATCGCTCCAGATTCAATGACCCCAGATAGCAGAAAAGTCAGAATCGCTCCAGATTCGATGACCCCAGATAGCATAAAAGTCAGAATCGCTCCAGATTCAATGACCCCAAATAGCATAAAAGTCAGAATCGCTCCAGATTCAATGACCCCAATGATCGCAGAAAAGTCAGAATAGCTCCAGATTCAATGACCCCAGTGATCGCAGAAAAGTCAGAATCGCTCCAGATTCAATGACCCCAAATAGCAAAAAAGTCAGAATCGCTCCAGATTCAATGACCCCAAAGATCGCAGAAAAGTCAGAATCGCTCCAGATTCAATGACCCCAATGATCGCAGAAAAGTCAGAATCGCTCCAGATTCAATGACCCCAAATAGCAGAAAAGTCAGAATCGCTCCAGATTCAATGACCCCAAATAGTAGAAAAGTCATAATCGCTCCAGATTCAATGACCCCAGATAGCAGAAAAGTCAGAATCGCTCCAGATTCAATGACCATATATAGCAGAAAAGTCAGAATCGCTCCAGATTCAATGACCCCAAAGATCGCAGAAAAGTCAGAATCGCTCCATATTCAATGACCCCAATGATAGCAGAAAAGTCAGAATCGCTCCAGATTCAATGACCCCAGATAGCAGAAAAGTCAGAATCGCTCCAGATTCAATGACCCCAAATAGCAGAAAAGTCATAATCGCTCCAGATTCAATGACCCCAGTGATCGCAGAAAAGTCAGAATCGCTCTAGATTCAATGACCCCAAATAGCAGAAAAGTCAGAACCGCTCCAGATTTAATGACCCCAAAGATCGAAGAAAAGTCAGAATCGCTCCAGATTCAATGACCCCAATGATCGCAGAAAAGTCAGAATCGCTCCAGATTCAATGACCCCAAATAGCAGAAAAGTCAGAATCGTTCCAGATTCAATGACCCCAAAGATCGCAGAAAAGTCAGAATCACTCCAGATTCAATGACCCTAATGATCGCAGAAAAGTCAGAATCGCTCCAGATTCAGTGACCCCAGATAGAAGAAAAGTCAGAATCGCTCCAGATTCAATGACCCCAAATAGCAGAAAAGTCATAATCGCTCCAGATTCAATGACCCCAAATAGCAGAAAAGTCAGAATTGCTCTAGATTCAATGACCCCAGATAGCAGAAAAGTCAGAATCGCTCCAGATTTCAATGACCCCAAATTCGCTCGGTATTGCAAGGGTAATTTTTATTTTTCTTTTCCTTTTCAGAACAGTCACGCGGACTTAAACAATTCATTTTCTATCGGGAGTCGCGCAGACTCGAAAATTCATTTCTATTTTTCAAAGATTGGGAGTCGCGCGGACTTGAAAATTCATTTCTACTTTTCAAAGATTGGGAGTCGCGCGGACTCGAAAGTTCAATTCTACTTTTCAAAGATTGGGAGTCGCGCGGACTCGAAAATTCATTTCTACTTTTCAAAGATTGGGAGTCGCGCGGACTCGAAAATTCATTTCTACTTTTCAAAGATTGGGAGTCGCGCGGACTTGAAAATTCATTTCTACTTTTCAAAGATCGGGAGTCGCGCGAACTCGAAAGTTCATTTATACTTTTCAAAGATTGGGAGTCGCGCGGACTCGAAAGTTCATTTCTACTTTTCAAAGATTGGGAGTCGCGCGGACTCAAAAATTCATTTCTACTTTTCAAAGATCAAAAATTCATTTTCTAAAAATTCATTTTATTTTTCGAAGACATGGAGTCGCGCAGACTCGACAACTTGTCTTCGGCATTTCTATGTTTGGTTTTATCCCTTTCCTTTTTGTTTTGATCGGTAACCCCAGGCTGTAGTAGTTGACTTATGTCAAGATCAAAGATTTGATCGGTGACCTCAAAGGCTGCGATAGACGACTTACACCAAGACCGAGGATTTGATCGG
Source organism: Hydrangea macrophylla (assembly GCA_033977485.1). Lineage (NCBI taxonomy): Eukaryota > Viridiplantae > Streptophyta > Magnoliopsida > Cornales > Hydrangeaceae > Hydrangea > Hydrangea macrophylla. Next base: position 26,934,183 of record CM066986.1, read on the forward strand.
TAACTCATAGGATGCGATAGACGACTTATACTAAGACCGAGAATTTGATCGGTAACTCATAGGATGCGATAGACGACTTATACCAAGATCGAGGATTTGATCGGTGACTCATAGGATGCGATAGACGACTTATACCAAGACCGAGGATTTGATCGGTAACTCATAGGATGCGATAGACGACTTATACCAAGACCGAGGATTTGATCGGTAACTCATAGGATGCGATAAACGACATATACCAAGACCGAGGACTTGATCGGTAACTCATAGGATGCGGTAGACGACTTATACCAAGACCAAGGATTTGATCGGTAACTCATAGGATGCGATAGACGACTTATACCAAGACCGAGAATTTGATAGGTGACTCATAGGATGCGATAGACGACTTATACCAAGACCGAGGATTTGATCGGTAACTCATAGGATGCGATAGACGACTTATACCAAGACCGAGGATTTGATCGATAACTCATAGGATGCGATAGACGACTTATACCAAGACTGAGAATTTGATCGGTGACTCATAGGATGCGATAGACGACTTATACCAAGACCGAGGATTTGATCGGTAACTCATAGGATGCGATAAACGACTTATACCAAGACCGAGGATTTGATCGGTGACTCATAGGATGCGATAGACGACTTACACCAAGACCGAGGATTTGATCGGTAACTCATAGGATGCGATAGATGATTTATACCAAGACCGAGGATTTGATCGGTGACGGTACAGTCTCAAAAGATTTGCTTTGGGGCTATTCTAGCTGAAGAGATGCTTATATGCTTCTTATTTCGGATTTATCTTTATCATTTCATTTCTTTTTTTCAAAATATTCTTTTTGATGGATTGCTTGCTATGGACAGCAGTTTGGGCGATTCGGGCAAGAAAAGGAAGAAGTATGAGCCAGTTCTCCTCAACAACCCCACTTTTCTATTTACTGATTTCCTTTTTGATTATAGACAAATCCAAAGGCTTTCTGCTTCATCCAATGATTAGCTTGTACGGCTTGGAGCCTGATCTGCTGAGGGTATTCACTTGATTTTGCTCTCTCTGAAGATATTACTCGACCTCTATTTGATTTCCTTAGCGGAGCAGACTCCCTGACCTCCCTGCTATTACCCTTCTTTTGGAATCTTCACTTCTTGTTGATCCTTCTACGGAATATATCTTTTGGATTTCAAGAAGGTAGACTCAAACTGAGTTGAGATACACACATTTTCAAATTTGTGACCAATTCTGCTTTCTTTTCTTTGCGCTTCTTTGATCAACTGTAGAAAAAATTGTTATCCCATAATATTCTTTCATTGTATCTTCCTTTACAATTGACTTTTTGATAATGAAGAATTCTTCTTTTCATGTTTCTTTCCATCTTAAATCAATTTTAGATTTATGCATGAAAACTTCAGCTTTTTACTTCAAGAATTCTTCGGATGCCTAAGCTTGGTCCTTGAAAGCCAGTAAACACAGAGATATTTCAATTAGCAAACAACAGTTTGCCCCTAGTTTGATAGGGGCTTGGGAATGCTAGGCAACGAAGTTTGCCCTTGGTTTGAGGGAGTTGACGCGGCCTTTGGGCAAACGATAGTTTGCCCCTAGTTTTCAAGGTAATTTCATGAATTGGTTGGGTTTTTTTCTTTGGACCGAGGGCCTTGGGAGACCCGCCTACTTATCCCTGAATGGGCATCAGGTCCTATAGTAGTTCGGTTGAGGCATGAAAGAAGTGCAATGATTGACTGTGTGTGTAGTTGTGACCGAACCTTGCAGGCTGCCTACGTATCCCCGAATGGGAATCAGGTCAAAACGTAGTTCATCTACTCTGGAGGTCTCGAAAGAATAAGGTTTCAAGAATTGGTGGGCTTTTTGAGCCATGTTTTCATTAAGGTTCAATGGGTGCCCTTTCTGGGCAGATTTTCTGAAACATATTCCTTGTGGCAGCTTTCGACAAGATGATGAACTACTTCTCCTTCTTATGCATTTTTTTTTCTTTTCCTCTTTTCTTTCTTTTTTTTTCTTTTCTTTTCTTCTTTCCCCCTTTTTTTGTTTTGTGGCGGTTGATTCTTTTCACCTTATCACTAGCCAGTCAATCTTTACAACTCTCATAATACATCATGTTTTACTCATACTCTGTCATACTCACATAGTAATATCAGCCCTCCAAATTACTCCTTATCTTTTTCAAAGATATTTCTGCATTGTCTTAGGTCCACTTATCACTTATCCATTGAGTTTCTCACAAAAATTTAATTGATACTTTCAAATCTTTCTTTTCATTTCCAATTTCTTTTCTTAGGATAATTCATGTATTTTGAAGTACTCAAGAATTCTCAATCTTATTTATTCTCTACTTTTTTTCTTCTCTTTTTTTTTTTTTTTTCTTTCCTTTCTTTTCTCACTATCTCTTATTCTCTTCATGATTTTGACTGGCTAGGATTCGGATTTTGAAATCAACACGCATCTTATTTTGCTCTAACTTTTGCCTAGGCGCCCTTTCGGGTTTTCATCCTAGCGAGCTCTCTTTTTTTTTTCTTTTTCTTTCTTTCTTTTTTTTTTTCTTTTAAGAAGAAGAAGTTCATATCTAGCTACCATTAAGGAACAAGTTCATGGCTTTGGAGTGTGAGCTCACCTTTTGGTATAAAGGGGTGATGTGGGATAATTTCTGAATTCATTCTGGCACATCATCATAGGACCATGCAAGGCATCCTTGTATTCTTTTAGCAATGAGATCAATTTTATGCTTTTATCTTTATTGAGTGAAATATGGAAAGAATCACTTTGAGAATCTTCTTCATTTTCTAAGTCAAATGCAAAGGTTTCCTTAATGATTTTGCATGCAGGTTCATTTGCTCTTTTTTTTTTCACAGTTATTAAAAACAATCATTAAGCGGAATCAAGTAAGCAGAATCAGTCACTTTCATTGATAACAGAAAATTTAAAAGGTTTGGCTCATACTGGCCATTACAGACTTCCGGGGTAGGGGAATCCTATCACTAGACTCAAGGACATTTTGGCAAATTCTCTGATTCTATCTCTCCTCCATTTTCCGACTTCTCCCTCCTTGCTTTATTTCCTTTGACCTCTTCTTTCAGTATTTCTCCCATCTGGTCTTTCCCAATCTTCCCCTCCATGATCTTCTTTGGACCACTCTCTTCGATCTTACTGCATTCTTCATTAAAGAGATTCCTCATGGCCAGGCCATCCAGTGCATAAATCCAATCTTGGACAAACATAGGTTCTGTGAGCGCTTGCAGGTATGGATCTTCATAGCCAGTGTATTCATGTAAGAAAGAGTACTTATCCTTGCAGTCCACCCATGGCTCTGGAGAGCCGTAGCAGGGGAAATCTCCTCCTTTCTGGATGAAATTTGACGCTTGACCTTTTTCCAAATCATTCCCATCTAACCCACACAGCTTGGCATGATTGACCACTTCCTCAGCATTTCCTTCTTTTTCTCCTTCGGACCACAGACCATCCGTGTCACTGTAAACCTCTTCTTCCCAGACGGAGTTATCAGTAGGATTGTTCGGATCCCACCAATTGATTTGGATGATTTCATTGTCCATATCTTCCTCAAATGCTTGTTCTTCTTCTCCTCCTATCAACCAATCCTCTTCCTCGACTGCTATAAGGCATGTCCTCTGATCTTCTGGGAATTTATAAGCTTTGGTAGCTTGTCCTACCGATACGATCAACTCAGATGGGTCAAAGATTTCCTTCCCAACATCTAAGAGATTGATGTTCCGTGGTGGTGGTACAGCATGATGATTGGGGAGCGGGTTCCGAGTCACATGCGGTCGAGCTGCAGGCGGAGGGGAAATGATCTTATTATCGATCAAATCTTGTACTTCATGCCTTAACCTCATACATCGGTCAGTCGTATGGCCATGAGCTTGATGAAACTCACAATAGAGGTTTGAATTGAAGCCTGGCGGGAGCGGATCAGGCATTGGCTTTGGATCCAATGGCTTTAGATATCCCTTTTCCATCAATCGCTTGAGAGTGGTGGTCAATGAAATCCCTAAATCAGTGAATTGACGAAGTTGTCCCCCCAATCTCGGTTTTGGTGCACCCTCCTTGCTTAAAACATTGACATCAGTCGCTACCTGGTTTCCCGTGTTCCCTCCATAAAATGGTCTTCTAGAGCGGTTCCCCTGGGATTCTTCCTTCTTAATCCTTCCATCCTTGATGGTGTCTTCTATCCTTGTCCCAATTTCAAATAATTCTGCAAAGGTATGAATGCACTGGTATATGAGTTTCTCCTGGTAAACACTCTGCAGGTTCTTGATTACGATCCTTATTTGTTCCTTCTCTGATGGCCGTTGGGTCATTTTTGCAGCTTTTCCCCTCCATCGTGCCAGGAATTCAGCAAATGACTCTCGATTCTCTTGTATGGTTGTTTCCAGATCCCTCACAGTTACATCGAGCTCTTGGTTGTATTCATATTGGGTGACAAAGGCTTTCACCACTTCCTCCCATATGCGACTCTTGCTTGGCTCTAATGTGAAATACCAGGATAAAGCTGCCCCAGTCAAAGTTTGTTGAAACAGCATGGCCATCATGGCAGGACTTAGACCACTTGGCTGAAAGGCCCCGATGCACATCCTCACGTGGTTTTAGGGTTGCCGGAACCATCGAACTTATCTATCTCTGGCATCTTGAAACCAACTGGCAGTTTTTCCCTAGTCCCCTCAAACAAACCCTCTAGCTCTAGCAGATAACTATCAACTCCATTGGACTTGCGGACAACTTTCTCTAGCTTTTCCACCTTCTCCTTCATCTCGATACGCTCTTTCTCAGCTTTCTCAATTTTCTCTCTCTCTGCCCTAGGTATGTCAACTCTTGGCGGTTCCAGATCTTCAAACCAATCATCTTCCATATCCCGAACAGGAGGAGGGTCGACTAACGGTGGGTCAATGACAGGCCTTTGACAGGTTTATGCTTCCAACATGGTCATCATTTGGTCCATTCTCTCTTTCAATTGTGCTATTTTTGCAGCATGTTGTTCGTGATCCATTTCTATTTCTATCTCTGGCTCTCTTCGTACTAACCTTGCACTCGAATCCCTGACCCAAACTGCCCTGGTGTCCAAAGCTATCTTGCCTACAACCATTTTTATTTTTAATCAATTTTCAAACAACCTTATTTTTTGAAAATGCTTGGTAGAATTCTTATGAATGGCTCATATGTCATGCGGATGCGATGTATGTGTGTGTGTGTGCCTATTCTATATGCCAATAGAAAAGAAAATCCTAGTTCTAGCATATAAACATAGAAGCACATAAAATCCTCATCCATGTCAAGTTCGCCAATTTCTCCTTTCATTGTGATCCTCATTACCCCTTTTAAGTATTAAAATTTCGAAATTTAAGGAGGATAAAATCTTTTGAAGACATTTTTTTTTTTTGAGAATGAGGATGTTTAACCTTTGCTCAACAAAGATGATTAGATTAAATTTTTGCTTTGAAATTCATTTGAGAAGCATTTCTCCCAAAAACAATTCCTGAGTTTTTTTTGAATTTTTTTTCTTTAAAGTGAGGACATGAAAATATTTCTCAATAAGAAAAATGATTTGGGTTTTACTTGAAAAATGAACCTTAAACACTTTTTTTTCTTTGAAAGGGTAAAATTTTTTCAAAACAATTTCTTCTTCTTTTGGATAAAAGATGATGATTAATCAAAAATTTTCATAAACCATGAACTTTGGATTCTTGGGTAGGAGCATCACACGATCAGATAATCATCGCACTTTTCATGAATTCGGATGCATACAAGGTCAATGATGCTTAGCTAAACATGATACAAGAGATGTAATCTTATAATCAAAATTCGGCTTATTCTTTAATGTCATAGGACATGAAAAGGAATTGCTCAAAAGTGATTAAGAGGTTACACATCTTTTATCAAGTAAGCATCGTCATCATCTTAAGTAATCCCTTCCGGGCATACAAAACTCCCTAGCACATAACCCTAATCAAGAATTGACTCCCTAATTTTGAAAGGTTCTATGGAAACTACTATGCAAAGGCCGGGTTTTGGTCAAATAAGGGGCCCTTGACACACACCCGATAGGATGCTTCATATACCAAAACATGGTACGAGATCAAGGGTGATCACACGGCCCCATGATGGCTTGACCGACCGGGTTGCCCCGAGCCTCCAAGGTCATAGTTCCGTGCAATCGACTGGCGAGACATGCAAGTGCAATGCAACAGGCATACAAAAATTAATTAACTCGATTAAAAGGATGCTTTCAAATCTAATCCTCGAGTGAACCCAAAATCAGAAATTCTGGTCTGCGAAACCAGAGATTCTGGGTTCGATCCCCAGCAGAGTCGCCAGATTGTGGATACGCCGGCATTTGGGCCCACTTTTGTTTTTAAAACATTTTTCAAATTCCAAATTCAAAAACAAATGAGTCGCCACTTAATTTTTAAAAGGAAAATTAAGAAACCATTTTAAAGCAAACTGATCTTTTGCGAAACCAAAGATAAATTGGGTCCGGGGATTATGGAATGAAAGGGGAAGGAGCCCGACGGACTAAAACACCCCCTTTCATCCTATCTCAAGATAGGCCTCTACTCAACATCCTTTTTAATCAAATTAATAATCTAAGCATGCCCTCAATTAATACATATGTACATGTACATTACACAAGCATGTTGGAAATGGTGTAAAATTGCTAACGGCAAAATATCATTCATAAGCCACGTAATTCAAGTAGCAAGCAACATGATATGCAATAGAGAACTAGAAAACATACCTGGGATCCGGCCGCAAATATTAAACGTGCAATGCATGCAAGAACAAAATAAATCTAAGAAAAGGTCTCAAACACATATATACACATAAGGAAAAACCTAGGCTAAGGTGTCGTACATGGAGTTGAAAATCAATTCAAAATCAAAGGAATGAATTAAACTAGAGAAGGGATGAGAAGTTGTACCTCAAATGCGCTACAAAACAAAGGTTAGTACACATGCCTTAGACAAGATAGAATATCAAAGAGTAATTAATCCTAAGCCAATGTTCAATTAGATTCAACTAAGTCCAACTTTATCCAAGAACTAGTTCTAATTATAAGCATCAATGTACATGAATGAATGAATGATTATGAACAAGAATATAACATGGATTTATTCACTAATTTGGATAACTTAGCCTCTGGATTTAAGCTAAATTATCATTATTCAAAACATGATTTGGGTCCCAAGACATTTGGGAACCATTTGAGTTGAAATAAATAAGATTAGACAAAAACAGTAGCAGTTTTTTATGAATTACAGAGAGCAGACCAGATCTTAAAAAATATAAATAAAATACTTCCAACGGTTGGATCTTAATGAGGTTTGGATATGTTATGCCTTTGTGAGTCTAGTGTCTAACCCAAAATGAAACTCTAGGTTTCAACGGTTAGAACTCCGCGAATACGGAAAATACTAGACCTCACTCAGGATTTTACAACTCTCTGTCCAGAGATCTTGTATGATTTTTTAAAAATAGCAAACAAATCTGAATTGCTTTATTCTTTTTAGGGAACCTTTCTAACACATTAAGGTTCTTATAAAAAATTATTAGAGGTCATGAAAACCTTATTAAAGCTCTAATTTACTAATTTCAAAAACGTTTTACTATTCTGAAACTATTCTGAAACTCTGGACAGATTGTGGTTGACTCACAAAACCCATGACCAAACCATTTTAAACATGAAACTACCTTAAAACAAAAATCACAGCGGTAGAACATTGTGTTATTAACACTTTCCCGTTGGTTTCACTTGATTGCAACGGTTAGATTTCGAACTAAAAATCTTTGATCAAAAACAGTTTGTGAACTCACTGTTTTCATTTATCAAGTTCAACTTTATTTGTTAACCCCAACTATTAAATCATGAAGTTGGACTTAAACTAAACCATCTCTTCTACCATTTAATGGTCATTGAAGACTAAGGACACCTTTAGACCTATGGATTTTTGATGAAGTATGAAATGGACTTCACAAAATCCGAAGCAATGAACTCACTCTCATGAACCAAAATTTGAGTTCAAAACATTACTCCTACCACTTGGTGGTCATTGGAGGATAAAGACACACATATATGTAGGTTTTAGATGAAGTATGAAGAACTTCTCAAAACCCAAGGAAGAGATTAGTCCAAGCCATAGAGATGGACTTAAACTGAAACATTTCTCCTACCATTTGATGGTCATTGGAGACTAAAAAAGCAAATCTACTCTAATCTCCATGGAATATAGTATGAATTCCATAAGATTCATAGTAAAGAGATCCTAGTCATGAGTTGATACTAGCATCTCACCAACTATGTGTAGATTATAATCATGATTCATTTTAATCTCCATATGGATCATAAGATCATAGGAAACTAAGGAATCAAATTCAAAGAGTTTCAATGAGATATGGAAGATCTCATGAACCTTATGAATGAAGTAGAAATAAAGGAAATCAAAGTTTTATTTAGGAACACAAATTTCTTCAAAACTAATTTATCTCAAACCCAAAGGCATTAATTAGATCCAAATTAATGAGATGTCATGAGATTCAATCACAAGTTCTTGGTGGTGTGTGATGAAATAGGATAAGAAGAGAGGTTTTGAAAATGTGAAAAGTTCCTAGATCTAAGAACTTGTGATTGAATTATCCTAATTCTACCAAGGATTAAGAGGTTACCTCTATGACCTCAAAGAATTCTTCAATTTCTTGTGAAGTTCTTCCAAGATCCTCGAATTCTTCTTCAAATTCTTCAAGAAATTCTTCTCCTCTTCTCAATTCTCTATATAATTCTCTCTCTAAACTCAAGTATATCTCTTGTATATGTATATAATGATTCAAAAGCTTCCAAGTCCCTCAAAATGAAGATGAAAGTATGTTTATATAGGCCATCATCACAAGGATAAATGGGTAAATTCGGGTGGAGACCCATGTGCAAAGATTTCTTCTAGAACATGTGAGAAAAGCAGTCTGTTACAGCCAGCGGCACTCGACGGCTCCCGGCGGCACTCGCTGAGTGCCAGGCGGCATTCGGTGAGTGCCGCTGGGTTTTCCGGATGCCGGGGCTAACTGAATTTTGCCCTACTTTTTAATTTTCAACATATATATTAACATAAGCTTAATTATTGACGAATTATGTTAAAATACTTGTATTTGTAATATATTCCATTAAGAATACATCCATAATATATGCTCTAAATGTATTATTCCTCCTCTCTTTTTCCTTTTCTTTTCTTTATTTTCTTTTCAAAAATCCCTCATTATTTTAAAATTCCTTTTTCATCATTTTTATTTTATATTTCTTTTCAAAACTCTTCATATATATATATTGAGCAAATTCTCAGACTGATTTCCTCATGTGTTCTTCAATGTTCGGGTTTCTCCCGAATACCCAAACTCTCTCTCTTCTTTCTCCTTTTTATATTTTCTATTTTTAATTTTGAAATTTGTCTTGAAGAATCAATTGAAGATTTTGAATTTCCTGGAAAATCTTCGAATGTCACCGGCCATTGTCCTCATCGGTCTTTTGAGAGGTAACCAATCCCTAGATTTGACGTTTGGTCAAAATTGGGGTGTCTACAGTAAGCAGTTTAGTTTGCATGTGTGTGTTTGGCTGTTTGCCGAGAGAGAGAGAGAGAGAGAGAGAGAGAGAAAGAGAGAGAGAGAGAGAGAGAGAGAGAGGCGTGTGTGTGACTGTGCATGTGTGTGCGTGTTTGTGCGTGCATGTGTGCATGTGTGTGTTTCTGGATGTGTGTTACTGCGTGTGTATCAATTTTATTCTTTTATCTTTCTTTCTTTTTCTTCTTTTTGATTCATTGATTTTGAACTCATGGGTTTGGCATTTTTTTTTGTAGCCTCTGCTAATCAATTGAGAAGGTTTCCAGGTTGGTGATAAAAACTTGAATCAAATTTTTGTGTGTGGGTTTTACTTTTCGAATTTCTTTATTAGTGTTTTTGTTTGATTTGTTTATAGCATTAGCCTTTATACCTCAACCTTCTATACTACTGTGTGTACATTATCTACTCTGAGGAAGGTGTGCGATTTAGTATTGTGCAGAGATATGTCATATACTACTGTGTAGGAATAGCATTAATTAGCCAATCTAATTTTTTTTAGTGCGTTTTCTAATGCACCACTTCCATTTTACTCAGTAATAAGCCAATCTACTATTGTCATTTATGTTAATTTTTTGTGATTTCAGGTTATTTTATTATGGATAACATGACTATCTACGGTCAAGTATGATTTATCGATTTATTATGAACATAAAACAATTCTGTTTTTTTAGTTGAGCTATCAGTATTGATTCTTTCAATATTTTGCAGATCGACAGAGACCTAAAGATAACAGTGAGTGTATATATTTTTTCCCTTTTATTTTATCTTCGCATTAAATATAACTTACGATACTTTATGCAACAGGTACAATTAAAAAAAAAAAAAGAAATGTGGGCATTGTCATTCGAGAAGAATGTGAGTTAAATAGAGAGATACTTGCTCAGGTAATGATATCAACTATTGGTCTGTGATTTAATATTTTCCGGTCCTATCAATTTTTAATACATGTGTGTTCGATAATTTACTTTTCTACCATTGTTTTAAGGGGTATGCTGAACGTAACCGTAAAAGGAAGGAGCAAGCAATAGAGAGTGACAGACTAATTGCCGGTATAAGAAAGAAAAAGGGCAAAGAAAATGTAAGTTCTTTATATTATGATTATGCTACGATTGCTTTTCTTTTTGTGTTTTGTGAATTTAGGACACCTATGGTAGATAGGAATGAGTCGCGTTCAATATTCCATTTCTTTGTTTGATGTGACTACCTACAATGGAATGACCTTTTGTTTTGGAATGACTATTTCTACTTAGGCCAGAATGAGTTTTCCGTACCAAAACCTAAAGAATGCCTATTACGTACATTCATTGCCAAAATAGTTATCCATGCTTATAAAATTCATAAGATATACTTAACTAAGGTGGATCCCAACAGAAACAATGACACTTAAAGAATTTTGAAAGGCCACAAAAAAGACTCCCCAAGCAACAAACGTAGAAGAACAACCTAAATCAGTTTGGTGAAAAATAAGCTAAACAATTAAAATATTTTTTTTTTTTGCTTTGTATGTTTTATTTTTGTTTTATTAAATTTGGTATTTGATCTGCACTTACTACTATTATTGACCCCAGACTGTAATTTTGTAGAAATGGTTTAGAGATGTTGCATGGGACTTTGAATTTGCATCAAATGATTTACTTGTAAGGCTCAACTCATTCAACTCCTTAAAATCCAGGTGTTAAGGAGAGGGAAACTAAAGCCTTATAAACCGCACAAAGGGGGCATAAATGGACGATGTGGAACATTCCAACACACCCCCTGAACCACAGGAGCCGGACACTCGGCATACCCTGGACCACAGCAGCCGGACAATTGGCACACCGGAAGACAAGCCCAACCAAGCTCTGATACCACTTGTAAAGCCCAGTCCATTCAACTCCTTAAAACCCATGTGCTAAGGAGAGTGGAACTAAAGCCTTATAAACTGCACAGAGGGGGCATAAATGGGCGATGTAGAACATTCCAACAGATTTTGAGATAATAAAAGCCCGTAATTTGAAAAGATGTGGAATCAACAAGGTAGTCCATAACGATATACTATTTGTCTAACTTATGTTTTCAACACACACTGTATTGTTTTCCATGTCAATGTAACTAATTTAATTCTTTTTTTCTTTTTTGTACTCTTCAAATTGTTGTGCATTCACTGGGCTGGGCTAAGCATATCGAGATTGACACTTACACGTTTTATAAATTGATGATGAAAACTCACAAGAAAATTTAATGAATGATATATTAATTAAAGGTTGCAGTACTCATTTTTGCATATGTTGATATAGTTTTAATGAATGAATTTAATGTTGGAGTACTCAATTTGGTATAAGTTTAGATCTTTTTAAACATATCTTGAAGTTGACAGCCACTGTAATTTTGTTAGTTACATAAATCTGCTTGGAATATGATCAAGAGAGTACTTCTACTTCTGTAGACTTCAATTAATCAGTTTTGGAATTCATATTTTGTTGTCGTTATAGTCTTATATCATTTTTGTCTATTTTTTGCGGTTATTTGTTAAAGATCAAGAGAGTCTTTAATGAATTGAATCTTTGCCGTTTTATGAGTAGTAAAATTCTTATCGCATTTTTGTCTTTGTTGTGATATCTATGAATCTGTTGTAAAAATTCCAACCATATCAAATGCCAACTATATCTCAGATTAATTTCAAAATCAAAATCAATGAATTGAAAATATATCATTGTGCCCGTGGAACTAATGTCTTCACTTAAATGCGCATGAAGTACATACACTATAGCTTTCTTATTGGGATTTAGGAAGATTGTTCTCTTTCTTTTCTTTTTTCTTTTTTGTATATGTTTTTTGGAAATATTATCATACATCAACAAACTTTTGGGGGCAATCATTTTGAAAGTAAAAATTATTACTCCCTCTGTCTCATTTTATGTGTACAATTCTGTTTGACGGAGACCTAAAGATAACAGTGAGTGTATATATTTTTTCTCTTTTATTTTATCTTCACATTAAATATAACTTACGATACTTTACGCAACAGGTACAATTAAAAAAAGAAAAAGAAATGTGGGCATTGTCATTCGAGAAGAATGTGAGTAAAATAGAGAGATACTTGCTCAGGTAATGATATCAACTATTGGTCTATGATTTAATATTTTCTGGTCCTATCAATTTTTAATACATGTGTGTTCGATAATTTACTTTTCTACCATTGTTTTAAGGGGTATGCTGAACGTAACCGTAAAAGGAAGGAGCAAGCAATAGAGAGTGACAGACTAATTGCCGGTATAAGAAAGAAAAAGGGCAAAGAAAATGTAAGTTCTTATGATTATGCTACGATTACTTTTCTTTTTGTGTTTTGTGAATTTAGGGCACCTATGGTAGATAGGAATGAGTCGGGTTCAATATTCCATTTCTTTGTTTGATGTGACTACCTACAATGGAATGACCTTTTGTTTTGGAATGACAATTTCTACTTAGGCCGGAATGAGTTTTCTTTACCAAAACCTAAAGAATGCCTATTACGTACATTCATTGTCAAAATAGTTATCCATGCTTATAAAATTCATAAGATATACTTAACTAAGCTGGCCCTGGATCCCAACAGAAACAATGGCACTTAAAGAATTTCGAAATGCCACAAAAAGACTCCCCACGCAACAAACGTAGAAGAACTAACTAAATCAGTTTGGTGAAAAATAAGCTCAACAATTTAAAATATTTTTTTTTTTTGCTTTGTATGTTTTATTTTTGTTTTATTAAAATTGGTATTTGATCTACACTTACTACTGTTATTGACCCCATACTGTAATTTTGTAGAAATGGTTTAGAGATGTTGCATGGGACTTTGAATTTGCATCAAATGATTTTGAGATAATAAAAGCCCGTAATTTGAAAAGATGTGGAATCAACAAGGTAATCCATAACGATATACCATTTGTTTCTAACTTATGTTTTCAATGCACCTTGTATTGTTTTCCATGTCAATGTAACTAATATAATTTATTTTCCTTTTTTTTACTTTTCAGATTGTTGTGCATTCACTGGGCTGGGCTAAGCATATCGAGATTGACACTTACACGTTTTATAAATTGATGATGAAAACTCACAAGAAAATTTAACGAATGATATATTAATTAAAGGTTGCAGTACTCATTTTTGTATATGTTGATATAGTTTAATGAATGAATTTAATGTTGGAGTACTCAATTTGGTATAAGTTTAGATCTTTTTAAACATATCTTGAAGTTGGCAGCCACTGTAATTTTGTTAGTTACATAAATCTGCTTGGAATATGATCAAGAGAGTGCTTCTACTTCTGTAGACTTCAATTAATCAATTTTGGAATTCATATTTTGTTGTCGTCATAGTCTTATATCATTTTTGTCTATTTTTTTGCAGTTATTTGTAAAAGATCAAGAGAGTCTTTAACGAATTGAATCTTTGTTGTTTTGTGAGTTGTAAAATTCTTACCGCATTTTTGTCTTTGTTGTGATATCTATGAATCTGTTGTAAAAATTCCAACCATATAAAATGCCAACCATATCTCAGATTAATTTCAAAATCAAAATCAATGAATTCAAAATATATTATTGTGCCCGTTGAACTAATGTCTTCACTTAAATGCGCATGAAGTACATACACTATAGCTTTCTTATTGGGATTTAGGACGATTGTTCTCTTTCTTTTCTTTTTTGTTTATATATATTTTTGGAAATATAACCACACATCAACCAACTTTTGGGGGCAATCATTTTGAAATTAAAAATTATTACTCCCTCTGACAAAACAACAAGAAGAAAAGATAATCGGTGGAATTGTTTTCTCTTGCTCTTCCATTGCTATTGACGAAATTTATATACAAATGAAATCAATACTCAATCTCCTAATGATATGCTAAATCCCTAAAACAAGCAAAACCA